>CP032579.1:21603586-22203586 GCA_008044935.1 Gossypium turneri | reverse complement strand
GTGCTTATTATTTTAGTATAAATATATTTCCTATTTATCATGATCTACAATAATTGATGCATGTAGTTTTACCTCCTCCTCCTCCTTTTTTTCAAATTAAAATTATAGTTTATTTTCCTATATAGTTCACAATTTGTATATTATTAAAAAATAAGAAAAAATAACATTATTAGTAATATTTAAAATAATTAAAATATGTAATTTAAAAAATTATTAAAATAAAACCCTAAAATCGCACATTAAAAACTAGTATATATAAAAGCAAGAGTTTGAAAAAACTTTTGAATCGACGATAATACCCTTTAATTTCTATCATATTACTAAATCGATAATTAAATAATTATAATTAAATTTATTTTTATATTTATTAGTTAACTAAATAATATACACTACTTTAATAAAATAGAATTATAAATCAATAAAAGTCTTAGCATAAAATAATTAAACCATAATTTACGTGCTTTTTCTTTGCTTTTTTGTATAATTCTTTAAAGGATATATTACGTTTTTCAACAATAAATAAATTGAGATAATTTTATCTGCTTTAAAATAGAGTTATAATTTCAATATAGAGAGAGTTATGAGTAAGGTTGTTATATTTTAAAAAAGAATTAGTGATAATTTTCTTAATGTTAAGCATAAAATAGATATTGATTTTATCTTTTAATTCATAGCTTTTAATATCGTTTATTAGTGCTAGAATTAAATACCACTTAAAATTTAAGTTTAGCTCTATAAATAACATTTAAGTTAAGCATATTCAATCAAGTAAGTTCTAAGAAAAATCATTGGTAAAAATAAAGAAAATTGTCAAAATTAATAAGTTAGAAGTGTCTCGAAGAGCATTAAACCAATGATTTTTCGTAATGGAAATATTGAATTATATTTGAATGACGATGATACGGAAAATATATGGAGAATTGTATTATGATTTTTTTAAAAAAATTTATTTATATGGTGCAAAACAACCTCTACCGCCCTGAATAACTTAGTTCTGTTTCTGTAAATACCTAACACAAATGTTTATCTATTTTAGTGGTTAAGTGTTTTGAGTGTGTGTATGAGGTCTTGGGTTCAAGTCTCACATTTACAAATTTTGTTATTTTTCTAAATCCTAGCCTAATCCTTGGTGGGTTAGGTTATATTTTATCTTTAGTAAACTCATATTAGAATGAGCCTGCTAGTTTGAGTGGTAATGAGTTAGCTTGCTGGAGGTCTTGTGTTTGAATTCTCAAGCTTGCATGGATGTTAATTTTGTTTCGATTGGCTGGGAGACTTTGAGTGGTCTTGAAATGTTGAGTTGATTGGGTTGTTAATGGAGGTAGTAGGATTGTAATCAAAGTGTTTTCTATTTTTATTTTTATTTTACAGTTTTTTTTTCAAAATTATTCTCTCTCTTTCCAAAAAAGAAATCTGACGTCAATTTTATTTTGTCTTTCTCTGCATTTTTGTTCTTCTTTTCTTTTTGCTACCTCCTTCCATTTTGTTTACAAATTGTTATCAAATCTCTGCACCTTGGTTTTTCGGATCTCATCGTTTGCTTCGGAAAAGACCGTGTAGCAGTAAGTTACACACCAACGGCTTAGTACGCGTTAGCGGTGGTTTGTTGTCGGTGGTTTTAGAAAGCTCAGGGTTGTTTCCGCATCAAAATCGTACCTAGTGTGTTCTCAAAACAAAGAAAATTGAGTTTCGACGATAGTCGAAAAAGCATTCTGTCAATGCCACACGGGAGTGTGGATGGCCGTGTGCGAGACACGGCCATGTGCCTAACGAAGGTCTGGCTGTGTGCAAGACACGGCCGTGTGATGATGTGAGTGTGGTCATATGGACCACATAGGCTAGGCTAGATTGGGCATGTGGGTTTAGGGTCAGGCCGTGTGGGTCACACAAGCGTGTAGGCCCACACGAGCATGTGGGCCCATAACTCTAAAATTTTCCCTAAGCTCGTACAGGTCGTTCCGATTGACTGTGGGTCTACCTAGGGTCGGTAAGGGCTAACCAAACTTTATTTTATGTGCTATGATATTCTGAAGATTGATCCGAGTAGGATACTAAATGTATGTCTAACTGTACTGTTTAATTATGCATGATATCTGTATACAAGCATGTTAAGCAAGTTAAATCTGTTAATTATGTATCTGTATTCTATATCTATGTTTGAGGTCGGTTTTGTTTATGTGGAGGAAGTGATCTGTATGGCGACACTTCGCCTATACTCTGGCAACTTGACTGCATATTATCTATAATGTGTCGCTTCGACACTATATGGTGTGTAGGGATGGGTAGATGTTTTTAACCCCACATAATGTGATGGGATGGATAGAGATGGTGTGTAGAGAATGGGGTAGGACTCACTATATTTGTTCTGTTTATTTGATTCTGAAACCTGCATCTATTATGGACTTAGATCCGAATCTGTATTTAACTGATTATGAAAATCTGTGTATGTTGCATGTCTATTTCTGTTGGGTTACACACTGAGTTTACGAAAACTCACATTTGTTTATCTGTTTTGTTCAAGTAATCCACAGACTTAGGCAGATGGGTGCGGCGGAGTCTCATGTTGACTACAAGTTTGTGAACTGACTTTAAATAATGGTTTTATTTAATAAAGGTTTATTTCTGGGAGTTTTCTAATTATTGGACTCCTGACTGTTTGGTTTTATTTTTTATTTGGATTTTCGTTTTGACTCTTTATTTACAATGGCTGACTAGAAACATGGGTTTTTACGAAAACAAAAGTTTTTCTAAAAATACGAACTGGGTTTTCAAAATATAACGGTTTCTAAGACTGTCGCAGTAAAATTTGTTTTGGCAAATGAATTAAGTAAATAACTTTTTTAGTAATAGTTATAAACGAACATGGGTTATAAAACTTGGATGATTTATCGAACAACTATACAAAACTTTGTCGAAGTAACACTGATTTCAAAACCCTTCATTGTAACATTACTAGATTCGGCCATAACGTCTAAGCTGGGTTTAGGGTGTTACATTTAATGGTATCAGAGTCAGGTTGCAAGGCTTGGGCTGTAAATTTTGGGTTCCAAAATTGTGTTTCAAAAAGAACTGGTTTTTAAGTAACTTGGATCATTCTGAGTAAGTAAGTGGAACACCGAGTCTCCGACGCCGATCCTGTAAGTATTTCTGAACTTGGATAGAACTTTATGAAAACACTGTAGTTATCACTTTTTGAAACTATACTGAGTAAAGTTAGAGACAGAAACCTCTGAAAAACTTCTAAACTTCTGATAATTTAAGCATAAAATATCTGCTAATAAATGCTGGAACTAATGGATAAAATTTTGTAATTTAGACAAATTCAAAATATACGATGAGAGCTCGTAGAAATCGCGGTCGTGGTATTCGTGGGAGCGGTAGGGGCCATAGGGGGGCTTGAGCTGAGTCTTTCTCTTTGGGCAGTATGCTAAATTTAGACACAAGTGAGACATCGGTTTTGCCTGCTACTGAGACTGGGTCTCAAAGCCGCTCGGCTAGGGGTGACACACTGTCTCAGGCCATGTTGAGAGTGTTGGAGAGGGTCGCTGGACCCCATTCTGGATCTGGGGGTACTCCAGTCTAATAGAGTTGAGCTGTTTAGGGGTGTCACTGGAGTCACCCCTACTGTGGCCGAATATTGGTTGGAGGCCACTGAGAGGATTATGAACGACATCGACTGTACTTCGGAGTAGAAACTAAAGGGTGTAGTCTCTTTGCTTCGCGATAAGGTGTATCAGTGATGGTTATCGGTTGATGAGGGTACTCAACTGGATTGTCTGAACTGAGATTATTTTAAGACTGCTTTCTAGGGAAAGTATGTGGGCGCGAGCTATGTTTATGCTCGTAGGCGTGAGTTCATGAATCTCACGCAATGCGATAAATCTGTGGTCGAGTATGAGGCCAAGTTTCTGAGATTGAGCCGCTAAACTGGAGGCGTGGTGACATTTGAGTATGAGAAATGCATCCATTTTGAGAACTTGAGGGACAGTTTGAGGGTTCTGATTGCTCTATAAAGAGAGTGAGAGTTTGCAGTTCTTGTGGATAACACGAAGATCGCTGAGGAAGTTAAGTGCGTGGAGCGCCAAAATAGAGACCGAGAGAGAGGTAATAATAAGAGGGATTCAGAGCCCTCTAGTTCTGTTTAGAGGCCTAAAAAACGGGTCAGGCCTGATGGGCCTGTTAGAGTGGGGGTTCCTGTTTCTCCTACTAGGATTTAACCTTGTGGTGACTGTGGTAGGCGCCATCCGGGCGAGTGTTGGAGGAGACTAGGGGCTTTTCTGAGGTGTAGGTCTTTAGAGCATCAGATTAGAGAATGTCCACAGTGTGCTGATCAGATGCAAGCTTCAGGATCGAGTTCTGTACAGCCTCAGAGGGCAGTTCAGCAGCCACCTAGGGGCCATGGACCGATTAGGGGTGGTAATTGTATGGATCGAGGACAGAGAGCACCGGACAGAGGTGCTGGTCAGACTGAGGCGAGGCAGCCTGCACTGGTTTATGCTACTTGACGACAAGAGGATACAGACGCTCCTAATGTGATCACGGGTACATTCTTTATTTGTGATGTTCTATATACTGCTTTGATAGACATAGGTTCTACTCATTCCTATGTAGCTAATATTGTTTTTGAGAACTTAGGGATTTCTGTTGAGTGTACTTCTAGTGAAATTACTATACTAAGCCCGTTGAGGCAGTTTGCTCGAGTAAGTAGACTTTATAGGAATGTACCGTTAGAAGTACAAGGGACTGTGTTTCCAACAAATCTGATAGAGCTACCGTTTGGGGAGTTCAACTTAACTCTATGTATAGACTAGTTAGTTGAGCACCGAGTTAGTCTGGACTGTGTGGCTAAGAGGAATGTTTTGAGGATCGTGGATGACAAGGAAATAGTTGTGATCAGTGAGCATCAAGATTATCTGTCTAATGTGATCTTCACTCTTGTGGCTGAGAAATTGGTTCGGAAATAGTGTGAGGCGTATTTGGCTTATATCAGTGTTTCAATTTCTGGGAACTCTTTCGTCAGGGACATCAGAACAATAAGGGACTTTTTGGATGTTTTCCCTGAGGAATTACCGGGTTTACCTCCGAATCGAGAAGTTGAGTTTGACATTGAGCTTCTTTCAGGTACAGCTCTGGTGTCTATCGCTCCATACCGTATGGCATCGAAGGAGCTTACAGAGCTTAAGAATCAACTTTAAGAGCTTCTGGATCGTGGTTTCATCCGTCCTGGTGTGTCTTCGTGGGGGGCACCGGTTCTATTTGTAAAGAAAAATGATGGTACCATGAGAATATGTACTGACTACCGACAATTGAATAAACTGACAATAAAGAATAAGTATCCACTTCTTAGGATAGACGACTTATTTGATAAGTTTCGGGGGGCTTCAGTATTCTCAAAAAAAGATCTTTGATCTGGGTATCATCAGCTGAGAGTTAAGAAAGTTGATATTCATAAGACGGCATTTATGACTCATTATTGGCACTACGAATTTCTAGTTATGCCCTTTTGTTTGACGAATACTCCGGCTGCATTCATAGATCTGATGAACTGAGTCTTTCAGCTATATCTAGATCAATTCATCGTGGTCTTCATCGACGATATTCTGGTTTACTCTAAGACTAAGGATGAGCATGATGAGTATCTTAGAGTAGTGTTTCAGATTCTCCAAGAGAAATAGCTCTACACTAAGTTGAGCAAGTGTGAGTTCTGGTTGCGAGAGGTAACTTTTCTTTGGCACGAGGTTTCTACTGAGGGGGTCCGAGTTGATCCTAGAAAGATTGAGGTTGTGCTGGATTGGAAACAGCCTAATAATATATCTGAGATTTACAGTTTTCTGGGTCTTACGAGATATTATTGGCGGTTTGTCGAGGGGTTCTCTCTGATTGCAGCTCCTTTGACTAAGCTTTTGCGTAAGGGTGTTCTTTTTGTCCAGAATGATGTGCACCAATCGAGTTTCGAGAAATTCAAGTCTGTTCTGACTCAGGCTCCTGTTCTGATACAGCCTGAATCTGGTAAGGAGTTTGTAGTGTATAGTGATGCGTCACATGTTGGTTTAGGATGTGTACTGATGTAAGATGGTAAGGATGTGCCTTATGCGTCCCGTCAGCTTAAGTCACACGAGAAGAATTATCTGACGCATGATCTCGAGTTAGTTGAGGTGGTGTTTGCATTAAAGATTTAGAGGTACTATCTGCATGGTGAGAGGTGTATTATCTACACCGATCACAAGATCCTCAAGTACCTCCTTACTCAGAAGGAGTTGAATCTTAAGCACCGCCGATGCATTGAGTTGCTCAAAAATTATGATTACACGATAGAGTATCATCCTAGTAAGGTCAATATGGTGGTCGATGCTCTCAGTCATAGAGTGATGACTGATTTGAGAGCGATGTTCGCTCGTCTTAGTCTGTTCGATGATGGGTGCCTGTTAGCCAAGTTACAAGTTAAGCCGACTTGGATTGGGAAGATTTGAGAAAAGTAGTTAGGGGATAAGTCTCTAGTTCTGCGATTTCGTCAGGTTGAGAGTGGTAGTCATTTGATTTTGGGCTGAATAAGGATGGAGTTTTGTGTTTCTGAGGTCGGGTTTGTGTACTGAATGATTCTAATCTGAGGCGGTCGATTCTGAGGGAGGCACATAGTAGCCCTTATGCTATGCATCACGTTGGTAATAAAATGTATTGTGAGCTTTGTGAGTTGTACTGGTGGCCGAGTTTGAAACGTAAGGTTACAAATTTTGTTGCTCATTGTTTGACGTACCAGTAAGTTAAGGCTGAGCATCAGTTGCCTTCGGGTTTGCTCCAGCCTGTTAAGATTCCCTTATGGAAACGGGAACGAGTGATGATGCACTTCGTTAGTGGGTTGCCCTTGACACCAATTAAGAAGGATTCTATTTGGGTCATCGTAGATCGATTGACCAGGTCTTTCCATTTTATTCCGGTTTCAATAATTTCTTATAGGGATCCTCATTTCACTTCTCGGTTCTGGAAGAAATTACATGAGGCTCTAGGTTCGTGATTAGACTTTAGTACTGCATTCCATCCTCAGACCGAAGGTTAATCTGAGAGGGTGATTCAGATACTGGAGGATATGCTTCGGAGTTACGTGATTGATTTTTGAGGTAGTTGGGAGGATTTTTTACCGTTAGCTGAGTTCGCATACAATAACAGTTTTCAGTCTAGCATCTAGATGGCATCTTACTAGGCTTTGTATGGTCATAAGTGTCGTACTCTGCTATGCTGGATTGAGTTGGGTGAGTGACGGATTTTGGGTCCTAAGTTGGTTTCCGAGACTGAAGATAAGCTTAGACTGATTCGGGATCGTCTGAAGGTGACTTCTGATAGACAGAAGTCCTATGCAAACTTGAAAAGGAGAGATATCGAGTACTCTGTGAGTGACTTCTTTTTTCTTAAGGTTTCTCTATGGAAGAAAGTTCTGATGTTCGGTCGTAACGGCAAGCTGAGCCTTAGGTTCATTGGGCCGTATCGAATTTTAAAGCGTGTAGGACCGGTCACTTATCAGTTGGAGCTACCTCTAGGGCTGGACTGTATCCATGATGTGTTTCACATTTCAATGTTAAGGCAGTACTGGTCTGATCTATTTCATGTTGTCTTTGTTGAGGAAATCGAGGATAGACCGGATTTGACTTTTGAGGAGGAGGCGGCTCAAATTTTGGAGCGAGATATTAAGGTTCTAAGGAGAAAGTCCATACCGTTGGTTAAGGTTCTGTGGCAGAATCATGGCGCTGAGGAAGCCACATGGGAACCTGAGGACTCGATGCGTCAGCAGTATCCTCATCTGTTCGAATTAGGTAAATTTTGGGGCTAAAATTTCTTTTAGAGGGTAGAGTTGTAATGCCCTGAATAACTTATTTTTGTTTATATAAATACCTTACACAAATGTGTATCTACTTCAGTGGTTAAATGTTCTGGGTATGTGTATGAGGTCTTGAGTTCAAGTCCCACATTTGTAAATTTTGTTATTTTTCTAAATCCTAGCCTTATCCTTGGTGATTTGGGTTATATTTTATCTTTAGTAAACTCATATCAGAATAATCTTGATAGTTCGAGTGGTAAGGAGTTAGCTTGCTAGAGGTCTTGTGTTTGAATCCTCGAGCGTGCATGGATGTTAATTTTTGTTTGAGTTTGAGTGGTCTTGAAATGCTAAGTTGGTTGGGTTGTTAGTGGAGGTAGTGGGATTGTAATCAAAGTGGTTTTTTATTTTTATTTTATTATTTTTTTAAATTATTCTCTCTCCTTCCAAAAAAAAAATCTGACATCATTTTTGTTTTACCTTTCTCTGCACTTTCGTTCTTCTTTTATTTTTACTACCTCCTTCCATTTTGTTTACAAACTATTGTCAAATCTCTGCACCTTGGTTTTTTGGTTCTCTTCGTTTGCTTCGAAGAAGACCGTGTAGCAGCGAATTATACACCAACGGCTTAGTACGGGTTAACGGTGGTTTGTTGTCGGCGGTTTTAGAAAGCTCGGGGTTATTTCTACATCAAAACCATACCAGGTGTGTTCCCAAAACATGAAAAATCGAGTTCTGGCGATAACCGAAAAACATTCTGTCGACGCCACACAGGCGTGTAGATGGCCATGTGCGAGACACGACCGTATGTCTGACGAAGGTGTGGCCGTGCACAAGATACGACCTTGTGATGGTATGAGTGTGGTCGTGTGGGCCACACGGGCTAAGCCAGATCGGGCATGTGGGCCCACACGAGCATGTGGGTTTTGGGCCAGGCCGTGTGGGCCCATAACTTTAAAATTTTCCCTAAAGTCACATGGGTCGTTCCGATTGACTGTGGGTCTACCGTAGGGTCGGTAAGGGCTAACCAAACTCTATTTTGTGTGCTATATATTCTGATAGACTGATCCGAGTAGGATACTAAATGTATGTCTGACTGTACTGTTTAAGTATGCATGATATATGTATACAAGCATGTTAAGCAAGTTAAATTTGTTAATTCTGCATCTGTATTCTATATCTATGTTTGGGATGGGTTTTGTTTATGTGGAAGAAGTGATCTGTATGGCGACACTTCGACTATACTCTGGCAGCTTGATTGTATATTATCTGTAATGTGCCGCTTCGACACTATATGGTGTGTAGGGATAGGTGGGTGTTTTTAACCTCACATGGTGTGATGGGATGGACAGAAATGGTGTGTAGAAGATGAGGGTAGGACTCACTATATCTGTTCTGTTTATCTAATTCTAAAAACTGCATCTGTTATGGACTTAGATCTGAATCTGTATCTGACTGATTATGAAAATCTGTGTATGTTGCATGTCTATTTCTGTTGGGTTACACACTGAGTTTACGAAATCTCACATTTGTTTGTCTGTTTTGTTCAGGTAATCCACAGACTTAGGCGATTCAGTACGGCGGAGTCTCACGGCCACAAGTTTGTGAACTGACTTTAAATAATGGTTTTATTTAATTAAGGTTTATTTCTGGGAGTTTCATAATTATTGGACTCTCCAGACTGTTTGGTTTTATCTTGGATTTGGATTTTCGTTTTGACTCTTTATTTGTGATGGTTGACTAGAAACATGGGTTTTTACGAAAACAAAGGTTTTTCTGAAAAAACGAACTGGATTTTCAAAACATAACGGTTTCTAAGACTTCCGCTAACAAATTTGTTTTGACAAATGAATTAATTAAATAACCTTTTCAGTAATAGTTATAAACGAATATGGGTTATAAAACTTGGATGATTTATCGAACAACTATACAAAACTTTGTTGAAGTAACATTGATTTGAAAACCCTTCATCGTAACATTACTAGATTCGGTCATAACGTTTAGGTCAGGTTTGGGGTGTTACACAACCACTCTTTTATATTTTCTTCTTCACCTTCTTTTTCTTCTTCTTCATCATCATCATCTTATTATTATAATTATTATAATTATTATTTACATGAAGTTTTAAACGGATGAGAGAAAAATTAGAGAAAAAAAGTAATAAAAAAAAAACAAATTACCTAAAGAAATTTCAAAAAATATTTTTTCAATCACTATTATTAAATGTTTTTATTAATTTAATGCAAATATTTTTAATATTTTTCATGTTTTACTTAATTAATTTAATATAAATATATTTCATATTTATCATGCAACTTTTGAAGTGACTAATATATATTTTATTGTTTATCATATTATTAACTTTATCATTTTAAATGTTCTTTTATTATTTATAAGATTTATCACATTTATAAATAAAAATTTTACAAAAATAATTGGTTAAAAAAGTTATTTGATAAAAAAAATATCATACTTATAAATAAAAATTATGGTTGTAATAAATAAATTATCAAAAGAATTTATACAATAAATAAAAAGTCAAATTCTATATTGAAATATTTTATATTTAAATTATTATGTTTCCATTAAAAAAGGTAAAAAGAAAAAATTATTTTTAATCGCAAATTTTAATTATTCATATAATAATCAACTTTATATTTCATATATAAATTTTATTCATATTGCTTTTTTATAACATAATCAAATATATTATATTTATATTAATTATATTATCTACAATTATTATGAATAATCTATTAATTGTAAGCAAAATATAAAAGTTGAATAGTGAAGAGTTTAACTTATAATATGTCTCTCTTTTTTTAGTTTTTACAAATATTTTTAGTAACAAATAGAAACTTTTTATTAGCACCATATTTTAATTATTAAAATAATTTATATATGTTAATTATGTTATTATTTTGAAAATATTTCTTTTTTAATTACATGAATTAAAATTCTATTATATATTAAATATGTTAAAAATGTTTTAATTATCATTTGAATTTGTTATTATAATATTTCAATGGTTAATAAGTTAATATATTAAAATTTTGATTAAGGGATATTACTTTACACTAATTATAATATTTTAAAACTAATAAAAAATTAAATGTGTAAAATTCACATACATCACATATGATATTGGAAACTATTAATATTTAAAAAGACGAGACGTGTTGATTGAGTTTTAGTTCGATTGACATTGGCATTGTTATCAATGCAAGAGGTTGTTGATTTGAGTGCACTAAAATGCATTATTCCTATTTATGAGTTGGAGAAGAACTATAAATAATTTTATATATTGTCGTACAAAAGAGCAAACGTAATGAAAAAAAAAACGAGAGGTGGTTCATCATATTTCTTTCCTACTATTTAAAGTGCTTGAAAAATTATAAATAACATAAAAGAAATCATACCATACTAATCACTGCTCATCAAACCATTTCTACCAAACAAACTGAATACTCATTTAATAGCATTAATTTGATTGATATCACTACCCTCAACATCTCTCCAACTCAATCAAAAGAGGACTGAAATGAAGCCATTATTAAAGAAGAAAAAGGTTGATTAATATTGATTTTCATGCAAATTTAGTCAAGAGTGGTATTATTAACAACAGGATGACCCGGACACTGTGGTGGAGCTGGTAGTTTACAAGGTGCACCATGGGAGAAGTAGCACATGCATTCATCGAACGGAATCCCGCCACCAGCTGAGCGGCAGAAGGCGGTGATCTGCCCTATCCCTCGATAACAAGGGCGGCATGTTTCAACGCATTGTTTCACCTCAGGACAACCGCCACCTTTCACAGCTAGTTCACAGCCTCCTTCCACCTTTGAAACCATATTTTTCACTGCAACAACACCCATAATAGAAATCAACAATACGATAAAACCTAAAACTTCAATATTACTTAGTTACCAGCAGTGGATATTATGATGGTTAGTTTATGATTTTGTGAAGAGGAATAACATTTATTATACAAACCTGAAGTGAAAATGAGGAGAGCCAGAAGGAAGTTAAAGGAAGGAGAGGGCTTGAAAATCTTCATTGTTTTTTTCTTCTTTTTTTTTTTTTTGGCACCAATTTTGTTCAAAGGAGAAAAGAAGTTAATATAATATGGGGTTTGGTGAGTGTATTATTTTTCACCTGAATTTCACAATTATTTTTATATTAGGTTTAATTTTTTTGGTTAAATTAGTCTCTAAATTTGACAATTGTTCATTATTGGGATTTGAATTTTTTTGTCTAAATCAATCTATAAAATTGACAATTGTTCCCATATTGTGCTTGTTTTTTGCAATTGTTCTCGTGTTCAGGTTTGAATTTTTTTTGTCCAATTTTTTTAAGGAAATATCATGGACTAATTTGGACCAAAATAAGTTTAAGTCTCGATATGGAACAATTATCAAGTTCAGAAATTAATAAGAACCAAAAAAAAAAAATTTAAGCTCAAATGTAGGACCAATTGCTAAATTTAGGTTCCAACATTAACCCATTTTTTAACTATTTAAAATAATAAGCTACACTAGTAGTCATCCAACGATTAGTAAATTTCTTTTTTAATTACTCAACTATGAAAAGTTACAAAATGGTCCCCCAATTATCCAATTTTAACTTTTTTAGTCACTAGCTAGCTAACAGTGGACTTTTAAAATTGGCTTAACAGCAACTTTAACCCTCGACATTTATAAATTATGTAAATTTAGTATTGATTCTAAAAATATTTAACCCTCAATATTTACACATTGTGTAATTTGGTCTCTCTTTTTTTATGTAATTTTGTTTCTTTTTTTTTTTTGTGACATTGAGGGTTAATTTTAAAAGAATGAGAAAAGATTAAATTTATTATCTTAAATTTTTTGGCGTTTCTATTTTTTGTATATTTTTAATAAATTAGCTAATAAATTTGTTTTTTTTTAGCTTTTTAGGTGAAAGGGTCACAAAATAAAAAGTAAAATGGCAAAAAGACCAAATTACATAATGTGTAAATGTTGAGGGTTAAATTTTTTAGAATCAAGGCTAAATTGGCATAATGTATAAATGTTGAGAGTTAAAACTGCTATTATGACAATTTTAAAAGCTACCACCGTTAGCCAAATTGTGACAAAAAAAAAAGAGACAAAATTAAATAGTTGAATAACTATTTTCTAATTTTTCATAATTAAGTGACTAAAAAAATTTACTAATAATTAAATGATTATTTTGTAATTTTTCATAGTATTAATATACTTTACCCTTAAATTTAAATAAAAAGTAATATTTTTATTGTTAAAATTTTAGTTACATCGAATTGAATCACATCAAATTAAAATATATATACATATATTATTAGGTGGAACCCAAAAAGTTGAACTTTATGAACGTTTGGAACGCTATTAATGCAACAATATTCTGAAATGGTCCTTCCTTATTAAAGTAGAAATGTCTTTAGCATTAATGACCTAAATCCTGCACCATGCATCAATTCTTACTTCTTCTTTTTTTGTTTGTTTTCCAAGGTTTATATATATATATATACAACGCGAGTAGCTGGCTAAGAATGAAGAGGGTTTTTGCATAACTTATTGGTCAGCCTGATGTGATCAACTCAATCGAAAAACAAAAGAATGCCAAGGAAAGAAATTTCAAATCTAATTTTTAAAATTTTATTTTATTTTTAGATTTTTTTTAATTTTTAATATATATTTTTAAATATTTTATTTTATTTTTTATTTTAAACAATAACGTGACATAATATCAAAGTGCCAAATCATTACATTTTAACACTATTAAAAAAATCAACAAAAACATTTATTAATGAAAGAAGACCAAATCATGATGTTAAATTTTTTTACTAAGCACCTATATATTGTGTTTCTTTTTCCTATCTAAACATCTTTTTGATTTTATTTCATTTTACTTTAAAAGTAGATGGTGTCTAATAAATATGTTTAATGTGTTATGTTTTTATTTGTTATTATTAATTTTTAAATTAAAATATGATAAAATTAATAATTTAAATACCACTTTTGATAAAAAAAATTAGTAATATGAAAATAAATTTTGTTTAAGGCTAATTTACTAATAGAGTCCAGTTTTTTAAGTTTGAGTTAGATTAGTTGAATAAATCAAATTATATTTTCAAATATATATTAAAATGTTTTACATTAATGTTTGCATATTTATAATCCAATTTTAAAAATATTCTTTGGCTTTGTCTCACTAGTCGAATGCACTGTAACTTCAGCATAAAATTAACGGTAGCTTTGGATGGGGGGTGCACTTACCTAGGG
The DNA here is from genome assembly GCA_008044935.1 of Gossypium turneri. Lineage (NCBI taxonomy): Eukaryota > Viridiplantae > Streptophyta > Magnoliopsida > Malvales > Malvaceae > Gossypium > Gossypium turneri. Next base: position 22,189,498 of record CP032579.1, on the reverse strand, counting down.
TTAGTGTAAAAACAGTTGTGGCAGTGGAATTAAATAATGTAGGAATGCTATAACGTGAGATAAAAAGTAAACTAAACACAATATACCCCACCACCCATCCAAACCCACCCTAAAAATGGATATGATTCAAAAAAGAAAAAAACACTTGGATATCTACAATTTTGAAATATTAAAAAAAAGGTTAAATTTTGTTGTCAGTCCCTATACTTTGCAAAAGTTATTGATTACTATTTTTACTTTTCAAATTGGTCACTTTAGTCTTTATACTTTTCAAATTTTAAAATTTTAACCTTGACTCAGACTGTAGTTTGGTTAAATTCAATAATTAGTCATATACTATGCGTACAGTTATAAATTTAGTCCATATTCTCCCATTAGATCATTCTAAATCCCTATACTTTTTGAATTTTGAAATTTCAATCTGGATGCAGATGACAATTGTTAACTGAATTTTTAGTGAATAATATGTGAAAATAATAAGCTGGCATGACATTACACAAATAATATGTTTAACGGATCGAATTTTAGAAACAACGGAACTTTACTTAGTGAATTTAACTGATACTATTCAATGAGGACTGAAATTTTAAAATTTTATAAGTATAGAGATAAAAAAATGATCAAATAAAAATAAAAATTAAATCTAAACTACCACTTTTGAAAAGTAGAGGGATTAGTGGCAGAGTATAACCTAGGAAAAATAAAACAATTTCAGAGAGATCACCTTTCTCTCTTTAATCCTAAAATCCTAATCCAAGGCAAATCTTAATCTGTCGCCATTTCATGTTTATTGTTAGCAGTTTTCTGTCTTCCTCCTGTCCTCTCCTCCTCCCATTCCATTTTTTATCGGAGCTTGTTTTACTATTAATAGTAATATTAAATAAATATATATATTAATACTTATCTTTGTTGGTAAGCAACAAAAATTGACAGAGTTGTTGGAGAAAGGTGAGGTAGTTGGGAGAATCTAGGTTGTAATAAATCAATGTGAATGAACTATTGCATTTAGTAAGAGTACTATTTTTTACATATATTTTAATATGTGTATCGGTAATATTTAACTGATCTATTTTCTTAAAAAAATTGCTTAGGCGCATAAAAATAGAGAATGATGTTGAACTTAGGTATTTATACTTGGCTTTTGGGCTATTGGAACTGCTAACTGGAGTATGTTTATTGGCTGGCCGACTAGCCATGTGACACATTGGTCTGAGTGACCAATTTGCTGGTTACCCAAAGTCCTTTTCCATAAGACAACTAATTATAGATCCAATTGTACGAAATTTCACACTGGTAATTATAGAAAGACACACTTCCTCGGTTTCAGAACAGATGAACCAATCACTCTCGGCTAAACAAGCTTGAAAACTAATTCAAAAAGGCTAGTGGGCTAATTTATGAAGATGTTGGGAAAGAGTAGTGCCACAATGCCGATTTTTATTGCAGTCAAACCAGAGCAGAATGGTTCACGGGTATGGAGAAGCATAATTTATAAAAAAGAATGTTGAAAAAGGGTACATGATTGGCAATTCTTAAAAGGTGAGTAAGTTAAGATAGTTGATGGGGACATTCCTCTTCATAGCCTAATCTCTAGTGACAGTCTGATTAGTTAAGTAATATAATGGATAGAGAATGGAATGACGAATAAAGGGATAGCAAGTGAACTTCTCAATAGGGATTGCCTACTTTCAGTTCTCATGCACTGTTAGCAAAGATAGACTCCTCTGCAACACATATTCTGGAGAGTTCAGTATAAAGCCAAATTCAGTGGCAGAGAGGCAGCCTTAATGGATACTGGCTCCTGTCCTATGGGCGATTTGGATACATACATACAACACAGTCTGCTCTGAGAAGGGATAACCCAAACCCTCTCAAGGTCGTTCACTATGATAGAGAACTCATGTGAAAGGGCATTTACAAAGGAAGTAACCTCTAAGAGGAGTTGATGTCCAGAAATCACTCTTGAAGATGGCACGAGATGGAGGCTGGAAACGGGATCATTAAGGTAGCCACACTGCATACAGATTTTACAAAGATATTGACAGTGTAGAATCACTAAAGGGGAACTTCCTAAAGTACCACCATTGCAGCAGACACCAACAGGATTATAGGAAGGCAGCACAATATGAGTGGCACAGCACGTTATAACTATAAGAGACAGCATAAGATGGCAAAGTTGGTCTGTGAGAGATGACTGGTCTTTTCACGGCCGCAGTGTGGTTTTGTCTAAGGTGTTCTATGTTTGTTTTAAGTTGTTTTTTTAAATCTATAGGTCATTCAATGTCAAAAGAAGTCATTAAATATATAATAAATTTCATATATAGAGAGAGTAGGACTTTCTAATACAACAGATTGTCTAACTAAATATCAATTTGCAAAACCATATCCTAGAGATCAAATCAAAACCATGGAAAATTTCTCCTAGTTTTAAACAAAATCATCAAATCTGTTGGAATCAGAAAGAAAAGAACACACACAAATTCAAAGAGTGTTTCATTCAAGCTCCAATGACCTCCGGGGCAGCCTCAGCCATTGTTTCATCAGCAGGCCTCTCTATTTTCACACCAACATCTTCCGAGTAATCACCATGAACCTATATTAAAAAGAGAACGGTAATTTTGAACTATGTCACTTGGACTTTGTTGTGAACTCGTATACAGGTATGACTATGACACAAGCATATCCATTTTATTTTATGTATTTGAAGAATACTTGAGGATCATATCTGTTATGACTCAAGAATAATAACTAAAGAAGAGACAAAACACAATACGGATACATGAATGCATTAAGCATGAACTTATCAAAATTTTAATAGAAGAGTATAGACAGTATGGGTGAAAAGAAATCAGAGAATGGACAATAAACAAACATACCTCCATCAACTTTCCAAGATCAAACTTCGGAGCCTTCAAAATTTTGACTTTACGAATGAACACATTTTGTAAAGGATAGATGCTCGATGTTGCTTTCTCAATTTCTTTTCCAATCATCTCAGGAATGAATTTTTGAACTAATTCCTTCAAATCGCAAGATGTTGCTTGCGCGGTCATTATCTCCCTCATCTTCCTACGAATCTAAAAAGCAAAAGAAACTTTACACGGTCATAATGGAATCAAGGATCAACCAATTCTGAGAATGATCACATGAATAAGTGATCAATGAAGCTTCAACATGCATCACAACAGTGAAGAAAATTCTGTCCCAAGTTTTAAATGTTCAATGCAAAATTAGGGTAGTACCTGTCTTATCTGGCTGGATTGTGCGTAACAAGTCCGTTTAACCTGGTTTGGGCGTCTCTTAGTGAACCCAATGCAGAACATTCTCAGAGTGTAATTGTCAGTAGTCTTCACATCCACATGAGCTTCGATCAGAGTTTGCCATTTACGAACCAAAGACCTCAGCTTGTCAGTCGTAAAATTCATTCCCTGGAAATTTGTAAATGAAAACAACATAAATATGTTAATTTATTACAAAAGCCAAGATAATACAGTAAATAAAGATATTTATATGTCATACCCAGAAGTTGGTCAAAACATTTTTTCCTTGAACATCTTCAGCTCTCAAACGAATCTTTCTGAAAGCATGATCCTCATCACCTCCTTGAAGATCAGCCAGTGAAACCTCAAACACTCTGTGTTTGAGTCCTTCTGAAGCAATCTGTCAATGAAAATAGCCATGTTCCAACTATTTATATTACAAAGAAATCAGACTGTAACTATGCATTACTACGTATTATGCAGGTCTACATTAATCAATCCATAAAAGCATTCAAAATATAATGAAGATGCTCTTACTTCCAGAGAGCATGCCACAAGTAGAATCAAGTCAGGATCATGAAGTCACTCAAGTGGCTAAATAATTGAAGTTAACTAATACAGGTGATAACAGTTCGATTTTGTTCTGGAAAAAGTTTGTTGTTAATGTTATTCTGGGTTTTTTCAAAAACAAAACTGAAACCAAACCAAGTTCTACCAGTTTGGATTGATTCAGTTCATTGGCTTTTTTTTTTTAATATTTACATTCATCATAAAATCAATCTTATGCAATCAGGCTCTCCCTAGAATACCTATCAGCATCAATTGTTGCATCTGCCTCTTAAGTCTACACCAAATGATAAAATCCAATACCAGACATTAGATTTCTTCGCTTAATTAAGAACTTTAACCGTGTAGTCCCACTTTCAAAAACATATAAGCTTTTAAAAGTTTAGTAAAAACGGAAGGGAAGGGCAATTTAGCATTTCAACTAACAAAAATATCACCAGGATCAAATGAAACAACCTACCTTATAACCATGGTTTAAAAATGCAATTCCCCATTTCATTGAAAATAAATTTAGAAAAACGGAAAATAGCATAAAAAATTAGAAGAGATTAACATCATACTTATTTATGATTCCTACAAAAGCTAAAAGTGAATCCAAGCATTAATCCAAGTATGCAATGCATAAAGATTCTAAATGAAACCCAGTTTGCCCTAAGGTTCCAAATATCCAAAATTCTTACATGCAATACAAAGAAACAGTATTTAGGAGTAAGAGAAATAAAGACCAATGTCAGGCATGCAAGGGCAATCTACAAATTAGAACCCTAACATGCTTGAGATGCAAGAATAAAAAACCCTTTTTGTGTTTGTGTATATATAAAATAAGCATATATAATTATGATATTTAACTCTGTTGAACAATCCAGCTTACCTACGAAACATGAAAAAGCCAATACACATAATCTCTAAATGATCTCTTGTTTCTTGTTAAAAACATGTTAAGAAGTAGAAAAATCGATAAAGAACTTCAGGCATGCGCCTAACCGAACAGGTCTAAGTCAGTACACTAAGGCCCAGGGCTTATGCTCACCTAGGTCCTCGCTTTGACAACACTGATAAAGAGCTAAACATAAAAAGATACAAACCTTGGTACCCTGAGTACGGGTAACAAGAGTCTTCCCAACATTTCTGCTCGTAAAAACTGATGGAGCCTTGATATCATACCAATCCTTCTTCGCAAATGGATCAGCTCTAAAGACAATCCAACAACAAAATCAACAATTTTAAATTAATAAATCTCTTTCTAGGATACCCAAACCGCGATTAAAGCTTAAATCAACAATGAAACAAAAGTACTTACACGCAAATGGATCAGCATCAAAGAGTATCCAACAACAGAATCAAAATTTAAACTAATAAATCTCTTTCTAAAATACCCCAAACCGTAATTGAAGGTTAAATCAATGAAGAAAAGAAAGTACTTACGCTTTCTTCTTTCCTCCCTTCTTTCCCTTGGAAATCCTCTTGTTCTTACTAAAAAAAAAAAAAAAAAAGAAGAGAAACCCAAAAACAATCAGATAAAACAGGACCAAAGAAGCAAAACCCATTACATGAAAGAGGGAGAAGAAGATAAAGGAGTACCCGACGGCCATTGTTAAAGTTTGGGTGGTGAGCTACAACGAGCACAGCAGATTAAACCCTTTTGGTCCTTTCCTACTAGAGAGTCTTTGAAGACGAAAACACTGTTCTTGATGTTCGGTTTTATATAAAAAGCTAATAGTTCTGGGTTATTTTAGGGTTGCAGTTTAGGGTTTTAGGGTTATTTTTGGGCAATTTTAATTATAAATTGGGCTTTACAAAATTTTGTTGTTAGACTTGGACCAAGTTCAATAACTAAGGCCTAATAACTAAGGCCTAATACGATATGTTTAATATTAGGTAAAAAAACCTCTCTAGTCCCTCTTTATTTCGAATTTGAGTATATTAATACCTCTTAAAATAATTAAAGTAATTTAATCTCTATCGATTTTAAAAGCAAGCAATTAAGGATACTTAATCACTAAGTTAATATTTTCCATCAATTCTACATAATTTTGAATGGTATAATAATAAAGTTAGCCCTTAAATTTTACACATTTTGTCAAATTTATTCTAATTTAACAATTTATCCCGCATCATTTGCGTGAATGTGTAAATGTTGAAGCTGAATTTGTTGATTTTTTAGAATTAAGGTTATTGGGGATCGACCCGTATAAATAATGAAATAGTAAAAGTAGAGAAAAATGAACACAAATATTTACTTGGAAAACCCTCACTGAGGGAAACACCGCGTACAAAGTAATTTTACTAAAATGACAAAAACGAATAGTACAAAAAATGGAGATAAAACTAAACCCCAAAACCCAAAATAAAAACCCTCAAAATGTAAACACAAAATTCTTTAAAAACTTGTAAAAGCTAGTACCTAAATGTGTAATGGGTTATTTTTCTAAGGTGGAAAAATGGTCTATTTATAGGCTAAATTTATAGGTCAAATAATATCAAAATAACCTACACTAATCAAAGTTTAAGTGGGAAACTAATATTAAAATAACCTACACTAATTAAAGTTTAACTGATAAACTAAAAACTGAGTTTAACTGGGAGAAGAAAAGTCAAAAAATACGATGTATAACTCTACAAATCTCCACCTTGACTCGTATTTTCACAATGCCTTCTTTGCCAAAGCCCACCACGGGCTTATCTCAAACTATACAGGATATTAACTGAGTCGAAGTTGTGTTTAGAAGCTGGAAGTCTTCTAGTATTTCACTTGTGCACTGCCAAATCAAAACTAACCCGGGTCTGATTTCCACGAACGCAATGCCCTATCTTTTCAAAACCTGCATCCAAAAGAGAACATCTCTTATACGAAACAGTCATACCTTTTTCCCTTATATGATCTAGTTGTCTCCACTTCAAACTAGTCGACTTTAACTTCTTAACAGACGAGAGACGTCTTGTTTCATCGGTCACTGTTGATCCTTTCGGAACATAAAGACAGCCAATCTTTTTACCTTTCATAAAAAAGAGAGCCCCACAGGATACATTAATGCTATTTGAATCGAAGTTAATTCTACAACCCTTCAAGTCTATTCCCAAGGAGATGAGATTTTTCTTTAAGTTAGGCACATGCCTGACATCTGACAGTGTCCTAATTGTCCCATCGTGCATCCTAATCTGAACAGTACCAATATTGATTACCTTACTAGGTGAACCATTCCCTATGCGCACAACTCCACCTTCAACTAAACTGTATGTAGAGAACTAGTCCCTATTGGGACACATGTGGAAAGAACACCCCGAATCCAGGATCCACTTAGACGTAAGCTCGGAGTTTTCACTTGTTAACACCAACAAGAAATCATCACCCTTGTCATTGGCCAAATTAGCACTAGCTAAATCTTCCTTGTTGCTCTTAGCTACCCTTTTATTTTGCAGTTTGTAACAATCTGCCTTGATGTGACCTAACTTCTTATAATAGTGACATCTCTTGTCTCGCTTCTTTGATGCTATCGAAACTGAGGCTTGCCTATTTGACTTGCTATTCGAATCAAACTTATTGTCGAGTTTGTCTTTTCTCAATAGATGACCCTTCATATCCTCGAATGAGAGATTATTTCTACCATAACTCAAAGTTTCCCTGAAAGATTTGTATAAAGGGGTAAAGAGCACAATAATAACATAGCTTGATCTTTATTGTTAATCTGAACCTTAACATTCTTTAAATTATACAAAAGAGTAATAAATTGACTAATGTGATCTCTAATGTGCTCACCTTCGATCATGCAAAATGTGTACAACCGTTGTTTCAACACTAATCGGTTAACCAGAGACTTTGGCTCGTAAAAGGCTTCTAACCTTTTCCATAAGGTGAATGTCATTTTCTCCATCAAAAGCTCCCACAACAAATTAGTTGTTATACATAATTGAATCGCGGATAAAACCTTTTTATTTAACCTATCCTGTTCTGATTTATCCATGTCTGCAGGTTTCTTCTCTATAAGAACCTTTTCAAGATTGCCCTGAATCAAAATAGTCATCATCCGAACTTGGCACAAATTGAAATTTGTGACGCCATCGAACTTATCAATATCAAATCTTTTTGTTGTCATCTCTAAATGGGTTAATTGCAGAAATCGAACTAGCTCTTGATATCAGTTTGTTAGGGATTGACCCGTATAAACAATGAAATAGTAAAAATGGAGAAACATGAACACAAATCTTTACGTGTAAAACCCTCACTGGGGGAAAAACCACAAGCAAAGGTACTTTTACTAAAACGAAAAAAACTAAGAGTACAAAAGATGGAGATAAAACTAAACCTCAAACCTGAAATAAGAACCCTCAAAACATAAACACAAAATTCTCTGAAAGCTTGTAAAAGCTAATACCTAAATGTGTAGTGGGTTATTTTTCTAGGGTGGAAAAAGGGTTTATTTATAGGCTAAATTTGTAGGTCAAATAATATTAAAATATCCTATATTAATCAAAGTTTAAATGGGAAACTAATATTAAAATAACCTACACTAATCAGAGTTTAAGTGGGAAACTAATATTAAAATAACCTACTCTAATCAGATTTTAAGTGGGAAATTGAAAATAGAGTTTAACTAGGAGAAGAAAAGTCGAAAAATACGAGGCATAACTCCACAAAGGTCAAAATGAAAAAAATACATAAACATCAAAGGCTAAATCTTACTATACCGGTCAAAATTATGTACAATGGATGGAAGACATTAACATTGTGATTGATTGTCCTTAGTTGCTCACATTTGAAATTGATAGGGATTAAATTACTCCAATTTTTTTGAGAGAGACCAAATTTCTCAATTTCCTCAATTTCTAAATTAAGAGCGACAAGAGAAGTCTTTTTACCTTAATATTAAGGGTGCATTTGGAAAGTGACCTAATAATTGATTTTTGGATATAATTACTTATAATTATTTTTGTGTAAAATGTTTGAGTAATCATTATAATTAGTACTTATCATAGAATTGAGTGTAATTACACCACCCAATTAAACTCTTCAATTCTTTAGTAGAGGGTGGGAATTGAGGTAATGCCACGAGTAATTACAAATAATTACATTCAAATTCAATTACAATTTGGCTTAGCAAATGCTTTCATATGATTTAAGTTTAAAACATTATTTTTATATAATAATATTTTAACTTTATGACATATATTCTATTTTTAAAATATAATTATATATTACTTTATTAATATTTTTTAAATAATCTGAAATTTTTATTTGTGAGAGATAATTCCTCGTACATTTTGACCTATTAAATATTTAACTAAATTATATAATATTTATTATAATTTTGTATACTAATTTTAACTAAAATACATAGCATTAATTATTAATTATTTATATTTGATTAAGGATCAACCGATAATGACAATGAGTATATGTTTAACATTAGAAATTGAATAGTCCAACAAATATGAAATATTGGAGTAATTAGATAAAATTGCATAAGACATTTATTTTTCTTATTAATTTTATTAGTAATTATATTGTCACCCTGTTCTGGTCATGGAATAGATGAAATAAATCAAAATTTGGATTTTTGTTCAAGAATGAAATCTTATTGGAACTGCCCAATTCATCCTTCGGAACCATATCACATTCCGGATCTGATGAAATAGGATGAATTGAGATGATATTTTGTAAATACGTAATAATCTTGAATATATTATCTATTTATTTATTTTTCTATCACTTGGAAGGAACAAAAGAAACATCTTGTTCTTTCTTCAACAATTCTGATCTTTAGTGAACCTCTCAGTAGGATGCGAACCTAGATGAAGTTTTGACCATCTATCAGAGAAAAAATAACGAATGGATCTTGTAGGATTCCTAAGAAATTCTTTGATTTCTTCCGGAAGCAGATGATTCTTTATCTGCTTCTCACGTCCTGTGAATAGCTGAGACATTAAGGAATATCCAAAAAGGCACTTAGGGAATCGGTCTGATTCTATCTCCGTTCGTAATTACTTTTTATGGTTATTTGATTTTAAGTTTTGTTACTCAGTTAGAGAAAATATTTTTCTCAAGTATTATTAATAAATTTTCATAATAAATTTTTTAGAATTTAAAATTATGTATTTTGTAATTATAATTCATACTACCTAGCATTACATGATAAATTACAATGTAATTACACTTTATTAACGAAGCACACCAATGAAATTAGAATTCCTTGTAATTACAAGAGAATGTAATTACTACCCTAGTAATTACACTTTCATCCAATCACATTGCGGTGTTCAAACACACCTTAAAGGTATGTTGGGAAAGCCACCTAATAAATGAATTTGAGTGTAATTGTTTGTAATTACACATGTGTGGTATGTTTGAGTAAACACTGTATTGAGTGTAATTCTAAGGGGAGGGTGACAAGCAGAGTAATTACCTGGATAATTACACACAATGATGCTCATATTCAATTACCTCTTGACTTTCTTAACATGTTTGTAAATTATTTAAATTTAAAAACTTATTTTTGTTATATAATAAAGAGAGATGGAGAGAATAAAGAACAAAGAAAATATGAAAGCAATAGAGAATGTACTTTATTGATCAAAAGGGGTGATTACAATGCTTCATCAGAGTCTCCATTTATAGGCATAAGAAGTATAAAAGAAGTAGAAATATAATTCTAATAACTATTAGAATTTAAAGTACATTAAAACTTTATCTTGATCATGATGGACATCCACTTAATAAGATATTCATAAAACCCTGTGGGATAAAAACCTAATGAAGGAAAAAGAGTACACAATCTATAATACACATAATATGCTGCCTCATTAAAAACCTTACCAAGAAAACTCAATGGGACAAAACCTCGGTCAAGGAAAAAAGAGTGCAACACATATTTACTCCCCCTCATGAAAACATCACATATTTTCTCATATTCTACGTATTCAATCTTGAATACTAGTTTTTCAAATGACTATTTGAATGTATTTGATAAGCTTTTATATTAACATTCTTTTAAAACTCATGAGTGAAGGAAAATTTTGGGGAAATATATTTTGATCTCTTTATGAGTTTCAACAATAATCATAGCAAACTTTAAACATGATCCTTCTATAAAAATACAAATAGGTATTTTGGATCATTTTAATAATCCTCTTTCAACTATTATTGACTAAGTCAAATTTACCACATATGTTCAATTATTTCAATTCATATAAATGAATAATTCCTGAGAATTTCACTATGCTTCTAGCATTCTAAATCCTTTAAGGATTTTAATATAAACTTTACTATATAGTGACTTATAAAGGTTGTAACAACAACCATTAGACGCAAGTTAAATCTTTTATGAATTGTCAGTTTAATAATATATCTAAAGGTTATTACATCCACCACAAAAGAATATTATATCTTTTCATAACCAATACCATTACTTAGTGAAAAACGTCATATTTTTATTCTACTTTTGCAAAACTACTTCATTTGCACCCTCACTGACTTTATACCTTTAGATATTTGAACTACTGGTCCAAAAAATCTACGAATTTAATTTTACTTGAGTTGCGTCTTTTTATTTTGATCAATTTATTCCATATCTCAATAGATTTATTCAAGATCCTCCTTTTATTTCATTATTTCAATAATAATATTGCATGTAAAATCATTTTCGACCACTTTTATTATTATGTTCCACATTTTCTCGAATTGACATAACTTATTGAGATCTCTTATTTTCATTATTTTAAAATTCAGTTTCAGGTACCTGAATCTCTTTTGGAGTTCTACTTATTAGTTATGTATTGGTTTTCTTCTGGAACCCCTGTCTCCACTATACGACCATCTTGAATGTTTGCTCCTTTACTTTTACGAGGACTTTTATCTTTGGAACCGACCGGTCTTCCACGCTTTAAGCATGGATTACTTTCTTTTATACTAACAGTTTGCCCTATTAGGACATCAATTCGTATTGGAGTATTTTCAGTTGATATGTGAGATTTAATAAATCTGGCAGTTGATTTGTAAAATGAATCATCTATTGAACTTCTGGTTCACATTGCTTTGTACGAGGATCTTAGACATTGATAATTCATTTTTTATTAATCTAGCTTTTATTCTCTCCCCCTAATGTTGGGAAAATTGACAACTCATGTCATAACCAAATATCGAATTAATAGCTCGAAAATATTATAAGGAGACTCATATAAATATAGATTCCCAATCTCTTATGATGACCCATCTTTGTGCATTGTGGTGGAGCAGTTGGAACATATACCGCACATCTAAAAATTGTAAGATGAGAAATATTTGGTTCTTGACCAAAACTCAATTGTAATGGGGAGTATTTATAATTTATTGGCTTGATGCGTACAACATGTAAATCAATACAATCTCATGCTAGAATAGAAAGTTTTGTTCTCATAAGTAATAATTTAGCTATTAGTTGGAGGCATTTGATAAACAATTCAGCTAAATCAATTTGTGTGTGAACATGAGCTACAGGATGTTCAACTTTTATCCTAATTGACATGCAATAATCATTGAAAACTTGGGATGTAAACTCACCAACATTAGCAAGATGAATTGTTTTCATTGCATAATTTGAAATTAATCATTTAAACAAGCAATCTCGTAAACGACAGGTTGCGAGTTGATAACGCATGTGATTATTGTGTAGATGCATCTACCAAAATCATATAATATCAAAACCATCCACATGGTGGATGAATGAGCCCATATTCATTTAAGAAATATAATACATTAAATCTCAGCTTTAGCTAGTGAGTTTCTAAGAATCAATTTTCATTGAGAACGAGCAACAAATGAGAATTTTTTAAATTAAATAATCTTCTGGTTCTTTAATGAATGTTCATATGAATTCTCAATTAATTTTCGCATCATATATGATCCAGGATGGTCTAATTTGTCACGCCAAGTAGTAAATGCATTTGTATTAGTAAACTTTTGGTTTACTTTAACATGTGTTTCAATTGTACTGAACTGTAACAAATTGATAATTTTATTATCATTCCTTTTAATTTGTATCCACATATAAGTACTATTGTGAAATTTACTACTGGAAATGTCTAAATCAATGTGAAGTCTATAATTCCACTAAGTTAGTAAATATAATTTCCAAATAATTATATGCAGTATTCGCTTTAGGGAATATGCCAAAATCTTCAAATGCCCAAAAATCTATTAATATCAAACTTTGAGAGTGGATCTTATTTTCCAGGTGTACAACAGGTGCATAACCAATGACTTTTCATACTTTCTCTCTTGCAAGTTCTCATCAGTAATATTTTACCACATAATTTTAACTGAGAACTTATTCGTAGAATTATACTCACAGTTTTTAAAAAACTTGCAACTTTAGGTGCATCCAACCATAATAATCTTTAGATAGAATTATCATATTTTATTACTCATTAGTAAATCTTTCACAGTCAAATATTTTACTTTTAACCCTTTAATAGGGATGATGACAAAATAAGATCACAAATATTATAAAATAAATATAAATTAATAACTTAATCCCTTTTTTTATTTATATGAAATATAATATTTTCCTCATTCACAATATCAATATGAGATCCATTACAAATATCTTTTAAAAGTAATGCATTAACCATCACAAATTTTGTGCTTTTTAGATAGTGATATATTAGCTCTTTTGGAGCTTGCAACTAATTTTGTACTATCAAATATTGGAATAATATTTGTTTGTTTCAGTACAAAATAAGATAAATATTTTCTATTTGTAATAATATAATTCATTACTACATTTTCATATCATTCCTCAAAGAATATTAACAGAAACAAAATATTCGGGCATAAGCCACATATGTGGCCAATAATCTTTCATATCACATTGATAACATAAGTTATCTTTACCCTTTGAAAAGTTATCTTGAGAATTTTCATTGTTCTCTTATTTATTACTATGTTCCCACTTTTAGTGGTCCATGATAATACCTTTTATTTTCTTTATGTTTACATTCACTTCGGGGAATGCAACAAATCTAATAGGACGGACTTATAAACATCCCAATAGATTCTTTATTTCATAATCACCATCGTAAACATGCGTGAGATTTCAAATCAAAATCTGAAGATTTTTAACATCATCGTCATCACTAGAAGGTATGAGATCGTTCGAAAATATTTGTGATTTCATATAGATAACGGTATCAAATCTTTCACCATCCTTAAGAACAAAAAGTAAAATAAGTTAATCAAAAAAATGATAACATATAATGAAAGACGAATGAAAAATAATAATCAGATATGAAACATTAAATAAAAGAAACTTCCTGTAAAAACTTTGCATCTTGCCGTCAAGGAAATTGAAAATCATGGAGGATAAATTTGATCGTTGATAAAAGGAACTATCACTTTGAGCAAGATCGTGCTAATAACGTGTTGTAAAATAAAGAGAGATGGTGAGAATAAAGAACAAAGAAAATATGAAAGTAGTAGAGGATGTACTTTATTGATCAAAAGGGACAATTACAATGCTTCATCAGAGTCCCTATTTATAGCCATAAGAAGTATAAAAGAAGTAGAAATCTAATTCTAATAACTATTAGAATTTAAAGTACATTAAAACTTTATCTTGATCATGATGGACATCCACTTAATAAGATATTTATAACAATTTTTATAAAATAATAATATTATTTTAATTTTATGACATATATCATATTTTAAAAAGTTAATTAATGATAAATTATCTTGCAAATAATTTCTCATGCATTTTGAGAAAATGAACTCATAAAAGTTAGCTGAAATGATTTAGTTTATATCTAATGGTTTTTTTTAGTTGCATCAAAATCATTTGAAAATATTTTAAACATATTTTGACTCATTTTAGGCATTTCATATAGAAATGATCAATCTTTTAAATAAAGTATTGATCCCCAAGGAAGTTAGTGTCAGGATTTGTGTCCTTAGTGTAGTAATTAATATGCTATATGTGAATGTCCTCATTGGTTGTAACACCCCAAACCCGGCCTAGACGTTATGGCTGAATCTGAGAGTGTTACGAAGAAGGGTTTTAAAATCAGTGTTACTTCGATAAAACTTTGTATAGTTGTTTGATAAAATATCCAAGTTCTATAATCCATATTCGTTTACATAGCTATCACTGAAAGCGTTATTTAATTAATTCATTTTCCAAAACACAATTTTGCAGCGGAAGTCTTAAAAACCGTTATGTTTTGGAAATCCAGTTCGTATTTTCAAAAAATTTTGGTTTTCGTAAAACCGTGAAGCTAGTCAAACACAACGATAAAAGAGTAAAACACATCCAAAACCAAAAATAAAAATCAAACGGTCTGGAGAGTCCAATATTTACAAAATTCTCAGAAAATAATCTTTAATTTAAATAAAACCCATATTTAGAACAGTTCACGAACTTGTGGTCACCGTGAGACTCCGTTGTATTGATCCGCCTAAGTATGTGGATTACCTTAACAAAACAGACAAACAGATGTGAGTTTTCGCAAACCCAGTGTGTAGCCCAACAGAAATAGACATGCAACATACACAGATTTTCATGATGAGTCAGATACAGAGTCGGACCTAAGTCCATAACAGATACAGTTATCAGAATCAGATAAACAGAACAGATATAGTGAGTCCTACCCCCATCCTTTTCACACCATCTCCGACCATCCCATCATACCATGTGGGGTTAAAAAGACCCACCCATCCCTACACACCATATAATGTCGATGCGACACGTTACAGATAATACACACTCAAGCTATCAGAATATAGGCGAAGTGTCGTCATACAGATCACTTTCTCCACATATACAAGTCCCACCCTAAACACAGATACAAAAATAATAGATACAGTAATATCATGTATAACGTGATCATATACAGATAACATATATTCTTAAACGGAACAGTCAGATATACAGATCGGTGTCCTACTCAGAGCAGACTATTAGAATACTAGATCACATAATCTA
The DNA here is from genome assembly GCA_008044935.1 of Gossypium turneri. Lineage (NCBI taxonomy): Eukaryota > Viridiplantae > Streptophyta > Magnoliopsida > Malvales > Malvaceae > Gossypium > Gossypium turneri. The sequence goes on along the minus strand of CP032579.1, from coordinate 22,173,720 downwards.
GGGTTTGATTAGCCCTTATTGACCCTACGGTAGGCCCACAGTCGATTGGAACGACCCATGTGACCCTAGGGGAAATTTTAGAATTATAGGCCCACATGCTCGTGTGGGCCCACATGTCCAGATTGACCTTGCCCGTGTGGCTCACACGGCCTAACCCAAAACCCCACACAACATGCCTGTGTCGGCCTACACGCCCATGTAGCCCACACGCCCAATATGAACTAGCTCGTGTAGTCCATACGGCCACACTCACACCATCACACTGCCGTGTCCTACGTATGGCCACGCTTTCGTCTAACACACGGTCGTGTCTCGTATACGGCCTACCACACGGCCTACCATATGTCCGTGTGGCGTCGACAGACAGCACTTTTGGCTTTTGCCAAAACTCAATTTTTCGCGTTAGGAGTACACACCTGGTACCGTTTAATGTGAAATCACTCTCGAGATCACTATAACCTAAAATTAGAATACCTAATACCGATTTAGAAGATTGATTAACAAATTTGTTAACAAAAGTCCAACCACGAAACTGAATTACTGCCAACGATAAACCACTGCTTACACCGTTCAGTTCGTCGGAGCAAAACAAGCTCTCTCACAGCCTTCCCTTAAATAATAACCGCAAAACGTCAAAAATTATGCAAAGCTAAGTCTTTTAACAGAACTTCCTCAAACACTTTACAAATTGAAAGTTAACACTAATCAATTCAACACACCACTTACCAAATCAAGAATGAGTACTGAAAATCAAGACACGATGAATTAAGCGAAAAAGAAAAAGTGACAGAATCAGAAAAGAATGAGGATGAAGAAAAATTAACAGTGCACAAAAGAAGGGGAAGAAAACATCAAAAATACAGTTAATTTTCTTTTAGAAGAGAGAGAAAAATTTTAAAAACAAATAAAATAAAATAAAATTTTGTGAAATTATCCCCACTACCCACTAATATCTAAATCCCCCAGAATCCTACCCACTAAGCACCTCTACTACTTCAAAATTCAACCTCCATCGAACCTCTATCCGTCAACCGAAGCAAAAATAAACACCCATGCACACGCAGGGATTCAAACACAGGATCTCCAACATACTAACTCCTCACTCGAACTAGCAGGCTCATTCTGATATAGATTAGCAGATAATTTTATATAAGCCCACTCAACAAGGATAGGGTTAGAATTAGAAAAATAACAAAATTTGCAAATGTGATACTTGAACCCAAGACCTCATACACACACCCAGAACAATTAACCACTGAAGTAGATACACAATTGTATTAGGTATTTACAAAAACAGAAATAGATTATTCAGGGTGTTACATTGGTTCTATATGACAAGAAAATTGTTAATAAAATATTTGCTCATGGATTACCTAAAGTTTAACTAATATTAAGTTGCATAACAAATAGTTTTGTAAAGTATAAGGCAATTTGTATTAAAAGGTAATCTATATAGTCTATAGTCCATGGGATCATAATGAGCAAGTGACTCATGATAGGGTTATTATATTGGCTATAAGTTCAATTAGAGAGATAATTTATCTTGACCTTCAAAGCTTGATTAACTTCTAAGATAAAGACATAGATATAGTTGTTTGAACTGACAATACATTGGACTAGACCCAAGATGATTTTATTCTAAATCCATTTATGGATTAATTTTCTTTTGACATTCATTGTGTGACTTACTTTAATCTTGAGTAAGAAAATGATTATGTATTTATAACTCATATGTAATGATGTATTGATAATCCATGCATCTCGAAATAGTAAGCAAATGGTTGTACATTAGGTATGTAACTTATGCATGATGTATTTTCACTTGTAGATAGTGGAATCATAGGTTGAATAAAGAGTTAATATTATCCTATCTAAAGGCATTGTATATATTATGAAAATGAAACATGCCTATGGAGATTTTTTTGGAAAAAACGAATTAATTATTAATGATACAAGTAATGATCATTTTCATCATAGAATATAGAATAGAAGCAATAAGATAAAAGTGATCATAGGTGAATAAATGTTACTTTAAGGGATGTATATTCTATAATGGCAACACAAAATACATTTAAAATCTTGAGATAAAGGTGATCAAATTAGGTGAATAAATGTAACCTTAAAGGATTATGGATATCTTATAAGGGCAACACACCTAAGGCAAGGCTATCAGACTAAAGTTTTCTAACACATAGTATATAACTAGGAGTTCAAACATGGTACTTTTAGCGGTTCGACTCAATGACTAAATAAACTATATAATTAATAGATGAAGAGTCAAAACTTAATTACATATTAGTTCACTAGCTCATAAACTCTATGAATTACATGTAAAACTATGAACTAAATGAGGCTTTTTTACCCAATTAATATAAGAAAATAAAAGAAAAGTTACAAAGTAAAACAACTTTCTCCATATTGACCAAAATAGAACAAATTTTGATTTTGTTAGGGAAAATCAGTTTCTACAACTCGATTTCCATTTAAAAAAGTGTGATATTTTTGTCAGCTAGGGTGAAAAGAGGGAAAAATTATTATGTAATAATTAAATGGTTATTAGACCCATCATCAAGAACAAAAATCAAAGCCATTTTGTAGCTAGAAATCAAGAAAAAAAATCAATTTCCAAAGCTTTTTGACCCATCTAATTAGGCAGACTGATGGGTCTAATCAAGCAACCTTTTGCAGGTGAAAATTAGGCTGGGTAAACTGATTTCCAGGCCTTGAAATTAAAAAATATGCCTCTAACCTATGTGGTCAAATCAGTTAGATTGTTATGGATGAAATTGGTTTTGACAGACCGATTTTCATGTTCTTTTTTAGGCCCACTAAATCTAGGATGGGACTGGTTAAGTTGACTAAAGTCGAGGAATTAGATTCTTCCACTTTTAGTGAATTTGATTCTCCCCAATATGTAAAATAAAAAATTTAGTTTATTTAAATATCTATAAAATGACCCAAATAACTCTTACGAGGTAAAAAAAATGTTAATCAAAAGGCTAATAGAAATTTGAGTTTGAAAAATTGTTGGTGATCCAAAAATTGTGATTAAGGTAACAAAAAAATTATTTTTTAAATTGTTATATGGAAACTATATTATGATCTATTAACTAATAATTTAGTATATTTTTCAGGTTAATTGTACAAGATGAATAATTAGTTTGCAGTCTTGGTTTATTACAATGGGAAATTTGCATTGCATTCGAATTGGGTCATAAGATTAGTGGGATATTGAAACAAAGTATTAATCTTGATGGGTTAAAATTGAAGATTAACAGTAAAATTGTAATACATTGTGGGAGGACGATATCTATAATCTTCTATAGATTTCCAACGTCACTAAATTCAGTTATATTTAGCCAACTTGAGCTTATTGATGATGAAGATGTCAAGACAATGATAGTAGTTCATTGCAAATCTAAAAATCATGTAGCATAACTATATGCAGAGTTGAACGATGATGAGCATGTGAATGTGGTAGCTGAAAAATCCTACTTCATCCAATCTACTTGTGAATATTTCCTCCAATTTCGCTGGTCAACAAAATGAATTGTAGGAGCCATAAGTAGAGGTGCCATCAGCATCTTAAGGGAGTCGATCTTAAGTTTCTTGGTTGGATTTCAATCTAAATGTCACATTGGATGATCAATATGACTCTACATGGCCATCGATATATGGCAGCATTCAAAATCCTACATTTGACCTTAATGAAAATGTTGTTGAGCCAAATATGGAAAAAATGTCGATTGATGTTCCATACAATTATGAAAATAATTCTGAATTTAGTAATCCTTATGCGGATGATGTACTGAATGGAGTAAATGCTTAAGAAGACTATGACGATTCTAATTCTAACCAAGGCGCCCCATTGAATACTGCTAAAACACGATATCAGTCCAACGAACTTAGTTTGGTTTTTCCACTATACGAACCTTCGTCTCATATACTTACCATCAACTTAAATGCAATGCATGCCTTAGAATTTCCCAAATATCTTCATATATTACTGGCCCATGTGATGAGTTTTGATGTGCATTTTGGAGATTTATGTGTGGGTTTACAATTCCCAACAAAGAAGGCTGTTACAGGAGCCATTAAAGAGTATAACTTTAAAGTTAGTGTAGATTACAAATTTTCTGTTTCTGCCACAACCAAATATGTTAGCGAGTTTTGGAATGGTAATGAAGGATGAAAATGGAGGATCAAGGCAACACTGATGAAAAATAAATAAATTTGGGAAATTTGAAAATTTGAATGTCCTCATACATGCACAACTACATAGCTAACACGAGATCATCACAAATTGTATTCAAAGTTTATCTGCAAATGCATAATCTCGTTGGTCAGAGTGAATCCAACAAGTCTAGTGTTAGTACTAAGAGCTGATATGTAGTCTTATTTCAGACACTCTGTCACATGTAGGAAAGCATGAAAAGCGAAGTTGAAAGCTATAAGTGAATTATATGGTGATTGGGACGATTCCTACAATGAGTTGTAGAGATGGATAACTGTGCTACAAGAGTTCGTTTCGAGTATGATGATTGAACTACAAACTCTCGATGTATATGATTCATCCGGTCAAATAATGAAAGGTAAAAAATATTCCACCGAATGTTCTCGACATGTGAAAGTTGTGTCAGGGCATTTCCATACTACAAGCCCAATGTACAGGTAGACAAGATTTGGATGGATAATAAATATACCCAGATACTTTTGATTATGATTGCACAAGACGGGGATTAAAAGTTCTTATCGATAGTATTTGCCATTGTAGAGAAAGAGGAAATAGAATCTTAGGAATTTTTTCTATGAAACTTACGCTTGCATGTAGTTAAACAACCTTCTATATGTTTGATGTTTGATCGTGGTAAAGGCATTCTAGCAACAGTAAGACGATGTGGTGGTATGAGGAGACCACTGAAAGTTTATCACATGCACTACATTCGACACATTGTCTGCAATTTTTTGAGAGAGTTACATAATGTTGATCAGTACAAAGAAGTTTTTAAAATGGGTATGTACTATATTCTTATATTTATAGCTAGTATTTAATGTTTTTTCTCCATACTATTAATGATAATAACCAAAATTTGTTCCATAGGGTATAAGTTTCAAAGATCTCAATTCTATCAAAGGTTGGAGAAGTTACGAGTGAAAAATGACTTAACTGGGCAATGGCTCATTAAAATCTGACTTGAATCTTGGGGCCATTCATTTAATAAACATGAAGGGGGCCGATACAGGCATATGACAACCAACCTGGTGAAGGCCATAAATTTTGTTATGAATGGGATGTGTCACTTGACCATACCTTTTATGTTCACTTCTACTTTTCAGAGAAGTTACGAGTGAAAAATAACTTAACTGGGCATGAACCAAAATTTGTTTCATTATGAGCTCTAAAGATCTTAATTCTATCAAAGGTTAGAGAAGTTATGAGTGAAAAATGACTTAACTGGGCAATGGCTCGTTTAAATCCTACTTGAATCTTGGGGCCATTCATACAATGAACATGAAGGGGTCGATACGGGCATATTCCAACCAACCTGGTGAAGGCCATGAATTTTGTTGTGAAAGGGACGCGTCACTTACCCATACCTTTTGTGTTCACTTCTACTTTTTGAAGATAGGCTGCTTATTTGCGATGATGAGAGAGAAATACTAAACATTGATGAATGTAGATCACATCTTCTACGTTATTAAGTTATGGAGGAACTATAATAAGTTATGGAGGAAAATCATAAAAAAGCACGCTCAATGTCGGTTGAATGCTTATTACGTTAATATGAAACTTTTCAATTGTATGAATTTACAAGTCAACACACCATTTTCCTTGTAATGTTATACAAGGTAGACATTAAGCAAATGTGGTACAATTACGGGAGGTTTTAAAAACTCAATTATCCATGTGCTCATATGGTAGTGGCATGTGTCATTTTCGATGTCGACTGTATGTAATACATGGACGGTGTGTACAGACTTGAGCGCACTTTCAATGTTTGAAAACATGAGTTCCTTTCGATGAAGAATGGCGTATATTAGGGTATTTTACGTCCGCCTACGTTTGATTTGCTACTAAATTCAGGACTGCATCGTAAGTTACAAGGTCGACCATAGTTAAGTCAAAATCAAAATGAGATGAATTTGAGGGAAACAAGAAAGAAAAAAGATGTGGCCTCCGTACAACTGTTGGGTGCAACAGCAATAAATATCCCCATTGATGTATTCATGTTGGACAACCATCAACTTCTAAAAATAAAAAAAGATGCGACTAAACATTAAAAAATACAACTCATAGTACAATTGTGTAACACCCTAAAATTTACGGTTAAAAGTTTTGAGATTTGTGTAACACCCTAAAGTTTTGAGATTTGCGACTAAACATTTTTAGTATCAACATTGTTGGTTGATTGTCCTTGTGTGTTACTTTTGATTGGGTGCAAAATTGGGTAAGTTTTGTCATTGGAATTAACGGAAGAATTGCTTCAATTTCGTTTATATTGTTGGATTGAATTCTAATATTTTAGTTACGTGTATAATTGAGGTTTCTGAATCATTTGGTGGAGTGAATCGAGCAGTTCTTGGTGCTTGTTATCGCATTCTAAGATGTGTGTTATGAAACTGTTCAATTTCGGTATTGAATTGCTGTTGAATTTTATGGAATTCGGCAACTTCTTGTATGTTCCTGAAACAGTTGATTTTGGGTATTGGATTGCATGCTATTCTGTAAATTCTGGTATAGTTTTGAGTTACCAAGTGTTGGGGGCCGTTTTAATGTCAAAACCATGATTTTTAGCCCATTTTTTTGTGGTTTCGTGACCACACGGGTGGCGACACGAGCGTGTGCAGCACACGGGCAGTCCACACGGCTGTGTGAAATTGGGAATTAGGGTTTTTAGGTAATTTTTGGTGCCACACGGCCGTGTGGGTACGATTTGGGGATTTTTTTTCAATTTTCACACGGGCATGTGAGATTTCCACACACCCGTGTCCACTTTGCACTTAATTTTAGATCTTTTGGATAGTGAGTTACATGGGCTACTCACACGGGCATGTGTCCCCTCCACAAGGTGTGTGTGGCTTCACATGGGTGTGTAGACCCCCATACGGCCTGGGCACTTCCATATGGTTGGGACATAATGGCCTTGTGGCCCTATTTCTCCAATTTTTGTACTATCTCTGTTTTTGTTCTAATTATGATTCTGTGTGTTTTGACCCTTGGCTAGGTCTTAGTAAGGGTGGTCAAGACTTTGTTTCGGCCTAGACATGTGCGTTATTCGCAATCATAGCTCTAATTAAGCGACTCGATTGAGTGCTAATTGATGTTATGTTATATCTTATTCTATTCCAGGCATTTGAATGTGTGCATTTATGATTTCGTATTCTGTTTCTGTAAGTCTGCCTACGAATGGTGTGCATTTTGCATTTGAATTAATCTTTTTGGGTTGGGTTGTAAAGAGAAGGAAGACTAATTTTGATCTGGCAATTTAACTGCAACTTATAAGTATAGTGGTTTATCGCAATGCACTATACTGCATATACGCTAGCCTTGCTGCGTATTATTATCTGAGTGGCTTAGTCTACATACACGGTGTGTAAGGTTGGATGGGCCTTTTGAGGTTCTATATGGTGTGTTTGGTTGGATGAGCTTAAACAACTTTTTTGGGGTGTGATCGGGGGACGAAGAGGTGTTTTGGCTGGACGGGTGAGTTTTTTTTATTACTTGTTGCATTCATTCCGCATTCTGTCTGTCTGTCTGATTGTGAGTCTAACTGTTTATAGATTGAGGTGTTTCAGTACTGATACGTTTGATTTGTTTGTGAAGACTATTCGTATATTGGATTGCCGTCGAGATATTTTTTATTGTGACACTTTGGTGTTTGTTTTTCTGTCGTTTTCGAACTCACACTGAGCTTATGTAGCTCACTCCCTTAGTTTAGCCTTTTACAGGTACCCTCGTGTTCTGTAGCTAGACTTGGCATGCTAGAGGTCTCGGAGTGATATGTTCTACATGGACTAATAAAATGACTTTTCAGACTTTTTAAATTTGTGAACTATTTAGGATTGCAAACATCTATAAAGATTGTGGTACAATCAAATTTTAGATTTTCATAAATAGTTTTGTTTCGAATTCTAGAAATTCAAAACTTTACTTCCGAACGCCTTCGAGATGACTTGAATTCTCTATTTTGAATCCTAAAAAGGCTAAACAGTTTAGTTCGATTTTAATAATTGTGTTCGTATAAGATTTTACCAATTCATTTGTAAAATTGTTTCAAATCACTTCAGTGATCAATGTAACCTCCGGGATTCGATCTAAAAGGCCGATTTTGGGTCGTTACAAATTGTAAAAAATATACAACTCATCACCGTAAAAATCTACAGATTCTATTATTCGATGGTGTAATACAATAGGTGTATTGTTGGGGTGATCTTTGTTGTCGAGCAGGGTTCGGGGGCATTTTTGTATCATCAATGGGTTTGTTAGTACCATATTTTGCACGCAGGTGCATATTTGTAACCAATAGGGTAGCGAATGTATCAACAGGAACATGATCAGGCAATGTTGGAGTGGATGGGCTTCTTGGTCTCATAGATGAAGGGTTCCTATTGTCACCCTAAGTTTTCAAATCTGCATTTTTGGTCGTTGGCCAAGTTTATACAGCAAGGGAATTGTGTGTGAGCTAGTTTAACTAACGAAATTAGGCTAGCTGTAGTATTGACATATCTTTTTTGGACTTTTCATTGTATTTTTCCATATTAAGGACTCTTAATCCACATTTGGCGAGCACTGGCGTGTGGCGAACTCTTGTTTTTGGCAAGTACTTCTACTGGCGAACCCGCCAATTGTGAGTTCAAATGTTGTAATCTTGTTAGTTTGTTTTAGAGCCCGTTGTTAGTGGGATACATATTAGATGTGTGTCAAGTCTTAGGATGGGAAACGTATCATTTTGCATGACACTCGGAGAGTCTCGATAAAGGTAATTAATTAGTGGAATCGTGTGTGCATGAATTATGATTAGGGATCCTGCTTAGTGTGGGATACATGTTAAAATCCATATATATAGAGAGAGAGCAGAAGTTTAAAAGAGGAGAGACTTTATTTCTTTTTTTCGTTTTTATTTTCTTTGAAGAAATTTAGAAGTGTTCTTCATTGTTGAAAGAGGAACCAATTATCTTAGCTTGTTCAAAACTACTCCTTTCCAAGCCAATTGTTGGTAATCTCATGAGTACTTTAGTTCAATATAGGAAATGAAAGGGTAGTTGAAATTAATTTTCATAGGTTTTCAAGGGAAATTTTAGTATGAAGAAAACTTCCTTCTAAATCATTATTGCATCTTGTCGATTCTTCTGTTTTCATTAAATATTCGGTTGTTTCTGAACTTAATAAAAATGTTTAATTGTTTCTAGCTAAAGAAACAAAAGAAGGCTCTAGTACAAAAGGGAAAGAACCGGTAGAGTAGATAAAGCTTACCCTGAAGAATTCTGGTGAGGTCTGTTTCACTTTTGTGTATAATAAGTAAATGAACAAACTCAACTAAATGTTGATATCTAGGTAAAGTAGTTAAACTTCCAAGTGTGGCTAATTTTGAATGTAGTTTAATTCTAGAATTAGGTTTGTCTTGTTGAATGAATGTTATATTGCATGATAAAATACTGTTGGGTGATGTTTCATGTGTATTTCTCTGTGATAACAAGCTACATAAATGAAACTTAAATGAATGTGCATGTGTGATTAAAGTGGATATTCCTTCCTTGGTGCACAAGCTCTGTATCCAGAATGGTGGAAGGGGGTAAAGGAGGTAAATTGTGGATATGTGATGGTATTGGAGAAATGTATGGAGATATTGAAATGATATGTGATTTGTCTCCGATAAGGCATGTTAATACAAACTGAGATTAGTGAATGACCCCAGCCTTCCGGGGGAAACTTAAGTGTTCAAATTAACTAGGGGAATTTGAAGAGGTTCGATTGGATAAATGGAATACTGGCTCTACAGAGCAATATTGTGATAATGGAACTATAGCTCTTCGGAGTGTTGAATGGATTAGAAGATATCACAAGGAAGGGTCCATGAACTATCCATGCATAGTATGCATGTATTACATAAAGTCCTGCATATGAATAGTATTTAGTTAGGATAAGCATCCGCATGTATACTGTGGCTAACGTGTCTTGTATTAGCCTATGAATTATACATAGCAACGGGCAGTGCCTGCCTTTGTGTAACACCCTACATCCGACCCGATCGTCGAGCCTGAGTTTTAGGATGCTACACCACTATCTCAGATCGATTTCATCGTAGTTTTCATTTATTTTCTTTGTTACCATAAAATTCATATGAATATTAAGTCATACAAACTCAAACTAACGATTCATCATGCTAACATACGATAAACAAATGTAAAATGGACATAAATCAAGCCTTGGGAACAACTTAGCGAAATTTCCCAAAAATGTTACGTAGGTATCGATACTGTCTCAGGGTTATCTATATTTCCTTTAAGTGGTATTGATACCACATGGAAAATCAATACCAAACTTGCATTTTGCTTCTCGTACAATTTCCAAAACATAGAAAATTATCGGTACTTTTCGTAAGGTATCGATAAACTTACCCCGAGTATCGATACTCAGGCCGAGGTATCGATACCAATTCTCTATTTTGTCTTTTTGCACTTTTAAAAAATACAGAGGTATCGTTTTTAAAGCCCTAATATCGATACCTATGACCCAGGTTACAAAAATTCAACATATGCAAGCAATAAAACCATTCAACTTAATCCATAAACATCATGTTTCTTCACCTAGTCAAATAAGCATAAAAATGTCTCAACCGGTAGCCCAAATATCGTGTTAAAGTCCACATGCTTTCAAACATAAACAAAAAGCACATAGCCTAAAAAAATGACTTAACAAAACCGATATAAAGTCTACCATATTGCTTTAAAGTCCCATATAACAAATAAACCGAATACACCTACTATAGCAACTAAAAGAATAGCTTGGATCACTTCCTCGAAGGCCACACTGCTCACACCGGAAGCGCAACTACTCTACAAAGATTAAAATGGAGTGAGTGAGCTTAACAAGCTCAGTAAATGCTTAGAATAACCACTACGCAAATAATCCATCATGCATCAATGAAATAGGCATACATCGTACCTATATCATATTTTACTCTTATGACATATTTTACATATTAATCATCTTAATAGACTTCATTCACACAGTAGTCACATGAGTACTTAAGCATACATTTCAGCATTTGTCAATAACAATTAAACACATTCAAACACTTTTTATAATAATTTGGCTCTTGAGATTATGAAACATAAAGTGGACTCTATCACCACACATCAGATACGATAATCTCCATCACACCATAATGACTCAAAGAACCGAACATGTCCCATAAGTGAAGCATATAGCTAACACTCTCTAACACACCACACATACATATCCCAATGGATAAAGCTTAGCTCATATTCCCTTATCTCTCCTAAACTATCCCTGGGCCTCAACGCCCCACATATATCACAATACAAAGGTGAGTACTCACAATCCTATGGCATACCAACTATATCCAATGGTCTTATAATAACACAAGGCCAAATATCCACATTATTATCACATATTTACTTACCGATTTTCCGCACATATTCACATCATTATCTCATATAAACACTATCACATAGCATGAATAACTTACCAACATATTCACTTTAATATCAGTCATCATAAGCTTATAGCACATGTCATAGCATCTCATATATGTTCATAATTTCACAATTTCACAAGCATACATATATCACATTTAATCACAGGCGTGAGAACACTTACTCTTAGAATTTAGAGTAGAGGTTTAGGCTACCTTTAAATTCCCAATTACACAATAAATCATCTATGAGCAGCGATTCCAAAACACTCACCAATTATCAACTTTTGCCAAAAATCGAGAGCTTGAACTAGCTCTTCCTTCAACTCGTAGTAGGATCTAATGAATCCAAGACTTCACACATAAAAATCACATGACATACATAGTCAAGTAACAGCCAAGGACTCACTTAAACCAACCGAAATACAAGCCTAAACTACATTCTCATGTAACTAAACCCTTTAGCATGAGAAACTTAAAATTCAAATAACTCAGTCTACACTTAATATTTTCGTACGAAACGAGTTTCATTCATCTTCATATTTATCTACGGCTAATTCTCAACCTTTAAACTACACAAAACTACACGTTTCAATGTATCAAAATTTTTCGATAAGTTTTGGCCACAACAACGAAAATTCATTAGAACTCGAGAATTTCTTAACAAAACTTTAAAGTAACTTTAGAAACATTCTAATCAAGTTAAAACAAGTTGAGAAACACTTTAAAACTAACTTTTAATCAACAAACCCAAAATCCACCATTAATGACCAAAATTTTGGCTTTTATCTAAAACATGCGTTTTAATGGCTAGAAATTCGATTTAAAAGTCTAGATAACATTTTAAACTATTAGGAAGATGATTGGTTACCTTGAATGCAAGAAAAATAAAGATTTTTCGAAAACTCAGAAAATCCACTATTGAAGAAGATGATGAAATTAAAGAAGTTTTTGGGTGTTTTCTTGGTTTCAATGGAGATTTATAGTGCAAGGGATTTTAGAATACAAGAAAAATCAGGGAATGGAAGTGAAAATTGATTGGGAGAGATGGGAGAGGGAAAGGAACGACACAAGCAAGAAGAGGAGTTGGCTATCGTGAAACAAACTGGAGAATGGGGGTTTATTAGGTTGATTTTAAAATTCTGGTCTAATTGCTTCAAAAAGACTTTCATTTTTAAATCTTTTATAGATCAGTTATTTTTCTAAATTTAAAGGTATTTAAAACTCATTTTCAAAAATTGATTTAATTCCCTAATAGCCATTGTCGGAAACATTATCGAATACCAACCTTATGAAATTCTGAGCACATATAAGCTAAAATTCCTAAAATACCCTTAAAACTCATAGGCCTTATTTTATGGTGTTACACTTTGAACAGTAATGAATTTGTGGTATGTATCTGTGAATGGATTGCACACAATTATAATGTTGAGTTTGCTCATAAATTTTATGTTAAAGTCAATATGTTAATTACTCTGTGTTGGTTTGTTTCCTTGAAACCTTGTTAGAAAGGTTATCGTTTATTCTTGGAACTGACTAAGTTAATTTGAACTTACCTAGTCTTTTCTCTCCCATTTTCAGGAACTTTAGGTTCTCGTGTGCTCTTGAAGACTCAGCCAATAAGCGACTTCAATTGTGAGCCATGCATTTTTATTTTGTAACATGTATATATCGGGGTAGCGTATGGTTGAAACACACTTACTGCCTGTTTGGTTCGATGTAATACGTATAGCATTATGCGCCGAATCGGTGGGCCCTACCTATTCCAGCGTTTGGTTCGCTGGTTTGTCCATTACGTGCCTAATCCTTACGTGCGTATTCCTCAGTCATCCCCGATTTCTATTCCCTGCCCAAAGTTCAGAATAGCTTCCGTTTAACATTCTTGAACTTTCTATGCCCTGTTTTGCCCTCATCTTCCAAGCCGAAATCCACATCCAGATCTCTCATTCCCAACATCAAAGAAACTGCCAGGTAAGTGACCTCCACCGCTCCCCTTTCCCTTTCATTTGTGATTGTTTTGTCGAACCAAACTCTTCTGTTCTTGAAATGCAGTGAGTAGGGAAGTCTAAAAACAGACTTCTGTTCTTCAAATTTCAACAAGAATCTCAAAAGAAACCCAGAAGAAAACCTTTCCAATTCAATAGGTAAATACTGTCTGCCCTAAAATTTTTCTGTGAACGTGTTTTCCCTTTTATGTCTATGATGAGAGATTCATCAAATTAGTTGAATCTCTATTTACAATCGTTTAAAATTGGCATCTAAGGTTTCTAAAAACTAAAAAATTTGACCAAAGTCACTCCCTTTGTAGCGTTCTGCCCTTCTCTGCTGGAGTTTGATTGATGAGAAAGAGGGAAAAATGTTGAGAAAGTAGCTTTTTTGAGATGGAAGCATGTTCAATTTTCTTTGGCTTAATTGTTAGGTTTCGTCTCCTCAAAAGTGAAGGAAATGATAAGAAAATTGTTCAAACTAAGCTTACTTTGACTTTGAGCTGCTTGAGCTTTTAGCATATTCGTTAAAGTTTATTTTCTTCTGTTATGCTTGAATTCTAGCTTTCTTTTCAGTGTTTTCTGTTTGTTTTCAAAGAAAACAGAGGAAAAAACGATGAGAAATGTATGTTTACTAATTTCCAACTCCATGCTTGTCAAAGTGGAGATATTTCCTTTATTTTAAATTAAATTTGACCTTTTTTTTAAATAGATTTTTTATCCTTAAAATTTAGTTATTTTCCATTTGGTTTCTGAGAAAGTTAATGAGCCAGGTTTTTTTCTGAGAAAGTTAATAAACTGTTCAGTTTGTGTGGTTTCTATAGGTGAACTTAATTCTTTCATAAGAAGATGATTAGATTGTTCTTTTTTAGTTTTTAGATGCAACAATTGGATTCTGTTGCTTCCTTCTGTCTATGTATATGTGCATGTAGTTGATGATAAATATTTTCTGGCATACTAATTTCTAAACTTAGAGGGTATAATATATTTTGGTTATAGATCTTCGGTGGTTTGAAATGTTATAGGAATCTTCTTCCTTTCATGGTCTATTTGCATTTTAATTTGAAGTGAGACAAAAATAACTTGTCCTTTAGTGCAGCAAATGACCACTGCTTAAATTATTAGCTTTGATTAGGCTGTTTTCTGCTCTCTAATTATGAATATAATTAAAGTGTATTTACTGCATGTGATTCTTTAGTTCTATTTCAGTAATACTGAACAAATATTTACATGCCATTCTGATGATTATAGTTTAAGCTGCTTTAGTGTGGTTATTTTGGTGCAGAATGGTGACAACGAATGTTCAGAGCTTCTAACATTTCTTTCCTTCTTGTTAACTATGAATTTACTAATATGAATTACGGACTACAATTGAGACAGACTAGCATATATAGTTTTAAATGCCATACTATAGTAATAGTTGATTCAATCTAATACCGATGTGAGATAATAATTAAGAACATCCTTAAAATGTAGGAAGATCTTCCTTCAAATAATTATTGCTAGCGTGGTTTCGGCAGGAGTCATATGAAAAGAAAATGGAGTCCATTTATTCTCTCAAATTCACTCCAAAAACATTTTTAAATTATTTTATTGTGCTTGTGGCTTGGTATATATCAATGTGCTTTGGCGTTATCTATGTTATGAAATCCATGTATTACCTTCATCAATTTCTATTTAGTTGTAAAACTGTACTTAAAATTCGTTCCATGTTAAAATTGGACCTCATATTGTTGAATGAATTGCATGCTTATGCCCTTGTTATTTGTTCTTTCTTTTCTTTTGCTCGTTCTTTTGCTTAAAATGCGGTTGTCTGTCACTAGGTGGATTGGCTGATTGACTGTGATTGTATGTGATTCCTTTGTAGGTATTGGACTGTTGCCTACCGATTTGCTCGAGACATAAATCGTTGGCAAGCTGAATCTCTAGTTGCATTTCAAGAGGTATTTTATAGTTGCAATTCCAGTAAATTGGACTGTTTTTTTATGGTTTACTCCATAGTAATGTTTTTATAGTTATATTTTGCAAGTGGTGATGTAATAAGTTGACTTTTATTGGTATTGAAAAATTTGAATTTGGGATCGAATTACATTTCAATAATGGACTTTATAGGATAATTTATTGGTATAGGATAATTTTTATTGGTATTTTTATATATAGTCACTAATTTACGAATTTTTAATTAAATTTAAATAATATGACCAATAATTAACTTATCGTATCAATATTTATACGTTTTAATTTCTATTCCAATTTAAATAATGTATTTAACTTTTAAAAGCAGTGATAAATTTAAGAACACCTTTTTTAAACGGCTTTATAATTTATACTACTTTATTAAGTAAAATTGGAAGTTGAATTGTTGAATTGTTGTATATAAGAAAATTGGGAAAATATAACTTGCTGAATGCTATTGAAACAATTTCCCCTCCCACTGCTTACTTTCTTGATGATAGAGTGTTTGGAAATTTTTTTTAAATTAATATTTTAATAATTTAATGTTTTAAATATGTTTGATAACCTACAATAAAAACTGTTAGATAAATTTTCTTTTAAAAAATGTGGAAAATTTATCATTTAATAGAGAGTAAATTCCATTTCTTTATTATATTTCATTTAAGATTATATTATCTTATCAAATAATCTAATTATATTCAGTATGTAGTTTTAATTAATATACTAAACAAAATTTATAACTTAAATTATAACTTTTTTCTGAAAATCTAATTACGTTAATTAATCCATAATTTTAAACTATTACCAACTTAAAGGTGAATCCGTTAAAATCGTAATTAAATGAAGGGGTTGAATGCTTGAAAGTGCTTCTAAAAATTATGATTGAAAGAAAAACAAATATTTATTGTTATTATGATTGACAGTGCTTCTAAAAATTCTTTAAAGAAAAATGTGGTTTGTTAATGTTAAATTTGTAACATTGTTGTCAAAAAATACGGTTAAGATTCTAAACTAGTATTGTTCATTTTCCTTTGATAGTGTGATATTGCTTCCTATTGAAGCGGCTTGTTTGATTGCTTCCTCCACCCACAGTTGAGCGTCTTCTTTTCACGCAATCACTGTAAGTTCTTTGGCAATTAAATTATTTAATTTTAGTTTACTGTTATTGAAATTATGATTGGAGAAATGTGACCCTTTTAAATAAATTTGACAATATGGAACACATTAATATCTTGCAGTAATGGCTCGTCTGCCTTTAATTGCACAAACTGTGAGGCGTAAAAGAATTGGAATTGCAGTGACAATATGGTTGGAAATTTGTAACATTGTCAGTTGGTTTATACTTACATTAGGTGCCATCGATAGCCTTCATACTTATAGACCAAGGATTAGGTCCTATATTTTAGATTTTTATGCACAACGGGATTATGTGAAAAGGCTTGTACATGCTAGTGACGAGACCTGTATTGAACAAGTTAGGATGAATAGATTTGCCTTTTTCAAACTATGTGAGATGTTACAAACGTTAGGGGGATTGAAGTCGTCAAGGCACATGCTTGTTGATGAGCAAGTTGCAATGTTTTTACATATCATTTCCCATCACCTTAAAAATTGAGTTATCAAGCATCACTTCAATAGGTCCGGGGAAACTGTTAGCAGATCATTTCATAGTGTTTTAAATGCTGTCATACGCTTACAAGATGTGTTATTTAAAAAGCCAGAGCCAATTACAGCATATTCTTCAGACACAAGGTGGAAATGGTTTAAGGTATTGGAAAAAGTTTTATATATAGCTTGTACATAATTTAGTTTATTTAGATTTAAATTTAGTATCCTAACTTAAGGTTTTATAACATGTGATATAGAATTGCTTAGGTGCTCTTGATGGAACCCACATCAAGATTAGGGTTCCAGCAGTTGATAAACCTAGATATCGAGCGCGAAAAGGTGACATAGCAACAAATATGCTAGGTGTTTGTACACCTGAAATGCAATTTGTTTATGTTCTTCCTGGTTGGGAAGGTTCTGTTGCTGATGGACGAGTTCTTCGAGATGCCATTAGTAGGAGGCATGGACTAAAATTTCCTCACGGTAAAGTGGATAGTTAGAGGACTTTGAATTATTCATTAAGATCAAACTTTTTTGGGGAATTAGTAATTAAGAATTTTTTTTATAGGTTGTTATTATCTAGTTGATGCTGGATACACAAATTGTGAGGGATTTCTTGCACCTTTTAGAGGACAACGATATCATTTAAATGATTGGCGTCAGGGTTATCAGCCAAGTACTCCGCAAGAATTTTTTAATATGAAACATGCCTCAGCACGTAATGTTATTGAAAGATGCTTTGGGTTATTAAAAATGAGATGGGGAATACTTAGGAGTCCATCATTCTATCCTGTAAGGGTGCACAATAGGATCATTATTGCATGTTGTTTGCTCCATAATTTTATTCGAACCCATATGAGTATTGATCCTATTGAAGCGGAGGTGGGAGAAGGATTCCCTACTAATGTGTTAGATGATGATGAACCGAATATCGTCAATATTCATCCATCGGATGCTTGGGCTACTTGGAGGACGGAACTAGCCAACCAAATGTTCGATGAATGGCAAGCATCTAGACATTAGTTAGGTTTAGGGAGAAAATTAGTTTGAGATCATTTGTTTATGTTATTTTATGTATATAGTTTATGAAACTTTGGTGGTGTTTTTGTTTTTTTTGTATTGTACTAAACTTGTTGAATTATAATTTGATTTCTTTTCATTCATCGTGTGTTAACATTTTATTCTTTATGAGTTTTTTATTCATGATATTGAACTCAATTTTAATTTTATAAATTGTTCACCTTTTGATTCATGATATTAAACTTAATTTTAATTTTTTTTCTTAAGATAATTATGTCAGGTGTTTCGGAATCAAATGTTCCTTCCCAATCATCTCGAGGAACCAAAAGAAAATGGGTTCCAGAAGAAGATGCAGCACTGGTTTCCTGCATGGTGGACTTGCACAATATTGGAACATTTAACGCTGATACGGGGTTCAAAGCCAGTTACTTAAACGAGTTGGAAAAAATGTTAGAAAAGGCTTTACCCAATGCAATGTTGAAGGCCAGACCTAATATCGAGTCAAGGGTTAGGTTACTGAAAAGGGATTGGTCAATTGTGTATGATATGCTTAATGGCCAAAACAACAGCGGTTTTGGTTGGGACGACCATAGGCAGGTCGTTGTTGCTGAAGATGCGGTTTGGGACTCTTATTTAAAGGTAAGAATGAGTTCAAGTCTTGATTATCTTATTTTTACCAAACTTATAACTAATATGATTTCCTCATTTTTGTAGAGTCATAGAGAAGCCATGCAGTTCAGACATCGTAGTTTCCCTTACTACGACCAACTTACTGCCATATACGCAAAAGATCGAGCGACTGGGAAAGACGCTCAAATAGCCGCTGACGTTCTTGAAGAAATAAATGCTGAGGATGTACCTGCTGCAGATATTAATGAAGAAAGAAACAAATACTATGACTGCGATGCTAATATCTCTTTGGATGACATGGATGTTTCTGCTACGGAGCCGCAACCAGACAGAAACCAAGGGGGTTCCTCATCTTCAAAGAGGACAAAAAAGAATTCTGATGCAAGTGGTCATTTTTCTTCTTCAGTTAATGATGCTGCCACTTTATTGGCTGAAAACATGCGGGCAATTGGCGAACAAATCAGTAGGAGTATTGCCTCCGATGTGGTAGTTCACCAGGGCATCCAACAAAAAGCGGCAAATTTATATCCAACCTTATGTGAAATAGAAGGTTTAACTATGGATGAACGGTTTCAAGCATTGAGTAAAATTCCGGATCATCCAACTCAAATGGTAGTTTTCTTTAGTTTACCTTCTGATGTACGGTTGGAATGGGTCAGAAGATTTCTTGCTGACCATTAAAATTTATGGTTTTGTTGATGACATTTTCGTAACTTTTTCTGTTTGTAATATTTGGGATGGTATGTCATATACAATGTTCTAACTTTTTGATGTGGCAAAACTGTATAACATATGGATTGTGACATAGAATTTCATGAATCTCATTTAACCTTTTGTTAATATTCATTGTTATTATGTTTATGCAAAATATAATTCTAAAGTTATTTATTACTGCTAATATTTTTTTATTGTAGAATAATTAAATTATTTGTTCCACAAATGATATTTTAGCACATTAAATATGTATTGCAGTTTAATAATAATAAAGTAGATTATAAATTATATTTAATAATAATTATTTAAATTATATTTTATAGTATTATATATTATGATTTTAGTAAATTCATATAAGAATAAGAATTTTATTAAATTATATATTATTATTAAATTATATTTAATAATAATTATTTTAAATTATATTTTAGTATTATATATTATGATTTTATTAGTAAATTCATATAAGAATATTTATTAACAATTTTATTAAATTATATATTTTATTAAATTATATTTAATAATAATTATTTTAAATTATATTTTAGTATTATATATTATGATTTTATTAGTAAATTCATATAAGAATATTTATTACCAATTTTATTAAATTATATATTTTATTAAATTATATTTAATAATAATTATTTTAAATTATATTTTAGTATTATATATTATGATTTTATTAGTAAATTCATATAAGAATATTTATTACCAATTTTATTAAATTATATATTTTATTAAATTATATTTAATAATAATTATTTTAAATTATATTTTAGTATTATATATTATGATTTTATTAGTAAATTCATATAAGAATATTTATTACCAATTTTATTAAAGTATATATTTTATTAAATTATATTTTATAACAATTATGTTAAAATATGATTAAAATATTTATTATTTATATTAATAATCTTATTAAAATTTAATAACAATAACAATAATCATCTAACTTAAAAAATTCTGCTAAGGGTATTCTAGTCATTTTAGCTTTTTTCCTTATGCTATTACACCTCTATTCCATTCAACCAAACACAAGAATACCATTACGCCTCTATTCCATTACATCGAACCAAACAAAAGAATTACCTATTACGCCTCTATTCCATTACGCCTCTATTCCATTACAGCGAACCAAACGTGCTGTTATTTTAAAAATGTGTTGTATTCTTTGAATCTAATTATATTCGCAAACAATATTTTGTATAAACTAACTTATAGTGGCATTTGCCAACCTTTAATTCCTATTTTGAATATTATATGTTGCGCACTCTCTTTTTTTGTTTTGATTTTTCCTCTAATCAAAATCCGCGAAGCAGCATACTAAGCATGCTTGCTATTTGAGTTAATGACTTTCATCAAAACCACTTTTTTTTTATATACCGCGTTTCGTTCCCAACCTTTTGTCACACAATCGTTCACCAGTCAAACCGCCAAATTAGATGGTGTTACACCTATTTCCAAACAACCTCTCCAAAACATCGGGTCTGTAATACCCCTCACCGAAGTTGATCACCGAGTCCGAGCTACAAGATGCTACATTCGTTGCCAAAGCAACTACAACCAATTTATAGTAAAATATTCATACACACAAGCAATTCAATGTCAAAACCTTCATTTATGGCTAAACAATAAAAATCTAGTCTTAATTCGAGCTTACAAAAGCTCTCTTGTCAACTCAAACTTGAAATAGGACCAAATTGTAAAGTTTTTTTAGGGTCAATGTCGTGACGTCACCTTCTCCACTTCATTCCATGCCATTTCATGTACCAAGTCTATAGATATAGTTCATCACACTCTTTAGCACAATCAAACACATATATGCTCAATAACATATATGATTCAAGTTACCAAACCAACATGATAAGTAACAGTCAAAGCAAACTTGCCATAAGTAAGTATATTTACATACTAAGTAGTAACACAAGACACCTTATATACATGCCAAAATCTACGACTCAAAATTATCAAAAGCTACCAATTCAGTGATAAGATAGTTTGAGTTTCAAGTTTATTTGGCTTGACGTGTTCCGTAAGGTAATGATCTACAAGGAAAAGGGAAAACAAACGAGGTAAGCATATAAAATGCTTGATAAGATCATATGGAGACTAAAGCTTACCTTGATCATTTAAGCATAAAAAAAAAAACTCTATTAGATACCAAATTTACTTTCTTTGGCACTTGAATACATATCTAGACGTGCAACACCTCCACAAATTGAATACGTTTGTTACGTTTTCGAAGCGTAATACCATCAACATTTAAAACATAATCACATAACAATCTATATGTCAAGTATCATCAACACCTTTTCATTTTCAAATCATGATTTAAATTACATTTTAAATCAATTGAACATCGCTCGATGAAACTATAGTAAAACAGACTTGGATACACGAGAATGTAATGCTCACACAAGCTGACATTATAATTGGGTTGCTCACATGAGCTGATGTCATATCAAGGTTACCTGTCTGGGATAAACCTACGATACATATAATTCAAGAATCTACAACGAATTCTAGATCTCGTAATAACTGATAAAATCTTTGACTAATCGCACATAACCCTAATGGCGTACTATACATATCATAACCTTTTATTAAGTTCACTCGG
Organism: Gossypium turneri; assembly: GCA_008044935.1. Classification (NCBI taxonomy): domain Eukaryota; kingdom Viridiplantae; phylum Streptophyta; class Magnoliopsida; order Malvales; family Malvaceae; genus Gossypium; species Gossypium turneri. The sequence goes on along the minus strand of CP032579.1, from coordinate 22,151,521 downwards.
GCATTATTTCCGTATAAAAGACATTATTATTTCCTGTACACCTTTTCATATCTGATATAAGACATATATTCAATCAACATTGAAACTTACATTCTGCTTTATTTTCATATAACCAATATTCTCATGAATTTGTAATTCAATCCTTTTTGAGTTATAAGTGCAAAATTCACTAATTCGTTTCAATCTAACACATAACAAATAGAACACAATTTAACATAACATAAAATAAAGTAGTAAGTTCCATATGAACTTACCTTACCAAAACAGCAAACAACCAAATCTTTAGGTGCTAATTGACAATTTTGGCTTTTCCTCGATTATCATTAGTTTGATTCAATTCTCGATCTATACAATTATTCCATTCAATTCATAAATATTAAACATTTATACATTATTTCATGATATGAATGAACCTATGAACCTAAAACCGAAATAGCCATAACATTCAATTTTGAGTCTCGGTTTGAAAATCGATCTCAATTACATTCATTACAGACCCTTTACTGTCTATTATTACATAAATTTCACAATTTATTTTCTTTAGTTCTTATGTACAAAACTAACAGCCAAACATTACAATTTAGTCTTTTTTCAAAATCTGAGCTTAAAATGTATCAATTTAAAACCAATTTCTTCAAGAAATCAACAATGAAAACTTTCAAAAACTTTAACATTTTGCAAATTTGTACATGTGCTGGCTAAATCCAGCTTACATAACCTCAAAAACATAAAAATTACAAGAAAATGACTAGAAATCACCTTAGAATCGAGGACCGAAAGTTGAAAGCTTCAAAAATTGGCTTCCTTAGGTTTTTATCTAATTTGGTTCGGTGGAGAAGAAAGAATAAAGATGAAAACTTCATTTATCTTTCTTTTATACCATGTTTAAAAGTTAATTAATTTAGTTTAATTAAGTTAATTATACTTTCAACTAACTTAATCAACCATTAATAATGATTTAGTGGTTTCTTCCATCATTTCCTACTAACACCCATTATAATTTGGTTTAATTTCCATTTGGGGCCTTTGGCTAATTGCAATTGAAGTCCTTAGATCTTTGGCCAATTAAAAACCTATAAAGATAAAACTTTTATAATTTAGTCCTTGCACCTAAATTAAACAATTAATAGACAAAATTGAAGGACTAAACTTTAATATTTTATTATACCAACTCTATAAATATTTATATTTAATATTTACAGACTCAATTTATGAAAATGGGGTTCCGAAATTGCCTTTTTTGACACCACTAAAAATCGAGATGTTACAACTCTCCCCCTTAAGAAATTTCATCCTCGAAATTTACCTGAGAAAATATGATGGTACTGGGATTTCATAAATTCTTCCGGCTCCCACGTAGCCTCTTCTGTACTGTGACAGTGCCACATCACTTTAACTAATGTCAACATTTATTTATCAATTCTTTTACTTCCCGAGCCAAAATCTTAACCAGTTCTTCACTATATGTCAAATTAGGCTATAATTGTATTTTATCAGGAGATAACACATGGGAGGGATCAGATCTGTATCTCCGTAACATTGACACATGAAAGACATTATGAATGTTTTTCAATTCTAGGGGCAAAGCTAATCGGTATGCTAAAAGTTCAATTCTCTCAAGAATTTCATACAACGCAATAAATCTCGGACTGAGCTTTCTTTTCTTACCGAAACGTATAACCTTTTTCCATAGTGAAACTTTCAAAAAGACTTTATCACCAATTTCAAATTCAATGTCTTTTCTTTTCAAGTCAACATATGACTTTTGTCAGTCGGAAGCAACTTTCAAGGAGTCTCGAATAACTCATACTTTTTCTTTTGTTTCATGTATCAAATCAGTTGCTACCAGCTTTCTTTCACTCGATTCTGACCAACATAAAGGAGTTCGACATTTACGACCATATAAAGCCTCGTAAGGTGTCATTTTAATGCTCGACTTGTAACTGTTATTGTAAGAAAACTCAACTAATGGTAAAAATCTTTCTCAGTTGCTTTCAAATTCAATAACACAACAATGTAACATATTCTCGAGTATCAGAATCACTTGCTCATTTTCTATCAGTCTGAGGATAAAAAATTGTACTGAAATTTAACTTAGTATCTAGAGCTTCGTGTAACTTACTCCAAAATTTGGAGGTAAATCTTAGATCCCAGTCTGAAATAATAGAAAAAGGTACACCATGTAATTTCACAATCTCGTAGATATAGATTTCAACCAATTTCTCGAGTGAATAGCCAATTCTCACAAGAATGAAATAAGCTGATTTAGTCAACTTGGCAACTATCACCCAAACTGCATCTTTCTTTTTCGGCATTAACGACAAACCTAATACGAAGTCCATAGTGATTTGCTCCCATTTCCACTCAGGAATCATTATAGGTCACAATAAACTTGACGATACCTAATGTTTTGCTTTAACCTTCTGACAAACCAGGCATTTCGCCACGTACTTAGTGATCTCTTTTTTCATTCCCGACCACCAGTAAAATGGTTTCAAGTCATTATATATTTTATTGCTGCTCGGATGTGTCATATAAACACTACTGTGAGCTTCATGAAGATGTTTCAATTCAGAATTCTTTAGTAAACACAAACGATTCTAGAAGTGCAAACTCCTGTTATCATCTATACTAAACTCAATGGTCTGATCATTTTCAACATGTTCTCGTTTCGCTTGCAACTCGAGGCCATCTTTTTGTGACTCCTTGATCTTCTGAAGAAAAATAGGTTTAGCTCTCAATTTAGCTAAAATAGAGTTGACTAGCTCCAAATTCAAACAGGTATCCATTGCTCTTAAAGCAAACAAAGACTTTCGACTTAGCACATCAGGTACAACATTAGCTTTTCTAATATGATAATCTATAATTAGATTGTAGTCTTTAAATAGTTCAAGCCATTTACGCTGTCTCAAATTCAATTCTTTCGATGTCAGCAAATATTTTAGGCTTTTGTGATCTATGAAAGTGTGACATTTTCTCCCATACAAATAATGTCTCCAAATATTCAGAGCAATAACTACCGTTGCAAGTTCTAGATAATGGCTAGAATAGTTCTTTTCATGTGACTTAAGTTCTTGATTTTTTGTCATCATTTTTATCCCAATTGACAAAAAATTCAAACTTTTTAATTGGAAATCGGTTTGCGCAAACCGGTTTTCCTTAACAAAATCAATATTTGTTTTAATTTTGACTATAAGAGAAATGTTGTTATATTTTGGAAATTTTTTATTTTTTATTTTAATGAGGTAAAAAGACCCTAAATGATAAAGCAATTAGAAAAATAAATTGCATGGGTTAATGATTATTGTAATTGGTGATGGTGCAGTTTCTAGAATTTAAAGAAATTTGGTGAGATAGTGCATCCCTGATCAATATAACAATAAAACAAACTTGGTTTATCAAAAGACGAAAAACTTCTATCTTTTGTTATTGAAGGGAAGAAAAAGAAAAATATTTTTCAGAATTTTTCAATAATATTTTTTGCTATTTGGTAAAAGAAACGGAAAGATTTTAGGGAATTTCTATCTTTTGTTGCGAATTATCTTCTTATTTATTATTTGGAGAAGAGTTATAGGCAATTCTAAGCATTGTATCAAAAAGAGTATATATGATCAGAACTTATAATAAAATTATTAAAAAAATCGAAAAATTTATTATTTCTGTTTTTACTATTTTTAGTACTTTTTAAAAAGTTGCTTTTAAATACTACTTATATTTACTGTTTTAAAAATACTCATCCAAAAATTAATATCTCTAATTTTGTTATTTTTTTGTAAATATTGTTTCACTATTTTAAAAATATTGTTCTATTAATTTAAAAATACTTTTTTAAAAACTCATCATAGTTTAAAAAAAACACTATTTTTACTGTTTTAAAATACTTCATAAAAAATATTGTTTTAAAATCATTTACATTTTTAACAATTTTCATATACAATTTAGTTATAATTTTTGCTTTTTTAATTACTTCTTTTTTTTAAATATTTTTTAAAAATTTTCAAACAATTTATAATGGTATATTTTAAATACTATCAAATTGAACTTATTACGATAATATTTGTTATAATAAATGTATTTCATCTAGGGGTGAACGTTCGATTGAATTGAATCGAATGAAAAAATTTCGAGTTAATCGAGTTGATGAATCATATTTTATCATCCTAACTAGATTTGAAATTTTCTCGAATTGAATCGAGTGAGATGAAATTCGAATTGAATCAAATCAAATATATTGTTCGAGTTAAATTTTAAAAAATAATTGTGGATCCTTGTAACCACTGTCAACCACCGTAATCAAATTTGTTATTAACTTTCATCACCTCATAATTTATTTATTAATCTTTTACTTATTTGCTTGCTTAGTTGCTTCAATTATCTTCTGATTCTTGTCATTATGTATTTTGAAATTAAAAAAATATATTAAAAGTAAAAATGTGATTTTTTTTAATAAAAGTTATTTTGAAGATAAAATGTGAAATTGATACCAATATAAAATTTTAACACTAATATTTTATGACATCATTAATAATTTAATTTTAATATAAATATTCAATATGATTAAACAATTCAACAATATAAATAGTAAAAAATGAAATTTAATTTAATAATATAAATAGTATATATAAATAAAACTATTATTATTTAGGTTTAGAGAATTTTTGGATGATTTTGATTTTTTATTTGGGGGTAAAGGGTGAGAAGTAAATGTTTAAGGGGAAAATAAAAAGTTTTGGGAGTAAAATATTGAGCTAAAGTAAATGGGGGAGTAAAATTTTGGAGGGAAAATATTAAAAAATTTTGGGGGGTGAATTTGTGGTAGATGAGAGAGGGAATGGGAGGAGAGTAAAAGTTTTAGGGGTAGAGTGCGAGGGAGTAAAAATTTTGGGAGAAAATAAAAAGTTTTGAGAGTTTTTGAGAGTAAAATTTTAAGGGAAAGTAAATGGGGGAGTAAAATTTTGGAGGGAAAATATTTTATAAAATTGGTGGGAAATGGATTTGGGTAGATGGGGGGTTGGGAGGGGAGGGGAGTAAATGTTTTGGAGGGAAAATGGAAAGAGTAAAAGTTTTGGGAGAAAAGTAAAAAAGTTTTGGGAGTTTGGGGTAAAAATGTAAAATATTATAGTTTGATATTCGGTTTATTCGAATTCAAAAGCTCAACTCAATTCAAACTCGAAATTCAAAAAAAATTCGAGTTGACTCGAATAACTCTATTCGTTTAACTCAAAATTTGATTTTTTTTTCAATTTTTTCGAGTCGAATCGAGTTTTGCTCACTCCTAATTTCATCATTATATAAATTTACTTTAGATTTCTATAAAATAATTACTTCCAAATTAAAAAAAAAATTCTAAATATATTTTATGTGATTTTTCTAAGTATATTTTTATATTAAATATAATAATATGACATAAATAAAGAAAAACTAGTTATAACGAAAACCTAATTTGTTTGACTAGAGCATTTGTGGCCAAGCCTCACATGGTCCAAATCAAAGTTTAATATGTTCTAATCCAACCAAACTAGTTTTTGGGTCAAATCTGTATAACTAGGTCAGTTTAGGTCGGATTTTGTTAATATTCTTTTTTAGAAATTCAATTTCACTCAATAATAATAAATAAGTTTTTTTTAGGGTTAATATATACAATGGTACTTGATATTGATAATTTGTACCTATTTGGTCTCTAAATTTATTTTTTGGACTTAATTGGTACCTATTTAAAAACTGTAAGCTAACTCAATATTTTTTAAGGTAGCTGACTAACACTGTTAAAATACGCCGACATGGCATTGACAACCAATAGTATAGTGGCACATGGCAACTTCACATTTTTTGACACGTGTAAAAATAAAAATAAAAATTTATAAGAAATATTTTTTCGTCACGTGTCAAAATGTGAAGTTGTAATGTGCCATAATGCTATTGGTTGTCAGCATCATGTTAGTACCACATCAACATATTCTAACAATGTTAGTTAGGTACCTAAAAAAAGTAATAAGTTGACTTACGATTTTCAAGTTTAGGTACCGGTTAGGTAAAAAAAAAGTTTAAGTACTAAATAGGCATAAGTTACCAAGTTCAAGTACTTCTATATGTATTAACATTTTTTATAAAGGTAGGTTGGATGACCAATAAAAATTGAGAAATCGAAAATCACGTCTAACCGTGGTGTTTGGACGCTTTTTGAAATACAAATTAAAAATTGAAGTTATTTGATTTGATTTGATTTGATTCGATTCGAGAGAATTAAATTAAAATTTTATTTTATTTATAATCTATTCCAATTTTTATGATTTAAAAATAAATATTTTTTATTTAAAATAGTAAAAATAACTTTAAAAATACTATATATAAAAATATTATTTGAGAGTTATTGATTAATTTTTATTTACTTGAAAAATTAAAATTCTTAAAAATATTTATGCACAAACCTTGAAACTTTACCAAATAATGTTCTAAAGTTGTAAAATAAAATTCAATTTATTAAAAGAAAGTCCAAAAATTCAAAATTTAAAATTAATATAAAAAATCATAATTGAATCAAGAATTATTATAAATAATTTAAAAAATATAAAAAAAATTCCATCAAACTGAACTAAACTCACCTCTAACGTTAGGAGTTACCCAAACCTGAAATTCAAAATTAATAAAATCCGAACGCGAGTCCTTTGCCACTTGAAGTTAAATCGACTAATAATAAATAAGTTAATATTCTTGTTAACATTTTTTGAAGGCTGTGAGTTCTAGTTAATCTAGGTGTATAATGTCTTTCTTAATTGAGTATGATTCATTAGAAATTTGAAGGATTGCGCCTAATTTTAAGATAAGTATAAATTATTTTTCTCTTAAATATAATTCAAAACTTATATCTATATAACTATATATACATATATTGGTCATGCTATTGATAGGGTGTACATTCGACTGGTTCGTTTTATTATACCAAAAATTGAATAAATTAAATTATCTATGTAAATTGAAAAAACCAAACCAACTTAGAGAGCAAAATTGAATAAATTGAACCAAAACTGTATTGTTCAGTTTTTATTTTTTTAATTTGAAAAACTTTCTTATTGAGATACTTATAATTTCATTTCTTTTATTCTTTTTCACATAATTGTTTTCTTTCTTCAATTTAGTATATCATATACTTCTAAATTTATTTTTATTTCAAATTCATTATAAAAAATTTAAAAATTAAATCAAACAATTTTATGATAATATCTAGCCCAACAATGAAGGTTATATTACTTGGGAGACTCGCATTGAAGATTGGGAAACTAGCCTTTAAGTGTTAGGGAACTGCCCACTTCCCTAACTCTAGAGTTGTTGAATAATAGTTTCCATATTTGAGTATTGACAATTTATTAAATAGTTTGAATGAGTTGTGCTGATTATTTGGAGAATATCGAGCCGAACAATGAAGTTCATATTACTTAGGAGACTCATATTGAAGATTGGATCGAATTAAATCACCCAAGGCAAAACTTAGCAACATGGGAATTTGGATTGGATTGAAACTTTATGAGATTAGCTGTCAAGAGTCCACGATTGTTTAATCATATATATTATTATATTGCAAATGATTTATTGTATTATTGTTTTAATGGATTTTTATAGATATTCTATGTTAACAAGTCTTGAACAAAAACTTATTTAAGGGAGAGACTAGTATAGGTTTTTGTATTGAGAACTTTTAGCACTTATTTTGTTCAAGTTAAGGAACTTATCTTAGAGTGCAACTTGTTAGTAAAACCGTTTGTGTCATCATTACCTATTAGATGGTCAATTTCCTTCACATCATAGGGCAGCTAAGCCCGCCTGTGACTTCTCATTTATTACCATCTCAGTGGAGTGTAAGAGCGACCACTCTGACCCTGAAATCCTACTCCAATTGTAAAGGAGGCTTCCTGCCTTACTCAAATTGGGCTGTTACTGAATATCCATATGACTATATTCACCGCCATAAGGGCTACTCCATATTGGACACCAATTGGCAAAAATCCTGTCTAGAAAATCTTAAAGGATTCTTTCCTTTTGCCAATGCCAACAAATGTCCTACTTTTATTGGTGGACTTGAACGGTTTCTTACCACCTATTAATTCCCATAACTTCTCAGTATCTCCTTTCAGCTATAAATATCTTGGTCACTACGAAAATGTTCATAAGCTACAGTCGTTTGGCTTGGCCATTCCTCCCATCATCCTTCATTTCTTTTCTTTCTATCTTTCTTTTTCTTGTTTGCTTACGTTATTAGGGTGTAGCTTTCCCTTGATTATTTCTGACGTACCTTATCGAGATACAATCCTTCATTTTCTACCACTAGCTACCTCCTCCTCTTCAGGAGGACACGTTTTATCATTTAGGACTGCGCACCTTCCTCGTTCCCGATCATCCCAGAATAAGGCATGTGTCTACCTTAAGGACTGTGAGAGTTTTTACTAGCTCATCCTCACTGCCTCCCTAGGGTATACTCTTTCTATCCAATAGAGTCGACGAACTCATTTCAAAGGCTAACAAATACACGCAGATTCCTTACCTGGTCCCTACTCAATAAAGTTCCTTCTAATAAAGAGTCCGGTCTGTCCTGGGGAAGAGAGCCAACCAATGTCACTCGATTTTCCCTTTCTGTCCTTCAGACTGGGATTCGCAGCCTGTAAACTAAAAAATATATAAGATTTTTCCTATATAATTCATTACCTTTTTACTTAAATTTATTGTTAAAACCAAGTAATTGTTTAATAAATTAATGAAATATGCGAAAATATGAAATTAGGACATAAAAATTATTAAAATGTGATTTTATACTTTATTATATAGTTTTCATGCATAAAATGGCTTATTTTATATTAATTTGAGCATATTATATTTTTAAGCTATAAAGTAGGCCATGCATGATTAAATTAAAAAATAAAATATAAAGTTATATTTAATAATTCATTTTTAATATTTAATTAATAAATTGGGTTTTAATTAATTAAGCAAATTGATTAATTAAAGTGGTTAAATTATATTATTTGGTCCTCTAAACTATCTACTATTTTTGGACAGGTCTGAGAGTTTTCTTCTAATTGCAAAACTGTCCAAATTGGGGACCAAGTCAACCCAATTTTCAGTTGCACATGGGTGTCATAAACCATTTTTTGGTTTCATTATATAAAGTCCTTGAAGAGTTAAAGAAATCAGAGATTTTCCCGAAGATTTGCTGATGACCGAGTTTTAGTCCTGAGTTGTTGTGACACTCAAATTGACCAAAAATCAAGGAAAAATTAGCCAACTTTCCTCAATTCATGGCCGACCACTCTTGGAGGAAGTTTTAAAGGATGAACACTCCTATTTTTAGCAAACTAGCTCCCTTGCCTCACCTATAAATAAGAGCTCATTTCCCACTTTTTCAATCATCCCTCATCCCACCATCTCTCACTCATTTATCATTCTATCAACTCTTTTAGCTATCTTTCCCCTTCATCATCCTTGCATAAGGATTTTAGCAATTAAGCCTCTTAAAGAACCCTTGGTCGGCCACCTTGTAGAGCCATCAGCAAAGATGTTTGCTATGTGTTCTTTGTTCTTGTTTACAACAATGATAGCTTAATTCTATTTAAGCTAGGATGATTATTTTGATTAAATAATATTTATTTGATTCATGCTTATAATGTTTGTGCCTCAATCGATCATGTTTTCAATTAAAATCAAGTCTGTATTTCGTTCATACGTGATTGAAATGCACCTGAATTAGCTAAGCGATCCTAACCAGACGATGGCTAATGGACGCATAATTGAAATGTGCATGCTCAATTTGGATCCTAACCCGATTGAATTGTAGGTTGCATAACAACTCTAACCAAGCTCTGTTATCTGCATAGTTTTTAGATTTGTGTGATTAAATTGTTTCAAACCTAACATGTCCCTATTACCTCACACGAATGCTAAGAAACACTTAGTAAATAAGGATCAGTAAAATGTGTTTTTATGAAGTAAAGGATTCCGAAAGGACCTAAGGTGGTTTCCAAACTCATGAAAGATCGAGTTGCCATGGAATGTTTTTCCGAATGTTATTAAGCATGTTGATAATAAATTGAGTTTAATTAAAGTAATTTTCCTAGTTTATTTATGTTATAATTGTTGCAAATTGTGTTTAATTTTACTAAAATCTATTTCATTCATATAGTTTGCATACTTAGGATAATTTTCATTAAGGATCATTGCATTTAGTTTAATATATTTTAATCACCACTTCTCAACTATATTGTGTTTTTATTTACCAAATTGTTAATATAATTTTACAAATTAAGTGACTTAGCACAAATACAATCCCTGTGGAGATAATAACTCGATACTTACTTATTACTTGATAACGACTGTGTACACTTGCACAAACCCCAGCGTTACACAGCCCCTTTTATTCTCACTTGAAGGTTTAAACTTAAATCTTTTAAATTCTTGGAAAAAAAAGGGTCTCAAAAGGTGCCAACTCTGGTGGCGATACTTTGAGGAGTTACGATTGCAAAATGGGGAGTCTCTAAACTCTTGAGGACTGTACAGGGGATGTCAAGTCTGCCTTCTAAATGTGCCTTCCTCTTCATTTTACCTGTCTAACCCCTACTACCCTGGCATCTAGGGTCCTCCTCAACAAGTTTCAAACCTGCAACCATTCCTATATCCTCTTAGAGGACTCGACTGTCCAAAAGCATAGACACTCATTCAACAGTCCACTATATTATACCTTTGTTATATCTCTATTTTATTACTGTCTTACTTTTCTAGGACTTGCACTTTCTTTCTATGTACTTATTCATACTTTTTCCATACTCAGCTACTTATAGTTTTCTTGTATTCCTTTCAGCATACATCTATTGAAATTTCTACTATCGTATTTCCTCAATCATATATTCTACGTATATTTTCTATATTCGGTTATCAATACTTACCTTTCAATTCACCAATCTAGGCATATGCATCCATACACCGTACATATTCTCTTAACAATACTGAGGATGTGTGGGACTTAGCTAGTCCGATCGCCATTTACATAGGGGTACATCTTTCCAATCTTCTAGGTTAGAGGATCGATTAAACATATAGCTCTGATACCATTATATTTGTAACACCCCAAGCTCGACCTGTCGTCCAGATCCGGGTATAGAGCATCATAAAGGACCTATATTTAAACTTACTAATTTTGTAACACCCTTAACCCATATCCGTCATTGGAACATGGTAACAGAGTATTACCTAAATTTACAGATCAAATAACAGACATTTCATATCAACTAACATTCATATCAGAAACAAATCAAAATCAATCATATTGTCCCTTATGTGAGCCCTCGAGGCCCAAAATACATATTAGAAATAAATTGGGACTAAACCGGGTACTCAAAGAATTTTTCAGAAAACACTTAAAATTTTTCAAAGGTGCAGGAGACATACGCCCATATGGCCAGGCCGTGTATCTCACATGGTCAAGAGACACGCACGTGTCTCAAGTCGTGTTGGCATTCGAAATTGGGACACACGGTTGTGTCCCAACCCGTGTCCAAACTTATGAGCTCTCTCACTTGGGTCACACGGCCAAGCCACACGCCCGTATGCTAAGCTGTGTGAGAATTCTATTTTGCAATTTAAAAGATGCAAGGAACACACGACTATGTCATCTGGCTGTGTGTCACACACGACTGAGACACACACCCGTGTGGACGAAAATAGACCATTTTCTAAGCTGCATTTCTCACCCAAATTGACATCAACCTATACACATTAATTTGCACATCACTAAGCCATAACGAGACATTTAAATCAAGCTAGAACCATGTCCTAAACATGTGTTATCACAGCATACAACCAATATGCCTTTAGGCACCTCAAATAACATCTTATAACATGTAAATCAACATCCACAATCACTTAATGCTTCAACCATATATATGCATAATTATGCCAAATATACCAATTCAAACCAATCATCAATATACTTATAAGTTCACCATCACTCAAACATATCAAACACACATCAAACATGATAAGCCATATATATATATATCAAAATATATCAAACATAAGCCATTCAAATGGCTAATCACAACAAAACATTTAAATGCCATTAAAATCAAAATTGATTTACTATATATATCGAAATGGGCCGATGGATAGTGTGAAGTAACTCCGACCAATTTCCAACCAAATCGAGCTTCTGAATTACTACAAAATAGGGACAATAAAACAGAGTAAGCATTTAAGCTTAGTAAGTTCGTATAACATGGAATTTAACTTACCATTATTTCACATATAAGGTAAGCATACAAGAATTATCCAAACCAACTTGGCCAAAAGCCTAAACACATATCCTCATCATGTTAGCCAAGTAATCATATATAATATCCCTTAATCATGGATGAACAAAGTCATCAAGCAAGTTCCACATTCCAGTAACAAACAATTCATGCATTAGTATATCAGGTAATATCATTTCCATATACTTCATGTATATACGGGTAATAGTTTGTTTCGAACTCATAATATCTCATATCAGAACTTTGCCCGTTGAACCATTTAAAATATCGCTGGATACATGGGTAATACACACAAAGTGTAAAAATTTGTAATCCGTCAATTTATGTACATGTATGTTTATACAAACATGTAAACGGGAAGCTCTTGTGAGCCAAATATCGGGAAGCTCAAAAGTGCCATTAATCGGGAAGCTCATGAGAGCTAAATAACGGGAAGCTCGTAAGAGCCAAATATCGGGACGCTCAGCTATGGCGTGTCCACAACACATGCAGGACCACAACCAATTTGGGAACCCTAATGACAAATCATTTGTATCCTTCGAATTTTTAAGGTTCAAACGAGACTCGGTACTTGTGGATATGTAGTCGTTATTATACATGGCATTTTATGCGAATCACACACAATAATATTCAATTTAAAACATATAAATATACAATTTAGTTACACAAACTTACCTCGACAAGTGTACGTAGATATGTAAGTTACTAATCCGATACTTTTTCTTTCCTCGATCCAATTCCGTACTAGGTCTACCCGGACCTATAGAAATTAATTTAACTCAATTTAATACAATTCATATTCAATTCAATCAATACACATCTTTGGAAAAATTACTAATTTACCTTTATAATTTTAATTAATTATGATTTAGTCCCTAGGCTTGGAAAATGAAATTATTACAATTTAATTCTTATCCAAGCCTAGCCAAATTTTCATACATATCAATAGCAGCCCATTTATTTCACAAAATTCAGAATTTTTCATAAATTTATCATCTTTTCATTTTAGTCCATAATTCATAATTTCATCAAAATTCTCTTTACAAAAGTTGTTTATCTAACAACAACCTTTCATTTTCTACCATAAAACTTCAAAATTCAACTATACTCATTCATGGAAGAACCCTAATACTTTAATAGTTTTATAAATTAATCTCTGAGATAGCTAGATTAAGTTATTATGATCTCGGAAACATAAAAATCATTAAACAAGGGATAAAAATACTCACCTAATTAAGCAAAATAATCTTGCTTGAACTTAAGTTTTCATGGCTAGGGTTTCCATGTTTTTGTTTTAGAAAAGATGACGAAAATGATGAAAATTTAATTATTTATTTCATTTATCATCATTATTTTATCATATTTCCAAAATTAACCTTAATAATTTCTTAATTTTCAATGATGAATAATCATCATTATCTACTAAATCCTTTAAATGGTCTATTTACCATATAACGACCTCAAATTTTAAATTCCATAGCTATTTGCTACCTTTAGCTACTAGAATTCAACTTTTGCACTTTATGTAATTTGGTCATTTTCATCAAATTCGACATGTGAACGATAAAATTTCTAAAAAGAAATTTCATACAATATCCATAAAATAATATTAAAATAAATTTTCTTCTAAACTCGAATTTGTGGTCTCAAAACCACTATTTCAATTTTACTCAAAATGGGTTGTTACAACTCTCCCCCTAAAAGAATTTTCGTCCTCGAAAATCTTACCAGTAAAGAGGTTCAGATATTACTTTCTCATAGTTTCCTCGGGTTCCCATGTAGCTTCTTCTATCCCATTTTGTTGCTAGAGGACTTTTACTAAAACTAATTTTTTATTTATCAATTCTTTCACCTCTCGTGCAAGTGTCACGGGGCTAGACCTTTCGTCTCACAATCCATGCGACCATAGGTGATCCGTTCATCCAAACTCACCTAAGTCAGTCTTAACTCAAGTGAGGATTCCTTAAGAACTCCTACAAGGCACCAAATTGAAGAGCAAAAGTGATTTATGCCAAAAGAAGAACAACAAAGAACAACAGAAATAGCGCACGCAAAGTGTTTGAGTAAATGCTCTCAATTCTCTTATTCACAAAGAATAATGAAACAATGAATAGAGTGAGTACAACTAAGGGGGAGGTTCTCTATTTATAGTTGAGGTCCCCCAAAACCGACGGTCAAGATACATTTACATCGACGGACGAGATTAACCATATCCCTTTATTTTAGGGATTTACAAGATATGCCATATCAAATCTAATCTAATCTTTACAAAATATGATTCCCTCTATCTTTTAAGATTAGTTACCATATTAGTCTAAGTTGCCATGTCTTCATTATCGGGCCAACCAGGCTTCAATCTGACAGGCTTCTCCAATAGCTCTTTGAATCGGGCCAATTCTCGTGGGCCAAATGATCCCCATCTGAGTAATAGACCTCCATTGAATGCATTTGGTGCGATGGTCACGGGCATTGAGCTGTGGCCCGTGACACTCTCCCCCACCCATTCTCAGAACGTCCTCGTTACGACTTTCGAATGGCACTGACTTGATTTGCCTTGGTCTCGTCTTGACGCTTTAGGCTTTCCCTTCCTTCGGGACTTTTGCCTCGGCTTACGTCACTTCGTAACTCAAACCGTCCTACTCGTTTGTACATCTCGATGACAAGAAGTTATGTCAGTCTCTCGTCCACATTCTAACTTTACTCGACCAGAATCCTGTTGATTCACCACACTTGGCCTCGTTTTGCCCACAGTCTCTCGGCCTCTTGGCTCAAGAACTTCGAAAGGGCCCCTACATTCTTGCCAAGTTAACAAGTTAGAATGCAACACACTATCAAAGTGTTCGGGATGTACCTTTGCATTTACTCTGGTCAACTGTCCCACATGCATCACTTCTTTTTCCTTGAAGTCCGATGCACCACCCACCTCTCCCATAGGTAGAAGCCTTGTCGATGACTCAGCCAACTCCGATGCTTCACCTAATTTGAGCCTCAATGGTCCCCACTTCACTATTTTCATTACAACTTTTCCCTCTAAGTTCAATGACAAACTCACATCTTCCATAGGTGGAAGCCCCTCCGATTACTCACCAAGCTCAGACGTTGCCTTTCCTTTGACTCCAGCTTGCTTTGGATAGTTCCGCAACTCATGCGGACCACGGCATAAGAAGCACTTTACTCGCTTCTTTTTACTCCTCTTTGCCCTCTTGGCTTCGACTTTACCCTTTTCGAACCATGCTTCTTGGGCTCCTTGTTTGCTCCATCATTCCCTTCGATGGCAGACTTTCTCGCACACTTCCGCAACCTATGCGGACTATGACACAAAAAACACTCCATTGGCTTCTTCTCACTTTCGGCCTCCTTGGCTTCGACTGTTAGAGTATGCCTAAAGATCAATCATGAGATGGTTGTAATAACATACTTGATTTATCATGTTTATTAATATAAGGCGTTGCCATTATTATTTCAGTTTCTTTTCTGTGTGTATAAATAAACTATTTTATAATAATGTCTTGAGAATAATATGATTATTCTTAAAAGGTCCTTAGTCAAGTATTATTGTTGGCTAGGACAATAATAATGCATTAAGACTAACATGTAGTTGATTGATGATAAAGAATTGTCATTGATATGGAATGTCAAAATCGATGCATAAATATGTGTGTTAGAGAACAACATATTGGACTGACCCGTTATGAGTAAGTTTCTTGGATTATTATGTAATTGTCACAACATTACTCATTGCGATTAATATGTATATGATCCTCAGACTTGAGATCATCATAATCCCAACATCGTGAGTTGTATATTTTGATACAGTCAAACGTACACCGTAATTGGTTGTTCTATAAAGGCTGATGTTGGATATACCACGATTTGTGTAGAGAGATATGGTTAATCGATATAGGATAAGTCCCTCCAACATAATAGGAGCAATATCTTAGGCCACTTGATTGAGTGAGACTAGAAATGTATGGCCATGCTCAAAAAGCTGATATGAGATGTCATACTTATTTGTATATCATAGTCTACTTAAGATATTAAAGAACATGGAATGGACTATGCAAGTGTGACTATTCCATGACTTGTGTCCAATCCAGAGATAAAGGACTTAAGGATTATTGCATGAAAGGTTAATCATAAAAGGTTATGTCGAAGCATGATTTCTTGTGACTTAGGTAGCAATGATGCATTGCTAGGTGCCACTCGTTGTTTGTAACATTGGAATCGTTCTAGTGTTACTGCTAACGTTACAAGAACCTACAGGGTCACACCCTATAGTTGAAATGAACGGAATAAAACATAGTTGGTATTGTGTTTGGTTGTCGCTTGACTTAAATTAATTATAGAATTAATTTAAGTGGGTAATCAAATATCGAATACATTATATGTACAAGGTTGTTGTACGCATAATGAGAACATGATTTTGGTTCGTATCTAAATTTAAATAAATATATAGTTTACCAAAATCATTATTATAATTAATGTAATTATAATTTTTGGTTTAAAAACATTGTTATATTTATTTAATTTCTAGAAACCCTAAAAATAGATATAAAATCCCGTTTTTCTTTGTTTGGGGGTCTAGCAGCCGTCAAAGTAAAGTCTTCTCCAAAATAGTTTTAGGGATTCCTTCCGTTCATTGTCAGCAGGGTGGATTATGTAGAGGCCGGAGTCACGATAGATTGCGGCTTGGTTCAACAGTAGATCAGATTACTCGTTGTCGAGGCGTTACTGTCTACTCAGAATAAAGATTCGATAATTTTGAAACCTTTATTTCACCCCAATTCGTTCCTCACACATGGAACCATGGTTAGGATCGTCAGATGTTTTATTTTTCCGCTGCGCTGTAAGGGTGCCAGCGTTCTAACAGTGGTATCAGAGCCACTTGTATGATATGGACTCGGGTTTAAATACTTGGGTGATGCAATTGTATAAGATGCATACTTTAATTTTATTACGTTTTCGACTGTTTAAATCGTTTAAGAATAACCAGATAATCGTTCCTTTTGACAATGGATTAAATGTTAATCATGGTGTTATGGCCTATTCAGTTTTATGTTATTACTGTTAAGTGTTAACAGATGTGTAATGGTGCTTATAGTTTCCAGTAAGAGTTAACCGGTTAGTAGAACAAGGGTTGTTCTGGCATGAAACCTCAGGGATTAAAATCCCGAAAACACGATTCTGTTGATAAAAGTTATCAAATCGTAAGGTTGATAAAAGTTATCCCGAAAAGGATATGTTATAATTCACTTTAACAAAACGTTGAATTATGTATGCTACTTTTGACATGCACGATGTTTGAAATGCATAGTTATAGGCCGATGACCCATTTGATAAAAGGTTGTAATTATTTTAAATACGACCTGCGTGTCGTGCCTTACTACTATTCTCTTGTATTTCTCTTCTCATCTTACTCCCTCGTATGTAAAACGAGTTTCTGCATATCGTAACTTGCAAGAGTTGCTGTGGGCTAGACGAGAAGGAAGATGGGCCAACTAGTGTGGACCGATAGCTTGTGAAACGGCTTACACCTTTAGGTTTTCTTTTGGTTCTCCTATTGGATTGGGTTGCACCACCTTAGTTTATGGGCTATAACTATTGCATTTATTTATTGCTTTATTTTTTCATGTATGAGATGCTATGGATGTCTAAAGCATGCCAAATTTTAAATATGTTAAAATTTGATAATAATGAACTAGATTAATTGATGAGATAATTAAATAGCTAAATGGACTAAAGTAAACCATAATTGGTGAGATGTAACAACCTTAACAAAATCCCTCTATTAAAATATTAAGTCAACATAGCCTTTCAATTTTGCCCTCGTTAAGGCCTCGATCAATACTGTGTAGGTTCTGCTAAAGTGAAGTACTAGTATTTATCTTGGTTAAACTCGAAGAATAAACAAGTGATATTCGCTGGTTAAAATTGGTTAATGACTTAACTAGGTTATTCTAATAGGATTAGAAACCTAGAGGCAAGTAATTTGGATAAATCATAAGATGATTAGAACAAGAGTTGTTCACCAAACTTTAGGAGTTACATATGATGTAATTAGCAAGTGTTGCTTACCTAGATAACCATAATCTTGAGAGTAAACCCAAAGCTGACTTAATAGGAGGTCAAATAAGGATCCTTAATCCACTTGAAATAATTTTCGAGAAAGTTTTTCTGAAACTAATATATGAAGGTTATTAATTTTGTAATAAAATAGTGGGAACATCATTTAATAAAGTCCTTTTAATGATTGATATAAGCTTGGTAAATTTACACACGCATATTTTATTGTTGTAGATATATTATGGCTGCAAACACTAATACACTCTCAGTGCAATTGGTTCTTGAGAAGGACAAATTGAATGGTTTGAATTTTCTTGACTGGTTCCGTAACTTGAGGATTATCCTCAAACAAGAACGGAAATTATATGTCATTGAACAACCGCTTCCTAATGAACCACCCGCTAATGCCTCGAGGGCTGATAGAGATACTTACAAGAAGCATCTCGATGACATGGTAGACGTTGGATGTCTTATGCTTGCCACTATGAATCCTGAGCTTCAGAAGCAACATGAGGACATGGTTGCTTATGAAATGATTGAGCACCTGAAAGAACTTTATCAGGGGCAAGCACGGCAAGAGAGGTTCGATATCTCTAAGGCCTTATTCCAATGTAAGCTGGCTGAAGGAAGCCCAGTAGGGCCTCATGTCCTTAAGATGATTGGCTATATTGAAAGCCTGTCTAAGCTTGGGTTTCCATTGAGCCAAGAGTTGGCCACTGATGTTATTCTGCAATCATTGCCAGATAGCTACAGCCAGTTTGTCCTCAATTTCAATATGAATGAAATTGACAAGACTTTGCCACAGTTGCTCAGTATGTTACGAACTGCTGAAGGCAACATGAAAAAGGTTGGACCCAAGCCCATACTGATGGTCCGTAATAACAAGGGCAAGGGAAATGCCAAAGTTCAGACAAAGCCCAAGGGCAACGGTAGGCCCAAGCCTGGAAAAGTAAATGTTGCATTGAAACCTAAAGGTGGGGTGGCTAAGGAAGGAAACTGCTTTCATTGTGGTGTGACTAGACATTGGAAGCGCAACTGCCCTATCTATCTTGAGGAAGTCAAGAAGGCCAAAATAAGCAGGACGTTTGCTTTAGGTATTTATGTTATTGATATTAATTTATCAACAACTACTTCATGGGTATTAGATACTGGTTGTGGTTCTCACATTTGTACTTCTGTACAAGGACTATAAAGGAGTAGGACTTTGGCTAGAGGAGATGTGGACCTGCGAGTTAGAAATGGAGCAAAAGTTGTTGCATTAGCTGTGGGAACATATAATTTATCTTTGCCTAGTGGACTTGGTTTATGTTTAGAGGATTGTTATTTTGTACCCAGTTTGACTAAAAACATTATTTCAATTTCTTGTTTAGACAAAATTGGTTTTGAGATAATTATTAAGAATAATTGTTGTTCATTTTATCTCAATAATGTTTTTTATGGTTCGACACAATTGATTAATGGCCTTATATTTTAGATCAAATGAATCTCATTTACAACATAAATACTAAAAGATCGAAAATAAATGACTCAAATCAAACTTACCTATGGCATTGTCGTTTGGGCCACATAAGTGAGGAACCCATAACCAAGCTCCATAAAGATGGTCTCTTGGATTCATTTGTTTTTGAACAATTTGAAGTATGTGAATTTTGCTTATTGGGAAAAATGACTAAATCTCCTTTTACTGGTAAAACTGAATGAGCTAGTGATTTATTGGGCCTAATACATTCTGATGTATGTGGGCCAATAAATACACAGGTTAGAGGTGGATTTCACTACTTCATAACTTTCATTGATGATTTCAGTAGATATGGGTATGTCTATCTCATGCGCCATAAGTCTGTGTCCCTTAAAAAGTTCAAGGAATTCAAAAATGAAGTACAAAATCAACTAGGCAAAACTATCAAGACACTCCGATCTGATTGAGGTGGAGAGTATTTGAGCTTAGAGTTTGATGATCTTTTGAAGGAATGTGGGATTGTCTCACAACTTACTCCTCCTGGTACTCCTCAATGGAATGGAGTTTCTGAGAGAAGAAATCGAACTTCGTTAGACATGGTTCGATCCATGATAAGTCATGTCGATCTGCCGACTTCCTTCTGGGGACATGCACTTGAGATAGCTGCTTTCACACTAAATCGTGTTCCATCTAAATCGGTTCAAAAGACGCCATATGAGATGTGGACTAGGAAACGTCCTAGTATGTCTTTCATGAAAATTTGGAGTTGCGAAGCTTATGTTAAACACCAGACGTCTACTAAGCTTGAACCCAAATCTGAAAAGTGTGTTTTTGTGGGGTATCTAAAAGAAACCAATGGATATTATTTCTTTAATCCCACTGAGAACAACATACTTGTTGCTCAGACTGGTGTCTCTCTAGAGAGAGAATTTGTTTCTAGAAAAGGAAGTGGGAAAAATATTGAACTTGAAGAAATTCGAGAATCACAAAATACCACTGAACCAGAGATAGAACAATAGCAAATTCCACAAGAAATTGAGGAACAAGTAACTGCTGTAGAAACACAACCACCGCGTAGATCTTTAAGAGAGTGCTAAACACGTAAGAGATATGGATTTCTCATTACAACGCATGGTGACGTTCTTCTTAGAGATCAAGATGAGCCTAGGACTTATCAAGAAGCGGTGATGAGCCCAAACTCTGAGAAATGGCTTGAAGTCATGAGATCTGAGATGGATTCCATGTATGAAAATCAAGTATGGACTTTGGTTGACCCACCCGAAAGGGTTAAACCCATAGGGTGCAAGTGGGTTTTCAAAAAGAAAACCGACATGGATGGTAATGTACAAACATACAAGGGGAGATTAGTCGCTAAAGGTTTTCGCCAAGTTTATGGTGTTAACTATGATGAAACCTTTTCTCCTGTAGCTATGTTTAAATCCATCAGGATCTTGCTCGCTATAGCTGCATTTCATGACTATGAAATCTGGCAGATGGACGTCAAAACAGCTTTCCTTAATGGGAAACTTGAAGAGGATGTGTAGATGACACAACCTGAAGGTTTTGTCAATCCAAAGGATGCTAGAAAGGTATGTAAGCTACAAAGATCCATTTATGGATTAAAGCAAGCTTCTCAAAGTTGGAATCTTTATTTTAACGATGCAATCAAAAAGTTTGGTTTTATCAAAAATGAAGATGAGACATGTGTTTACAAGAAAGTTAGTGGGAGCATTATAACATTCTTGGTACTGTATGTGGATGACATACTTATCATAGGAAATGACATACCTACCTTGCAATCTATTAAGACTTGGTTAGTAAGTTGTTTTTCTATGAAGGACTTGGGCAAAGCCACTTACATCTTAGGAGTGAAGATCTATAGAGATAGATCAAGACGACTACTAGGTCTAAGCCAAAGTACATACATAGATAAAGTACTGAAAAGGTTCAGTATGGAAGAATCTAAGAGAGGATTCCTACCTATGAGACATGGTATTTCACTCTCGAAGGAAATGTGTCCTTCAACTCCACAAGAGAGAGAATGCATGAGTAAAATTTCATATGCTTCCCCTATTGGATCTATCATGTATGTCATGTTATGTACCCGTCCAGATGTCTCATATGCCTTAAGTATGACGAGGAGGTACCAAGTAGATCCCGGTGAAGGTCACTGGACCACAGTCAAGAATATCCTTAAGTACTTAAGAAGAACTAAGGATACGTTCCTACTATATGGAGGTGAGAAAGAGTTAAGTGTAAAAGGTTACACTGATGCCAGCTTCCAAACTGACAAGGACGATTCTCGATCACAATCAGGTTTTGTGTTTTGCCTTAATGGTGGTGCTGTGAGCTGGAAGAGTTCAAAGCAAAGTATAGTAGCCGATTCTACAACAGAGGCCGAGTATATTGCAGCTAGTGAGGCAGCAAAAGAAGCGGTTTGGATCAAAAAGTTCATTACTGAACTAGGGGTTGTGCCTAGCATATCAGATGCTATAGAACTCCGATGTGATAACAATGGAGCCATTGCACAAGCTAAAGAACCTAGATCTCACCAGCGATCCAAACATATACTTAGGCACTACCATCTTATTCGAGAGATTATCAATCGAGGGGATGTAGAGATATGTAGAGTACCTACAGATGATAACATTGCTGATCCCCTAACCAAGCCTCTGACACAGCAAAAGCATGATCGTCACACTAAGTCGCTTGGTATTAGATATATAAGTGATTGGTCTTAGTGCTAGTGGGAGATTGTTAGAGTATGCCCAAAGATCAATCATGAGATGGTTGTAATAACATACTTGATTTATCATGTTTATTAATATAAGGAGTTGCCATTATTATTTTAGTTTCTTTTCTGTGTGTATAAATAAACTGTTTTATAATAATGTCCTGAGAATAATACGATTATTCTTAAAAGGTCCTTAGTCCAGTATTATTGTTGGCTAGGACAACAATAATGCATTAAGACTAACATGTAGTTGATTAATGATAAAGACTTGTCATTGATATGAAATGTCAAAATCGATGCATGAATATGTGTGTTAGAGAACAACATATTGGACTGACCCGTTATGAGTAAGTTTCTTGGATTATTATGTAATTGTCACAACATTACTCATATTGATTAATATGTATATGATCCTCAGACTTGAAATCATCATAATCCCAACATCATGAGTTGTATATTTTGATACAATCAAACGTACACCGTAACTGGTTGTTTTATAAAGGCTGATGTTGGATATACCACAATCTGTGTAGAGGAATATGGTTGATCGATATAGGATAAGTCCCTCCTACATAATGGGAGCAATATCTTGGGCCACTTGATTGAGTGAGACTAGAAATGCATGGCCATGCTCAAATAAGCTGATATGAGATGTCATACTTATTTGTATATCATAGTCTACTTAAGACATCAAGGAACATGGAATGGACTATGCAAATGTGACTATTCCATGACTTGTCTCCAATCCAGAGATAAAGGACTTAAGGATTATTGCATGAAAGGTTAATCATAAAAGGTTATGTCGAATCATGATTTCTTGTGACTTAGGTAGCAATGATGCATTGCTAGGTGCCACTCATTGTTTGTAACATTGGAATCATTCTAGTGTTTGTGCTAACGTTACAAGAACCTACAGGGTCACACCCTATAGTTGAAGTGAACAGAATAAAACATAGTTGGTATTGTGTTTGGTTGTCACTTGACTTAAATTAATTATAGAATTAATTTAATTAGGTAATCAAATATCAAATACATTATATGTACAAGGTTGTTGTATGCATAATGAGAACATGATTTTGGTTGGTATATAAATTCAAATAAATATATAGTTTACCGAAATCATTATTATAATTAATGTAATTATAATTTTTGGTTTAAAAATATTGTTATATTTATTTAATTTCTAGAAACCCTAAAAATATATATAAAATCCCATTTTTCTTTGCTTGGGGGTCTAGCAGCCGTCAAAGTAAAGTCTTTTCCAAAATAGTTTTGGGGATTCCTTCCGTTCATTGTCAACAGGGTGGATTACGTAGAGGCCGGAATCACGATAGATTGCGGCTTGGTTCGATAGTAGTTCAGATTACTCGTTCCCGAGGCGTCACTGTCTACCCAGAATAAAGACTCGGTAATTTTAAAACCTTTATTTCACCCCGATTCAGTCCTCACACATGGATCCATGGTTAGGATCACCGGATGTTTTATTTTTCCGCTATGCCGTAAGGGTGCCGGTGTTCTAACATCGACACCCCTTGCGCTCGAACCAAGTACCAAGGCCTTACCCACCGACTTCTCTTTAAGCGCGGATTTCTTTGGATATTTCTTCAACATGTGTGGGCCGTCACAGAGAAAGCATTTCAGCTTGTCCCTTTTTCTCTTGGGTTTTTTCTTCCCAACTCGTGGTTTCCCATTACCACTATTGTCGCCGTTGGCATTGCCATCAACAACATCTTCCTTGTGATCTGTTTCACATATGCCCCTTTCCTCGGACTTGGAAGACCCAAGCTTGTCTTTCTCTAGACCAAGCTTGACTACGGACTCAACTACCGCCATGGTTTTCGACAGCTTTTGGACACCTCTTTGTTCCACCTCCTGTCTGACCCACGGCTTCAATCCATTCTTAAAAACAAGCAATGCTTCTTTTTCGGTCACATCTGAAACTTGGAGCATGAGTTCCTTAAACTCTCGAACATACTCCCCCACTGTTCCCTGTTGCATTATCCCTTGCAACTTTTCCTGAGCTTCTTCCTCGACAAATTCTGGGTAAAACTGTCCCTTCAACTCCCATTGGAACTCTTGCCATGTCCCAATCTCACCTTGCCTTTTATCTGTGGTCCTGTCTCGCCACCATAAAAGCGCAATATCAGTAAGAAACATTGAAGCAGTGTTTACCTTAATCGCATCATCAATGATGCCTTTGGCACGGAAATAGTTTTCCGTCCTCCACTAGAAATTGTCCACATCACATGCAGACCTTGTACCTACAAACTCTTTCGGCTTTGGGACATCCTCGTTACTGAGTGCTGCACTTGACACTCCTTTCAGCACGACTGCTAGGTACAAGGCCAGCTCTCCCTGGAGCTCATCTATTCTTGTACTTAAAGCCCTCGTTGTGGCCATTGTTTCCTCCTTCAAAGTTATCACCATGGCCTCGAGAGCATCGTTTCTCTCCGTCAGCTTCTTCCTTTGGGAATCTAGCAACTCTTGTACGTTATCCCTTTGGGAAGTGAGACACATGGCCACAAAGTCCCTGAATTGCTCCCTCAAGTCTTCAATTCATTCCCCAAACGCCTTGTCCGACTCTTTTGCGTCCTCCATGGACTCCTCAAGTTTACCCACGCGTTTCTCAACAGCCGACAACATCTCCCTCAAAGACTTTCTCGCCCACATTTGTTCAAACTCTTCTTTTGACATTTCAATGGTGCCTTCGAACCAATAACTCAGATATTACTTGGTTCGAACCAACAGCTCTGATACCACTTGTCACGGGGCTAGACCTTTCGTCTCTCAATCCGTACGGCCTTAAGCGATTCGTTCATCCAAACCCGCCTAAGTCAGCCTTAACTCAAGTGAGGATTCCTTAAGAACTCCTCCAAGGCACCAATTTGAAGAGCGGAAATGATTTATGCCAAAAGAAGAACAACAAAGAACAACAAAGAACAACAAAAAGAGCGCACACAAAGTATTTAAGTAAATGCTCTCAATTCTCTTATTCACAAAGAATAATGAAACAATGAATAGAGTGAGCACAACTGAGGGGAGGCTCTCTATTTATAGTTGGGCTCCCTCAAAATCGACGGTCAAGATACATTTACATCGACGGGCGAGATTAACCGTATCCCTTTATTTTAGGGATTTACAAGATATGCTATATCAAATCTGATCTAATCTTTACAAGATATGATTTCCTCTATCTTTTAAGATTAGTTACCATATTAGCCTAAGTTGCCATGTCTTCATTATTGGGCCAACCAGGCTTCAATCTGACAGGCTTCTAAGATAGCTTTTTGAATTGGGCCAGTTCTCGTGGGCCAAATGATCCCCATCTGAGCAATAGACCTCTATTGAATGCATTTGGTGCGATGGTCACGGGCTTTGAACTGCGGCCCGTGACATAAGAATTTTGATCGGTTCTTCACTGTATGTTATGTCAGGTTGAATTTCAACATCCGTTAGAGAAATAACATGTAAAGGGTTAGATTGATACCGTCGTAACATGGACACGTGAAAAATATTGTGGATCTTTTCTAGTTCTGATGGTAAAGCTAATCGATATTCAACAGGTCTGATTCTTTCCGTAATCTCATACGGTCTGATAAATCGCGGGCTTAGCTTTCCTTTACAACCGAACCGAAGAAATTTCTTCCAATGTGAAACTTTCAAAAATACCTTGTCACCAACTTGAAATTCTATCTCTTTACATTTAAGATCCGCATAAGATTTTTGACGATCTGAAGCTGCTTTCAAACTATTTCGGATCGCTTTTACTTTTTCTTCAGTTTCATGAATCAAATCAACTCCATGTATCTTTTTCTCACTGAACTCAGTACAATACAATGGAGTCCAACATTTGTGACCATATAGAGCCTCATAGGGTGCCATTTTTAAGCTTGACTGATAACTATTATTATATGCGAATTCGACCAACTACAAATATTTCTCCAAGTTGCCTTTGAATTCTAAAACACAGCATCGAAACATATCTTCAAGAATCTGAATCACACGCTCAGATTGACCATCAGTCTGAGGGTAAAATGCAGTGCTAAAGTGTAATTGCGTACCCAAAGCTTCTTGTAACTTTTTCCAAAATAGTGATGTAAACCGTAGATCTCTATCTGAAATAATGGAGACTGGCACTCCATGTAACCTGACAATCTCAGAAACATATAAATCAGCCAATCTATCAAGTGAGAAATCCATACGTACCAGGATAAAATGTGTAGACTTCGTCAAATGATCAACGATAACCCATATGACATCTTTCTTTTTCAGAGATAGGGGTAAACCCTATACAAAATCCATAGTAACTCTATCACATTTCCACTTCGATACCATCACTGGCTGTAACAGTCCCGAAGGTACCTAATGTTCAGCTTTAACTTGCTGACATATCAAACATCTAGATACAAAATTACAAATATCATGTTTCATTCCCAGCCACCAATACTTCTGTTTTAAATCATTGTACATTTTATTACTTCCCGGATGAACAGACATACTACCACTATGAGCTTCATGCAAAATTTTCTGTATAAGCTCTGGATTCTTTGGTACACAAATTCTATCTCTGAATAACAGACAATCATTAGGTCCTATCTGAAATTCTGAATCAAAAATCGACTCACACTGTACCCGTTTAGCTTGTAACTCATTATCATATTTTTGAGCTTCGCAGATCTGATGTAGAAATGTTGGTTTAGCTTTTAACTCAGCTAGAATTAAGCCATCATCAGACAATGAAAATCGAGTATTCATCACTCGTAAAGTGACCAAATTCTTTCTATTTAGAGCATTCGCAACTACATTTGCTTTTCCCGGATGGTAATCAATAACTAAGTCATAATCTTTCAACAATTCAAGCCATCTATGCTGTCTCATATTCAAATATTTTTGTGACATCAGATACTTTAAGCTCTTATGATCAGTAAATATATGACACTTTTCACCAAACACATAGTGTCGCCAAATTTTCAGTGCAAATATAATAGCTACTAACCCTATGTCATGTATTGGATAATTCTTTTCATGTGACTTTAACTGTCTAGAAGTATAGGCTATTACTTTACCTTCCTGCATCAAAACATAGCCTAAACTATTCAATGACGCATCACTAAAAATCACAAATTCTTTACCTGATTCAGGCTAAACTAGAACTGGTGCTTCGATCAATAGGGCTGTGTGTCACACACGGCTGAGACACACACCCGTGTGGACAAAAATAGACCATTTTTTAAGCCTCATTTCTCACCCAAATTGACATCAACCTATACACATTAATTTGCACATCACTAAGCCATAACGAGACATTTAAATCAAGCTAGAATCATGTCCTAAACATGTGTTATCATAACATACAACCAATATGCCTTTAGACACCTCAAATAACATCTTATAACATGTAAATCAACATCCACAATCACTTATTGCTTCAACCAAATATCGGGACGCTCAGCTATGGTGTGTCCGTAACACATGCAGGATCACAACCAATTTGGGAACCCTAATGACAAATCATTTGTATCCTTCGAAATTTTAAGGTTCAAACGGGACTCGGTACTTGTTGGATATGTAGTCATTATTATACATGGCATTTTATGCGAATCACACATAATAATATTCAATTTAAAACATATAAATATACAATTTAGTTACACGAACTTACCTCGACAAGTGTACGTAAATATGTAAGTTACTAATCCGATACTTTTTCTTTTCTCGATCCAATTCCGTACTAGGTCTACCCAGACCTATACAAATTAATTTAACTCAATTTAATACAATTCATATTCAATTCAATCAATACACATCTTTGGCAATTACTAATTTACCTTTATAATTTTAATTAATTATGATTTAGTCCCTAGGCTTGGAAAATGAAATTCATACAATTTAATCCTTATCCAAGCCTAGCCAAATTTTCATACATATCAATAGCAGCCCATTTAGTTCACAAAATTCAGAATTTTTCATAAATTTATCATCTTTTCATTTTAGTCCATAATTCATAATTTCATCAAAATTCTCTTTACAAAAGTTGTTTATCTAACAACAACCTTTCATTTTCTACCATAAAACTTCAAAATTCAACTATACTCATTCATGGAAGAACCCTAATACTTTAATAGTTTTATAAATTAATCTCTGAGATAGCTAGATTAAGTTATTATGATCTCGGAAACATAAAAACATTAAAAAAAGGATAAGAATACTCACCTCATTAAGCAAAATAATCTTGCTTGAACTTATGTTTTCATGGCTAGGGTTTCCATGTTTTTTTTTTAGGAAAGATGATGAAAATGATAAAAATTTAATTATTTATTTCATTTATCATCATTATTTTATCATCTTTCCAAAATTAACCTTAATAATTTCTTAATTTCCAATGATGAATAATCATCCATTTCTACTAAATCTTTTAAATGGTCTATTTGCCATATAAGAACCTCAAATTTTAAATTCCATAGCTATTTGGTACCTTTAGCTACTAGAATTCAACTTTTGCATTTTATGTAATTTGGTCCTTTTCATCAAATTCGACATGTAAGCGATAAAATTTCTTAACGAAATTTTCATATGATATTTCTATCATAATATAGACCATAAAATAATATTAAAATAAATTTTCTTCTAACCTCAAATTTGAGGTCCCAAAACCACTGTTCCGATTTCATTGCAAATGGACTGTTACAAATTTAACCATTATAAACAGGATAAAATAAAATCTATTTGTAATACCCCTAGCCCATATCTATCGCAAGAGCAGGGTTACAGAGCATTACCGAAATATATAGATCAAATACCGACATTTCATATTATTTAACATTCATGTCAGAACTTATTCATAAAGTCCCTTATATGAGCCATCGAGACTCAAAACATGCATTAGAATCAAGTCGGGACTAAACCGGGTACTCAGAGAATTTTTCGCAAAATCTCAAAATTTTTCCAAGCTACAAGGGACACAGGCCCGTGTGGTCAGGCCGTGTGGCTCACACGGCCAAGATACATGCCCGTGTCTAGACCGTTTGGGTATTCAAAATAGGGCATACGACCGTGTCCCAGCTCGTGTCTGTACCCGTATAGCTCTCTGACTTGGGTCAGACGGCCAAGTCAAACACCCGTGTGCTAGGCTGTGGGAACATAATGACTTACATTAAATAGGTGCAGGGGTCACACGGCCAAGCCACACGCCCGTGTGTCAGGTCGTGTGATCAATTTTGAGCATTCTATTTTGAAAATTTTAAGATGCAGAGGACACATGACCAAAATAAACACCCATGTCCTAGGTCGTGTGTCACACACAGCTGAGACACACGCCCGTGTGGGCGAAATAGAGCTATTTCTAAGCCATATTTCTCACCCAAATCTGCCTTCCACCTACATAAACACTTAAACATATTCTCAAGCCAATACAACATATCCAAATCAAGCCAATACCAAGTATCATATATGACATATTAATACATATGACCAAGTCTTCATTTTTATCAAGTTAACCTAATACATATAAAAACATCTTTGTACTAAATATGCAATTTCATCCATTCATCAATTTATCAATATAATTTTCGTCACTCATCCATTTCAAACACATATCAACCATGTATAGACTCATATATACTCTTCAAAACATATCTATCACAAACTATTCCAATGGCTAGTTATAACCAAAATCACATACATGCCATTAATGGCCGAATTCAACCTATACATGCCATTACAACCAAAAGTAATTTACTAATTATACCAAAATGAGCCAAGGGATAGTGTGATGTTGCTCCGACAAACTTCCAACCAAATTGAGCTTCCGAATTACTATAAAACAAAAGAAATAAAACAGAGTAAGCTTTAAAGTTTAGTAAGTTCGTACAAAAGAAATTTAACTTACCAATTAATTCACATTTAAGGTAAGCAAATAAAATACATCCAAAGAAATTTGACCAATTTCCTAAACACATATCCTCATCAAGCACGTTGGTCATATAATTCACATGAATATTAAGAAACATATATGAGCTCATCAATAATCAATTTCCTTATAATTATACTTTTTACATCAAGTGTCCATGAACATGCACATATCATATCTTGTATTTCAAGTATATATTCGTAACAAATCGTCTCAATTTCATAATTTCTCATGTCAGAACTTTGCCTGTTGAATCATTTATAATATCGATGAATACACGGGTAGTACACATGAAGTGGACGAGTCTATAATCCGTCAATTCATAGTCGGGAGTGCTCATAAGAGCACATAAACGGGAAGCTCTCTCTCGAGCCATATAATAAGAAGCTCATATGAGTTGTATAACGGGAAGCTTATCCGGGCTGTATAACAGAAAACTCATAAGAGCCATATTCAGGAAACTCATGCGAGCCAATAACAGGTAGCTTTGAGGAACCATTAATCAAGAAGCTCTAGATAGCCATATATTGGGAAGTTCAAGCGAACTATATCAGGAAGCTCCGGAGAGACATTAATCAGGAAGCTCTGAATAATCATATATCGGGAAGTTTAAGCGAGCTATATCTGGAAGCTCCGGAGAGCGATTAATCAAGAAGCTTATAAAGAGTCTTTAATCGGGAAGCTTCGAAGAGCCATATATCGGGATGCTCATAAGAGCTGCGGTGTGTCCACAACACATGCAGGATCACAACCTATCAGGATGCTTCAAAGAGCTATTAACAGGAAGCTCACAGGAACCATATAACGGGAAGCTTGAGAGGGCTGATAACGGGACACTCTTTCAAGCTATGGTGTGTCCTCAACACATGCAGGACCACAACCAATTCGGGAACGCTGTATCCACCGAATCTCATTTATCCAAACGTGACTTAATATTTATCTGGTATTGTCGAATAAGTGATCAATTTCATATATATGACATTTATACAATTCACATATACAACATTCAATTCAAACATATAAATATACATATTTTAGTTTTACGAACTTACCTTGACAAGTGTTCGTGAATTTTAATCTACTAATTCGATACATTTTCTTTTCCTCGATCTAATTTCGTATTTAGTCTACCCAGATCTATACAAGTAAATTTAGCTCAATTCAATACAATTCGTATTCAATAAAATCCAATTCACATCTTGGGCAAAATTACTATTTTTCCCTGTACTTTTCATTAATTACAAATTTATCCCTAGGCTCGGAAAATGAAATTCATGCAATTTAATCCTTATTCCAAGCCTAATCGATTTTTACATATAACAATAGCAGCCCATGTATTTATAAAATTTAAAATTTTTCCATGAATTTTAAAAATTTTCAATTTAGTCCCTAAATCATATTTTCATCAAAATTCCTTTTACAAAAGTTGTTTATCTATCAACAACCTTTCATTCTCTACCATAGAACTTCATAATTCAACTATATTCATCCATGGAAAAAACCCTAGTACTTTGATAACTTTGCAAATTAATCCCTGAGATAGCTAAATTAAGCTATTATGATCTCGGAAACATAAAAATTACTAAAAACGGGACTTGAATACTCACCTAATTTAGCCAAATAAGCTTGCTACCTTCAAGATCTTCTAATTAGGGTTTCCATGTAAAATAATTTGGGAAAGATGATAATATGATGATATTTTCATTATTTTATTACTTATCATCTTTAATTATTTTTACTTTCTAATTTAGTCCTTTTCTTTATTTAATTTTCCATGGATGAATTATCATACTTATCTACTAACTTCTCTTAATGGTCTATTTGCCATATAAGGACCTCAAATTTTGAATTCCATAGTTATTTGATACTTATAGCTACTAGAACTCAACTTTTACATTTTATGCAATTTGGTCCTTTTATCAATTAAACATGTAATCGTTAAAATTTTTCTTAACAAAATTTTTAGACGATATTCCTATCATACGGTAGACCATGAAATAATGTTAAAATAATTTTTCCTACGGACTCAGATTTGTGGTCCCGAAATCACTGTTCCGATTTCAATGAAAATAGGCTGTTACACTATCTAATAAGGAAATTAATAATAATTCTTACAACTAAGACCTTAAGCCATTGAATGCTTAGTCCTTCGAATTATTTCTACCTCTACTCTGATTTGTTTGTTGACAAAGAATTTCCTAAGATTTGGTTAAGGGTTAACTGATTCAAAGTCCAGACCTTAAAGACGTCATTTGGCTACACCATGGTTTATGCTGAGGCAAAGCCTCCAATGATACCATCTCCCTATATGCATGACTTAAACCATCAACGATCCTCGATCTCCACTCCATCTGGCTTGGTCCTTTCTTGAAGTCCTTGATCATCCTCACAAGTCCTACAAACATCTATCAACTTTGTAAGTTCAAATGAACGTAGTGAGTTTCTTAGTTGGACCATAATTAACACTATCGCACGAAGGTAAACAACATAAAATAAATTAAATATAAATAGTGCCTGATTCTCTCAGGGCAAGTTGCCTTGCCAGGGTGGCGGACTTCACTCGATTTTTCGAGCTACTCAGCTCGCCATAAGACCCTTCTCTAGCCAGACTCTCTACATGACAGGAGCCCATGCTACTTCGCTATAACAACAAAAATTATCCTTATTTCTTGTCTTTGCTTTCCTCGTTATTCTTTCTCCCATACATGGGGTGTGCATTATCCCAACTGGACCTAACTCTTACTAGCGCCCCATCATGGACCCTTATAGTAGCCTTTCGAACTATCCACCCAAGGATTCTTAGAACATATTTTCCTTGGCGGACTTGATTGTGCTAGTTCTTTGGCGAACTCCTTCTTTCCGTACACTTGCTCTAAAGGACTTGTTAGCTCCTTCCTACTGTGCTAACCTTCAGCAGGCCTCATCATTTTGGTGAACTCATTCTTGTTTCATCCTATCAACCTATCTCTATAATAGACAAATAACTTATCATTCTTTGGTTATACGAGCTTGCCATCTCAGTTACTCGTTTCCTCCTTATCGCTATCATTACGACGAAGTTCTCATACCATACTTCTCTCATTATGAGGGTATTCAGTCCTCTCATATTATTTTTTTGCACCCTTCTTGGCGATTTTTTTTATTTCGGATCCTATCTTGTGATGCCTGAGTAGTTTCCTTTCCTCTATTTCCATAAAATGGCCTACTCTCGCCAGAGCTATCTTCCATTAATTTTTGTTGGGTCTTCTTCCATGCCTTATTGGCTTCCATATATACATGTATCACTTTCTTTACTTTTGGTAGGTTCCTCAAGATTCGCTTGCCACTACTTATACTTTCCTTTTCCCCTCCTTCTATCTGTGTGGATTCTCAGACTTGGCATGCAGACTTATATTCCTCACTTGAGGTCCTGGCTAAATTTTTGCATCTGTGTCTTGGAGGACTCTATGGAATTTCATAGCCTAGCTATAGTCTTAAACCCTTCTTACCTCTTTTCTCTCGTCCCAGCAAACTTACCCTGTGTTTATTGTCTCGACAGACTTACTCTATTCTGTGTTTACTGTTCCGTTAGACTTACTCTATGTGAATGTCATGGAGTCTTTCATATATGGTCTTGCTCATCATAGTTGGCTGCTATAACGTCTTTCAGCTATGGTTTTACACCGTATACCTTATACCTTATACCTTATACCTTGCTGCCATAGCGTCTTTCATCTATGGTCTTACACCCTTATCAATACCGTGTACCATGCTTCCATGACATCTTCTATCCATGGTATTACGCTACGTACCATATATCTAGACTATCATAGCCTCTTTTATCTATGGTTTTACGCCATATGCCATCGTCACGGTGTTACCCCGAAGGACCAGTCGATACCGTAGTCACGAAAAATACCATTCTATAATTTTATTTCCCTAAACCTCCTTCCATTACCTCCTTAACACAACCTAACCTTGATGCTCGAACACTGCAATGTTCCCTCTACAAGGTCCAGAGCTTCGCCCGAGGCTATAAATAATCGGTTCTCTCCCTATTTCCATCCTATCTTCCTCTAGCCCCTTAAAGTTTCCCACATTCATGCAATGCATACTCATATTATCATGCTTCATGCTTATGCAACTATGGCCTAATTAAATAACATAAAACATAATAGTAGGTTTGGACTCTGGAACTTTCCTGAATCCTCATAGTTTTTATGGCTTATTCCTTCCCTTTGAACGCCAAAGCTTTCATTCTTCAAGCAGTAGCTTACAACCAAAATCCTACTAGTTAAACTTATGCTATACTTTAAAAGCATAAAATTTCATGACATGTAGAACCCTTAAAATAATTTTGAAACTCCATAGCTTCATTTCTTAACTCTTACGTACATAGAAGGGTTAAGAATCTTACTCGTTTGTTGTTTTCCCAACTTCTCCAGTTTCGTCCTTACAAATTTTGCTCCATGCAGAACTTTCCATGACTTCTCCTTCTTTGAGCTACTAAAAAGATGAAGAATAAAAGAAAATGAACAAGTTTGGGAAGAAAAATCAACCATGGGAGTCATCTTTTAGCTATTCTTAACCCTTCCTGTGCTATTACTAATCTCATGAGAAGCATGCATCGCTAATTATTATGTCAGCCACTAAGGAACTGGCGAGTTCTATCCTAATCGAACCAAAATTAGATCTTAACTGTGTCTCATTCAGCTTTTAACTTTTCTATTTCTTTCGATAAAGAAAGCCAGCTTGTGGTCTCCTTCAATTTAGTCCCTTATTCATTCTAAATTTTGAGTTAATTGGAAATCGAGTGTTACAATTGGTTCAATCGATGCCTTATCCACCAAACCAATAACAAAATAGCTTCACCTTCATCTTCAAACCCCCAAACCATTCAAAAGGCAAACATTGATGATATGATTCAAGCCCTAACCACTTAGAGAGAGATACCAGAAACCAACCTAAGCCTGTTGCTAATCCAATTGTTGATCCATCCTCAACCACTACAAAGCCTTAAAGATTGATAACTTCACAACCAACATCTAAGAACCAAAACTAAAGTAGGAGAAAGAATAAGGGTAAGAATAAGAAGGAATCAAAACCTTACGTTAAAAAACCTCGTTTAATGAGGTATAAATTACTAGGGTGGTGCATATTGCTACTCAAACTTCTCCACTAAGAAGAGTGTGAACCAAGTCTATAACAACAAAAGATTCGAAGCTTTAGCTTCTTCCAAGAAGGATAAGAAAAAGGCACCCATGAGACCAAACCCAACAAGAAGAGGAAACTTATTTTTGATAGTTCTTTAGAGTCCTCCACTGAATCTTATCCAGACTCAGTCCTTTCTGACAACATGCCTCTCAACAAAATCCTAAAAGCCTAGACCAAGAATCTCAATGCTCCAACTACTGCTGCAGAGAGGAATAAAAGAATGCAAGAGCCAGGTGTACCTAAGATAGGAAGAAAGAATAAAGGTTGAAGAATAAAAAAAATTTTGGACCCTATTTGCTCCAAAATTTATGCCAAACTAATCCTAAAGGATTTTATAATTGAATATAACATCGATGTGTGAAATTTAGAGATCACAAAATTGATCAAGTCCTTTATAATGCAGGCCTATTTGGTTCGATCTGTTATGTAGAACCATATGTGAAACAAGTTGTTTAAGAGTTCTATGTAAACTTGAGTAGAAGGATTACAGTTGAAGGTCGCCTTTTCTACTATAAGGTGTTTATTCGAGGAAAGCGTATTTACTTTGGTTCTAAATAGATTCAGAATATTTTGAATTGTCATACCCCCAATCACATGGAACTTAAGGAATCAATTGATCAAACTACATCAGCCCTCACAAATAATTTGTATTCTACCTAGCCTGTGAAAGGTACACTTCATGCTTCTTCTCTGTCTACTATTTGTGTTGTGATTTTGCCATTTTAAAAAATAGCTCTTTAATAACCAAAGGGACACAATGACCAAAAGAATGACAGTCTTGTTGAGAAAGGTTGTGGATATGATGGGTTTTAATCTTAGCCAACTAATTTTTAAGGAAATTTTTAAAAATGGTGAGAAGATATTTACTAGGCAACTACTCCCCTACCCCTCTTTAATCTTCCAAGTGTTGTTCTCTCAAAATCCAAAGATAGTTAGAACCACTATACGAGAAGAAAAACTAGTTCTTATCCCCAAGTGTTCTTGTAAGTGGCTTGAGGTAAAACTTATCCTAAACAAGTAGGAAAAAGCCTCTAACCATGAAGAAGATTGAACAAGAAGTTCCACCCTAAAAAGTGCCCACTACTGTAGGCACTACCTCTATGTCTAAGGGGATGAAAGCTAGAACAATTGCTGAGCTCAAAGCTGCCATTGATTTCAATCAAAGACTTTGTAACAAGGTACGAGTAGAAGCCAGAGCAATTCGGGTGAATATCAACAAACAAAGGGCTCTTTGAGCTAAGCTACTAGTCTAGGATGATGAATATTTATGTGGCAGATTTGTTAAATAAAAAGGTGAAGAAGAAAGTTGAATGGAAGTCTAAAACTAAGGGGGAGCTTGCTGAAATTGAGGGGATAGATATTGTGAACTCTTAATTTGGTTAGGTTTTTTTTTATTAAATTTGTTAGATAACTACATATTTTGCTCATATTGCTTATACTCTAATGCCTTATTCAAATAATGATATTTTTGGTTTCAATATAAAACTATCTTTGATGCCTTGTTTCAGAAATGCTTAGTTATAATTTCAGTTGGTTGGTTATTGATGCATCTTCATTCATAGCATTAATAATTAATTTACTAAGTTATTTACTAAGTAATATTGGGAACTTGCTAAGGGAGAGAAGAAGTTTCATGTTGATATAGCTTCTTAGATTGTATAAGTTTTGTTTAACAAATTGCCAAAGGAAAAGAATGTTGAAAAATATGAAATTGGCCTTTA
The DNA here is from genome assembly GCA_008044935.1 of Gossypium turneri. NCBI lineage: Eukaryota > Viridiplantae > Streptophyta > Magnoliopsida > Malvales > Malvaceae > Gossypium > Gossypium turneri. Next base: position 22,114,152 of record CP032579.1, on the reverse strand, counting down.
AGTGCCAAGGAAGTGGCCACTTCCCTTGCACTAGAGTTGTTAAGTGTCAGTTTCCATATTTGAGTATTGGCAATTTACAAAACAATTTGGATGACCTGTGCAGATGTCACACCCCTCGCCCGGCCTAATTGTCGGGATGCCACAACAGTTGCCAAAATAACTACTATTAGAATAATTGAAAATAAATCAATTAAATAATTATACATCATATAAACACAGTTATTTTACCTTAATTACACTTTTCTGAAACTTAATCAAGCTTACGAAAGCTTATTTAGTACCCGAGCATGAACAAAGACCAAATTGTAAAGTTTTTAAAAATTTCCTTAACTAGTATCTATACCCTTTGAAGGTACTGATACTAAATTTAGCTTTGATGTTTCATAAAATCAAATTGAAATCATAAGGTATCGATACTTGGATCAAAGTACTGATACTTCCTTATAGGTATCGATATTTGAGGGAGTTTGGTGGCATCATGGACTGAGATCTACTGACTCGCTAGAGCAACATCGTGACAATGATTATCGGTTGGTTCTTTGAAATGACACCTCAGAAGAGGTTTACTGATTCTTCGGAATCAAAGGTCTATGGGAAAACATGGCATCACATTGTGTAAGACCATAGCTGCGCTACAGTAACAAATGAAGTCTGCCAGGACAGTAAACATGACATCATATTGTGTATGACCATAGTTAAGTTATGGCAACATATGAAGTCAATCAGGATAGGAAACATGACAACTTATAGTGTAAGACCATAGTTAGGCTATGGTAGCATATAAAGTCCACTAGGACAATGAGCCAGGAAGCCAGTCAGGGCATAAAAGGAGAAGTCACTGTATGACTCGCATGCCGAGTAGCATAATAGGATGATTGTGGTGCATTTGAGAATGTGGGTAAGTAAGTTAGTAAGGGGATCCTCCAAAGTTCAACAAAAAAAGGAATTGGTATAAGCGGTTTTAATGCAACAGATGTAATGGAAGGGATATTTCCTTCGACGTAATTAAGTAACTGCCAATATGAGTCAGCCAGTGTTTGATGAGTAACCAACATAGGGTGTGATAGTGAGACGATTAAATAGATTCTAATCCTAAGGGTCTGCGAGTAAGGAGGCAGCCAGAAACAGATAAGTCCGCCAAGGATTATCTTTAGTGGAGAATCTTTCAAGATTTAACTAAAGTAAAGGATTCCAGACAAGCCTATTTTAGCATGAGGAGTTTGCTTGGGACTATTTGTAATGGAAAATCTGCCAAGGGAAACTTGATAAAGAGATAGTCCTTTGCTATTGGGAATGTTTTAGCAAAATGTTCTAAAGGGGAAAGATCCTACGAAACTATTTTACAAAGTCCAAGTCCACAAGGAAAGGGGTGTTTATCAATCAACAAATGTCATATGCGAGACTGTAAGTGAAGATGTTAGAATTGGGTCTTCCTTAAGGAAGGGTTGATGCAAGGGCTGAGTCAAAAGAATATAGCTTATGGGGTAATATGGGAACCATATGTTGAGTTCAGTGTGAAATGAATGGATCAGGAAAAGGACCCACCCTTAAGGTGGCGGCGATTGCAAGTCCGCTAGTAGAAGTCGACAACCTGAATAATTAGTGTATAAGAATGTCTTTAAAGAGTCAAGCCGAGAAAGGTAATATGGATGTCTGGGGGAAGCTTTACAAGATCAAATCCCAGAAGAAATTGCTATTTGGAAGAACACATCTATGTCTTAACCAAGGATTAAATCCGCCAAATGATTGGCTCGGAGATTTCAAGGCTTTGGTTATGCCAACAAATCAACGAGACTTCCTAATATGTTCAGGGGGTTTTAAATTTTGTTTTTTTATTTCGTTCTCAGAAATCTAGTAAGTTTTGTTCATTGTTGTACAAAATCTTACTAAGTTCATATAAAATTATGGTTGTATTGCCTTGAATTCAAGATCAAAATTATCGAAGTCATTGTTGAGGGGACCAAGCCAAAACTACCAGCTTTGTGCGAAGGGCACGGTAGTCGTATCATGCGTATAGAGGGGCACCTTTAGAAGCCACATCTTGGGGATTAAGTTGGATATATTTGTATTAAAGTCTTAAGTTAAAATTTGTAAATGACTGCTAGGTTAAATAAGGTAGGAAATTTGTAAGAATATATTACTCGTATGATATGAGTTATAGTAAAAGTTAAATTTTGAAATTTGATATTGTCTAAGCACATAAATAAATCAGTTTAGAAATTTTGTTAAGTTATTCGGGTTGATTATGACATTCGATACTCGGACCCGGCGATCAAGTTGAGTATAAGGTGTTACAACTTGCTTGAAGAAAAGAAAGAAAAATTGGTTTTGTTCATTTTTCTTTGTCGTTCAAATTAATTAAGGCAATCATGTACTTTTCATCAAATTTTTATTAATTATTAATCATTTAAGCTTAGTTTCTTATGCCCATGCTTTAAATTTCCAAATGGTTAATTTAATTTCAAGTTGTCATTAATGGGTAATTGATGAGATAAAGCTTGTTAGAGATAGATTCATGAAAGGTAAGCTTTGATTATGTTAAAACTGAGTTAGAAAGTAGAAAAAAAATGTGGGAATATATTAGAAATTCAACTAAGCTCTATAGTAATTTTATGACATTAGAGACTAAATTGAATAAAATGAAAAGTATTGAAAATTTATGTCATAGACTGAAAGCTAGAGATCTCTAGTGAAGAATTATAAAATTAGATTTTGATTCGATGCTAAATATCGAAACATATGAGCATGTCGAATAAAGGGACTAAAATGAATAAAATACAAATCATGTTAAATTATTTTTTTTTCTTGTGTTTGTATGAAACTAATATTATTTCTCTTACTGAATTTATTGTACATGACTAAAGACGACGTCGGGACGTCGAGGGTTAAAGGAAGATGAATACCGTAGTGAAGTAGTCTCTAATTCGGTATGTGCTAATTAATATGTTCTTATCCTATGCTTAACTTGCTATTTAGTTTTTGACTCAAAGTTATTATTAGTGAAAGTATGTTTTGTCTTATCATATGTTTGTTAGAGACTTTATAGTATCATGAAAGCTAATGACAATTCAAGATAAGTGATCAAGGTAAGTAACTTTTTTGTATGCTACGTTAGAATTGATATGGTTAATCAATTATATATTGATTAAATAAATGATGTAAATTTATGATAGGAACTACTATGATGTTAAGCTAGATGACTTGGAGAGTAATTGATATTATAGAAGAATGGAAGTGAATTACGAATAACATTATGAAACATATCAAATTTTTAAAATTTGAGGTCCAGATGTAATGTCGAAAGACACATTGATACGTTAACAGTCAAATTAGGAATTATGATATTTTAAATAAAATCTAATCGATAATTAAATTTTGATTCTATAGTTATGCTTTAATGTTCTATATTTATATGTTCTAATTTAATTTATGATAGCATCATTAAGTATTCAATACTCAACGTAAGATTAAGTTTGTTTCCACGTGCAAGTCTCGGTCGTGAGTAGACATAGATTTAAAGTGGTCAAGCATCCAACTCAACAACTCAACTCGGAACACGCCTTATTATCTCTTTTGCATGTATAATTGAGTTTTGGGTTATATGACATGTACTTAGGTATGTTTAGGGTATATTTTGGTGATGAGTTGCATTTTGGTATATTTGGTATTTGGCCTAAAGGAGTTATAAAAGTGAAATTTCATTCTTGAATTAGGTGATAATTATGCTAGATTATATGCGTATGAATATGTGAATTAGTTTGTTAGATAATAATACATTGATAGTTAAGATTTGATGATGTTTTATTGTGTTTGTATGTGTTAAATTGATGATATCACATTGGGGTAAAGTTTAGGTATTTTTAGGGTATATTTTGGTAAGGTTTGAACACTTGAAAATGTGCATTTATGGTCATTTTGAAATTGAGTCTTGAGATAACATGAATATGTCTCGAGACCATAAAAACAAAATTTACCTTATTGTTTAGCTATGTGTTTGATGTCTTGAGACATTGTCTAAACAGTCTTGAGCAATTTCTTTTAGGTCTTGAGACAAATTGACATCTGTTTCAAGATAAGAAAACATCAAAGCTAAAATAAGAAAACAAGGGAGGTTGGTCTCGAGACTCAGTCTCAAGACTCAGTCTTGAGACATAAGAGACCACGCCTCGAGACACGATTTCTAATGTCTCGAGGCATGTTGACATCGAAACTAAAATACCCAAATTAAATTAAGGTTTGTCTTGAGATAAAAAATCCTTTATCTTGAGACACAATATTGAAATTTGATAGTTGAGTTTAGATTAGAGCCCTAACTCTAAATCTGACCTTACATAACCCCGTAACATGATGAATTGAATCTTAAACATTATGAATGCATATGTGTGAGTATGATTGATGATTAAATTGGTGTGAATGATAATTATGATTTGAATTTTATGATTATGTAATGAGATAGCCTACGTCTTAGGAACATAATGTGAAATCATGCAATTGGATTCGAATGGATCAAATGTATCAAATGACATAATGTGAAATCATGCAATTGGATTCGGGTGTGGGGTGTTACAAGCCACACCTTAATCAATGGATCAAATGTATAAAATAATCAATGGAATATTTTCACGCCTTCTATTAATTGATAAAATAGACCGTATGCATCAAAGGTTTGTAACTCCACCATAGTACCTGGTGCAAACTATTGCATTGCTGCTAACCATGATTGCAACTCATTGTAAATGTTGTCCCAATCTCTATATAATCGGGAAATGTCCTTCTGGTTCACAACCAAGCTTTTCGATATTTGATGGTGTATTTATACCGAGATTGCATGTCAGCGATTAGAACAACAATTGGAACAACCGAGCTTGCCTTCACCAATGACATAATATAACTGCACATTAAGTCTGAAATTAATTTTTGGTGATCTTACGAAATCCAAGCATAAGTGCATGTGTGAGGTCTGTTCCATTTTCAGATATCTCGAACTTGTGTCCTTTTTCTTAGCACATCCCTAACTCTCCAATTACACCCATTCTTGTACTTCTAACATTGGCAAACATACAAAATTGGTGGAGATAATGCAACTTTGTAATCTACACAAAATTTGATGTTGTAGTGCTTGATGGTTGCCACAATTGTATCCTTTGATGGAAATTGTGTCCCTACATATAGATTTTTGAAACTTGCAACTGAATTCATTATATAGCCTAGCACTGTGTCAAGATATTCTAGAAATTCCAAGGCTTCAATTTCATTTTATGTTAATGTTGTGCATGTGGGATGGAGGCTTGTGAGATGAAGAATGATACGACCTCCTCTCACTTCTAGAAAGTTAATCATCATCATCATCATCATTTTTCTTCTTCTTTCTTCTTCTTCTTCTTCTTCTTCTTCTTCTTCTTCTTCTTCTTCTTCTTCTTTTTCTTCTTTTTTCTTCTTCTTCTTCTTCTTCTTCTTCTTCTTCTTCTTCTTCTTCTTCTTCTTCTTCTTCTTTGACGTTGGCATTTGGAACACTTTCGGATCAAGGATTACTAATTTCATTAATATCTTAATCTTCATATGAAACTTTGTATTGCTTTTCATCCACGTTTGAATTAATAAGAGTCAATGATTTTGATGGTGCAACATACTGGTATAGATCGTCCAAAGCTTTTTTCGAGTCAAGATCAAACTCGCATATGAATGATCATCTTCCCATTGGTGCAAATGGTAACTCCAAATATGGATTCCCAACCTCTTATAGTTCTCATATATATGGAGAAATATTAACGAAATGCGTGGATAAACTTGGAATATCACCTATTCTGCAACCTTACTTGACATCATACAACTCAGAGTACAACTCTGTTGAATTTTTCAGTTGAAAAAGGGCTAATATCAGAGTCTTGACATCGTCATCACAATAAAGCTCAAGTGTGTTATAGATGAGTTGATTGGAGGACATTTTAAATCCATACATCAGTCTAGACAATATCCTCTTGCATCAAGTTGCGATTTTTAAATTGATCTTTGACTTTAGTTCATTAAGTTTAGCAATTGTATTGAAACACATACTTATTTGATGCATTGATTGAGAAACAATGCCAACTTCAGTGTTACAAATTTCTCCATTATAGTAGACCGCTACAAAGAATTTGTTGTCAGAACCTTAAACTTGCAAAAAAATAGCAATAAATTAATATAAATTAACAACACTTAATATAATATTAAAATTTCTATTAAAAATTAACAATATTTATTTAATATTCTCAAAATTAAATAAATCTTAATATATATTTAAGGATTGTTAAAATAAGGTGGAGTGAAAGTTAGACTCGAAAAAGTAACTATTTTCCCTTTTTATTTTACTTGGTTGAAACTCTTTATATGTTTTGAAGTGAGGTAAAAAGGGGGTTTCATACAACTTTGATGGTAGATTTCAAAAGGTGAGCGAGAATAAAGGTTTTAACATTTAATTTATAGTGTTGGGTGGTAGAGTATTAGGGCTAGTTTATTAATGCTTTTGAAAAGTGTCGTGGAAAAGTACTTTTGAGAAGTGTTTTTGAAAATTTGGTTTAAAATTTGATTGTTTAGCATTGCTGTAAAAAAGTTCTTTTGAGAAATAAAATGTCTATTTTAGACATGTTATTATCAAGTAACAAATATGCATTTAAATAATATTTAAATTAGTTAATATTATTATATTTTAGTAAGAATGTAAAAAATTATTATAACTTCTTTTTAATATTTTTAAGCAATAAATATTAATTATTCATAAAACTAATTAGAATATATAAACTATATTTTAAATATTTAAATATAACCATTAAATATTTTTAATTAATTTTTTAAAAATATTTTTAATTAATAATTTTAACACATTTGTAATTAAGCACTAAGAAAAAAAGGGAAAATACTATGTTATTGGAGGGATGAAAAAGTAATTAAGTACCAAAAGTGCTTTTGGGAGAGTTTAGGAGAGTAAAAGCTAAAAATTTTAGCTTCTCCTTTCCAGAAGTGTATTTGGAACTAAAAGTATTTTTTTTAAGCATTACTAAACAGGCTCTTAGTGTGATTGACCCAACACTAACTTTGACTAACTCATCACTAGAACACTAGTACTATTGACCTACCACTTCATCAAACACTATTAAATTAAACCTAAATTAAATATTAATTGGTCGATTTTATGATTCCAAGCAGGGTGAGGTCAGATATTTTTGAGAGGTGGAAATTAAATTGTAATTTTTAATAGTTTATATCTTTATAATTTTTAAAGGATTAATCAATTTTTTATCATTTTTAGAAAAGGCCAAAGTATAATTTTACCTTTACTAATTTAAAATTTTAAAATTTCTAAAAAGCCTAAATAAACAAATTTTCATTTTAGGGGAGTTGCCAACCCCTAACTACTCTCCTAATTCCAAGAATATGTAGAATCTATTCATTCTATATAAATATATATATATTTGTAAACAATGAATTTAATTAAAAATCAATTTAAAATACATGCCTAATTCTAAAAAAATACCAAATTATAATTTTTTATAACTAAAAATATTTAATAAATAAATTTAATATAAAATTTTACTATTACTTGAAATAAAAAAATAAAATTGAAAACCCCTTCGAATAGCTAGTTTATAATTGAAAAAGAAATTACACAAAATTAATATATGTATCAATGATAATAAACATTTTATTTACTTTAATATCATATTTAATTAAATGGTACTTAAAATAATTATAAACAAAAAATCGGGCAATTTACCAAAAAAGCCCTTTTTTTTTAAAAATTACCGAAATAGGCCGGTTTTTTTATTATTTACCGGAATGGGCCATTTTCTGCGAAATCGCTGCCACGTAGCGCGTTCCCGAGGACGCGATTTTTGGGCTAATTTTATGTTTGGGTTTTCTGGCTTTTAGGGTTTAGGGTGCAGGCTTTTTAGGGGTTAGGGGTCCCGAAAAATTTTTTTTGAGTTGACGTATCTGGTCAAATAGTGGTAAATCGCTTCTACTAGGATGCTATTTGAAAAGAAATTGAGAAATCGTGCCCTCGTGGACGCGATTTCGCTACAGTGGTCATGTAAGAAATAAATTTTTTTGACGTGTTTTGAGCAAATAGTATAAAATCGCTGATACCAGGATGCTATGTGAGAAGAAATTGTGAAATCGCGTCCACGAGGACGCGATTTCGCTACAGTTGGTCATGTCGGAAATAATTTATTTTTGATGTTTTTGAGTAAATAGTGTCAAATTGCGCCCTCGTGGACGCGATTTTGCTATAGTAGCAAGTTTGGGCTGAGGCTATAAATTAGGCAGAAATTGTTCTTAGTATGCATAACTAAGAGCAGAAAAATTTTAGAAAGGGTAAGAAAGTTAGAGTTTCAAAATGAGTGAACGTATTAGTGCTGTTATTTACTACGATGGTGAGGTTTGCCACACCGAGAATGGTGTTGTGTTTTTTTCGGAGAATACGGTGCGATTGTCATTTAGCCAAAACATAGATTTGACAGAACTCCGAAAAAGAATTAGGCGTAAAATCTTCGGAACGACGCCAATGAAAGTTCTGTCAATGACGTATCGATTTTGTTCTTCTGTTGATCCGGTGACATATGACTCGTTCGACATAAAAGGTGCTCGTAGCTTAGAGGCAATGGTGCAGACTCATCTTGCTAGCAGAGCAACTTATATTGAGTTATATGTACAATTTACTTCGCCAACTGATGTACTTCCGTCCGGTGTTCGAGATGTTTACACGACCCCTGGCCGACACTCAGTTAGCGTGTTACAAAATACGGAACAGCCCATGTTCGGTAGCAGTTTCGAATGCATATCCTCCCTAAGACACTCTGTCGGTGGATGGGACATGTACGTCGGTGGCTCGACGTTTGACGCTGGAAATACGAGCTGGGGAACTGCATCAAGTTCTACTAGATGGCAATCTACGTCTAATTGGGGACGTTATCAAATGCCCAGAAGAAGGGATGATGTACTACCTACGACATCAACCGGTGAGGGGACGTCGTACGCTGCAGATGATTGTGGGTTAGAAGATGACTCCGATATGGATCCACCTCGAGAGCCCGGGCCGGATGGTGCAGAGGTGGGATTATTTTCTGAATCGGAGCCTATTCCAACAGAAGGTGAAGATGGTGATAGGAGTGCAGATGATGAAGAAGATGCACGATTCAGAGCATACTCACCTCCAGCCCACATGCATAATATCGATCTGGCAGCAGATGATGCGTTAGAGTTTCCAGATCTACCACACCGAATGCGCGATCGTACAAGTTCGGGGGTAAATCTCGTTGAACTTGAAGTTGGTAATCAGTTTACCAATAAGGATAGTTTTATTGGTGCTTTGAAACAGCATAGCATCAAAAACGGCGTTAATTACCACGTCGTTAAATCAAAATCTGATAAGTTCGAGGCGAAGTGTGCCGTGCAAGACGGCACATGTTCATGGAAAATCGTCGCCTCGATAAGGAAGAGGACAGGGTTGTGGGAGATCAAAAAGTACAAAGGTCCACATACATGTGCTGCAAGTATAGTATTGAATGTCTCTGAATATTATTTTTAGTGCCCAATGTACGAGTAACTAATGTACTCCCTCCCTCTGTAGGTGTGTCAGAAGATCATCCAAAAATGGATTCAGCTATGTTGGCTAGCTTGATACTGCCCACGTTAAAAGAAGATCCTCGGACTTCAGTGCCGGTGATAATTGCCAATATCCGTAGCCAAATGGGGTACACGCCCTCTTACCGTAAGGCTTGGATAGCTAAGCAAAAGGCATTGGAGAAGATGCATAGTGGGTGGGACGCCTCATATAATGAAATATGGCAATGGTGTCAGGTGCTAGAGAGATACGTCCCAGGTGCCGTCACAGACCTTGAAACGGAACATGCATACTACAACGGCCGATTGCTACGTGGATGCCAAGTGTTCAAATGCCTATTTTGGACCTTTAAGCAATGCCGAGATGTATTTCCGTACTGCAAGCCGTTGGTTCAAATTGACGGTACCTTCATGTTTGGTAGGTACACTCATCGGCTATTGGTTGCAGTGGCACAAGACGGCGGTGGGAGAATTCTTCCAATTGCATATGCAATAACACCGGGGGAGTCGCCTGATGACTGGGATTTCTTTCTCTCTAGGTTAAGGAGGCATGTCTGCCCCCAACCTGATATCTGTGTTATTTCAGATCGGGGCGCCGATATACTAGCTGCATTTGATCGAAAGGGAAGCTTGTGGCAGCGTACACACCATAGATATTGCCTGAAACATGTTGCTTCGAACTACTACAGGCAATATCCATCTAAGACGGAACGACGACAAGTGACCAACATAGGTATTTACTGTATAACTGTATTATTTCATTTGTCAATATAGGAATTAGTTTTATTGGTAGAAGCGGTATAAAATATGACCTATGTTCTTATATTGGTAGGGTATGAAATAAATAAAGATCGTTTCCACGAGATGTTGGCAATCTTGCGTTCCCAAAACGGAGAAGGGGCGGACTACCTATGCAACATACGTTTCGAACAGTGGGTACAAGCATACGACGGAGGCCTACGATATGGCCATATGACGTCGAACCTGGCAGAATGCATAAATTCTGTTCTTAAAGGAACGTACCATCTACCGATAACAGCGGTTGTGGGGGAGACATATTTTCGTTTGGCGGCGCTATTTCCGAAGCGAGCAGCAACTTATGCAGGCTAGATGCAGGGTGGGTATGTATGGTGCAGTAAGGTAGTTGAGGAAATTAACAAGGCGAAGGCGAGGGCAAACATCATGCACGCTGTGTGTCACGATCGAGACAATTTATGGGGACGGTGATTGCATGTCCGCTGATGATGACCGGGGTGAATGTCTGGGCCTCGTTGATGGGCTGCCCTCGTAGTCTTGTCCCCTTGGATTTAGAGGCCCGCGTCTTTCCCTTCCGACACGTATTTGCCGCTGCCTCTCCTCTGGCGTAAGTAAATACGGCTTCCCATGGATCCTAAACCATGGCATGTATTCTGGAACGCACGCTAACTCGGGAACGATGATTTCTTCCCGAGTAGGTATATATTCATTCCGATTTTGCCACATTTCCGTGTACTCTGACCAGTATCTAGGCCAATCCGTACCTAATAGCCGAAGGTCGATTTTGTGGTACTCGTCAAACTCCTCAGGGTCCGCAGGGATCGGTTGTCTAAATCCAAACTGGCGTAGGACTCTGTCTGTCTGATGGGGCTCTACAGTTGCATAGTTGATTAGCACCACTTTCACGTACCAAGTGTCCGGATTTTGTAAAAACTCTTCCGGGATTACTGCCCGGATTGCCGGATCCTCGTATGGTGTCCATTGAAACTACATGAACATTATAGAAATATTACTTATACACATAATACTAAATAGTAAATACTAAATATCAATCCACTTGTTCATGTATGGAAATAAATATGGCAATAATACTTACTTCTGCTTCCGACCGTTGGTCCAATAGAAGCCGTATATCTTCAAGTTCAGACGGTATTCCACGATAACTCGCCGGATGGTTCCACCTAATTAAATAAATTTTTACCATACTTTTATTCTTACAAAATCTACATAACAATTTCAAAATGTAATATAAAATTTACCTCGTTACGAGTGGGAATGTATATGGGTGGTTCACTCGAGGACGTAGAAATGGAAAGCGAAACCGTGCCCATGATTGCAGTAATGACAGGCATCCTCCGATTTTTGCTCTCCTCGGTTTGGTCGCCCCGCACATCTCCCGATACAATGTTGCCAACACGGCAGACCCCCAACTAAATTCACCGGCTTCTCTAAAATCAACAAGTTTTAGCAGCCACCTTAGATGTACACGGCTCCGTGACGTGTCGGCCATCAGATAGCCTCTAATTATTTGAAGAATGTATGATCGAGCATATCGGATTCTTTCAATTTCGGTTGAATTTTCATTCAAATCGGGGAAGGTGGCACGTAACCAACCCATCTCCACCTTACCTCCATCCATTTTATCCGGAACAGCGCCCAAAAGCTCGTAGCACACCGCCTCCCAATTGCTAGATTGGGCAGACCCGGTCACTGGGTGCCCGTCCACCGGTAATCCCAAATGCAGATGGACATCTTCTAGAGTGATAGTGCACTCTCCACATGGAAGATGAAATGTGTGCGTCTCGGGTCTCCACCTCTCGATCAACGCACTGATCAATTTCGGCTCCAACTTGCATCCCCGGCCTACCGTCGCCACGTGCCAAAATCCTGCTTCCCGCAGGGAGTTCTCTACTAACGGTGATGGAGGACCATGCATATTCCGAATATTGCATTCCAATATCCGATCTTTAGCCTTTTATAAGAAAAAATAAATTAATAAATATCTAAAATTACATAAATAAAAATATACTAAATAAAACTTAAAATTTAAATTTAATACTTACCATGTTCATTTGCTCCACCGATATGTGATTCCTATCAAGACGAATCAATGATCCGGCCATTGTTGAAAATATTAAAAATTTTAAAATTATTTAAAAAAATTTTAAAAATTTTCTTAAAAAAATTAAATTGAATGGAAAAAGAAATTTAATATGGATTTGGAGATTTTTTGAAGGAATTTGAGAAGATTTTAGAAGGAATTTGAGAGTTTGAGGGAATTTGAAAGGAAATTGAGTGAATTTTTGAAGAGAATTGAGAGAATTTTTGAAGAGAATTGAGAGAATTTTTGAAGAGAATTGAGAGATTTTGTTTGTGAAAATAAAAGGGGGAGGGGGTTTATATAGTAAAAAAAAAATTTTACCGTTGGGGGGGGCAACGGTCATTTTTTTGACCGTTGGGCACTGTTCACACGCGCGTCGACATCGCGTCCACGTCAGCGCGACTTGCTGACGTGGACGCGATGACCTGTCACGTACCCTGACATCGTGCTTACGTGGCAGCGATTTCACGGAAAAGGCCCATTCCGGTAAATAATAAAAAAATCGGCCTATTTCAGTAATTTTTAAAAAAAGGGCTTTTTTTGGTAAATTGCCCTAAAAAATCTATTTCAAAATTTTTAAATATTTTCAAATAAAAATATATTTAATGAAGTAATGAGCCACTTTTCAAAAAAATGTAAACCATTTATTTGTTTGCCAGAACTTTCTTTTGTTTTCTTTAGGGAGTTTGCCAGAACTTTCAGGTTTCATAAATTAATATAAAATAAAAATTAGACAAAGGACAGAAATGGAAATTAAAAGACTGCCTTAAGTTGACAAGTGTGTGTGAAATTTCCCAATTTTTCGTATTGGCCACATCAACAGAGATATCAATCAATCAAAGAAAGATCAAACCAAATTACCATTTTTTGTTGTTTTGTTTCTCTGATAGTTTTGGAAAGAATATGTTAGCAGTTTTTGAGAAATCGATTGCCAAGAGCCCCGATGCTCTTAAAGTTTCTGGTGATTCTGAAGCAGCTTCAGCCCTCAACAATGGCTTCTTGGCTACCCATTTTGCCACTCTCCATCCTGGTTCAGTCACTGTCAATCTTGGTTCTTCTGGTTTCATGGCTTACTCTCTTGATAAACAAAACCCACTTCTCCCCAGGTTATGGTTTTCTCTTTTTCTTTTATCATTGATCAAGATTTCATTATTAGGACTTTTTTTGGACTGATTTAATCCTGAATATTTCTGGGTTTCCCCCCTTGTTTATTGTTTCATTGGGTGCTGAAAATTTGTGGAAAGTTTGTCACTTTCCCCTTATTTTCTCTGAGTTTTCCCTTTTTTGTTTTTTTATGGCTCAAATTGGATATAAAGATTTTATGTTATTATTGATTTCTTGAAAATCTAAGTGTTCTTGTTTGTTTGTCTTGATTCTTTGATCTTTCTTCACATTACTAGATAGTCCCTTTTCAAAATTGCAATATAGTCCTTGGATTACAGAACTGATCAATTTAATCCGAGAATGTTTGATATTGCTGAAAATAAATAAAATTGATCATAATATTAATGAAAATCCGTCTAAATTCTACGTGGATTCATGAAAGTTGACTAATAATACGTATTCTTTTTATGATAAAATTTAAGATAGATTTACAGTTGCCGATTGAGTCTTTTAGCTCAGTTGGCATTCTTGTTATCCTAGCTAATAGGAGGTTGATTTAAGGGTTGGTGGGGTTATAGGTCAACTGTGTTCAATTTTTGTTCTCCAGGGTCATTGGAGGATCATCTCCCCGTACTTATATCCCACTATATTCAAATATTTTCCTAGTATGAGCGGTGAACATGAATATATTTCAAGAAAAATGAAGATTCTAACCGACATAGATTTGTTTGAAAGCGATCCTTTTATCGGTGGATCTGCGATGCTATGGAGATTTGAAAACTGACATTTCAATGTTTTTGGTTTGATGTTTCCAGGCTCTTTGCAGTTGTGGATGACATTTTCTGCTTGTTTCAAGGCCACATTGAGAATGTTGCTGTTCTTAAGCAACAATATGGGTTGAACAAAACTGCAAATGAGGGTATCATTGTTATTGAAGCTTACAGGACGCTTCGAGACAGAGGTCCATACCCTCCTGACCAGGTTGTAAGAGATATCCAAGGGAAGTTTGCTTTCATTATCTACGATAGCTCTTCAAAAGCTACGTTTATAGCTGCGGTAAGTGAACCTAATGCAATGGATGTTATTGTTAGGTTTCTTCTTCAATATGGTTCGGTTTTTCACCTTTGTCTTCTGCAGGATGCTGATGGAAGTGTACCTTTCTTTTGGGGTACTGATGCTGAAGGCCATCTTGTCCTTGCAGATGACAGGGAGACTGTCAAGAAAGGCTGCGGGAAGTCTTTTGCTCCATTCCCGAAAGGTAAATCATGAAGAAACTAGCAAAAATTGAAACCAATTATGGGCTATGTTGTTAATATGATTATCATCGCATGAGAGCTTCTGTGTTGATGTTTTGCAATTTGATTTCAGGGTGCTTCTTCACATCCTCGGGAGGGTTAAGGAGCTATGAGCATCCCTTAACGAGTTGAAACCGGTGCCAAGAGTGGACAGTTCGGGACATGTTTGTGGTGCCACTTTCAATGTGGATGTAGAGACGAAGAAGGAGTCTACTGGTATGAAAAAGGTCGGAAGTGCCGCAGATTGGTCCGCAAACTACTAAAGCGATATCAGCTGAGCCTCTTGATTCTATCCATCTTAAATTCCGAAGTTTACTTGATTGAACTTGTCTGTAATTTGGAACTAAAACAGCATTTTAAGCAGTAGTTTGCTTACCATAAAAACTCAGCTTGCTATGGTAACATAACATGGAATAATATTTTCTTGTCCTAAATTCTTCTAAGCTTCTCTTAGTTATATGCATGTATATCTAGATACGTAGAAATCACATATAAACTCTTTCTCTTAGTAATGCAAAACAAGACCTTAACTAAAATTTCACATTGTAACAAATAACTTTAATGAAAAAGATGACTTAGCATGCGTGTGCAAATGAAGTCAACATCGAGATTTCTGTTTGAGTCATGTAAGCACGCTGGGCCAATTACTTAATGAAATTAGCACAATTGACTTAATTTATTAATATAATTTACATTAATATGAAAATATAAAAATAAAATCTAAAGCATAATACCAATACAAAATAAACATGTCATCTTTTCTATTTAATTTTTATATATATTTTTTACGTTTGAATTATTTTAACTATGATTATTATAATATTTTATAAAAAGTTAAAATTAATTAATTTAATGTAATAATGTCAAAAACATATAATTGACCATTTAATTTTTAGTTAAAATTGATATATTTTCAATTATAAAGATGATCTGAAAAATCTTTTGAATTGATGGGAATATTTTTTATTTTTCATCATATTACTAAATTTACATTCAAAATAATTATAATATTTAATTTAGGATTATTAGATAAAAAAAGTTGAAATAAAATATAATTTGTGCTAATTATACATTTATAAATGATTACAATTTAATAGAAGTTGTGATAATTACATATTTAAAAGTAATTAGAATTTAAATTACAATTATTAGTTAATAAAGTCGGGCTTATTTTAAAATAGAGTTATTACTTGAATAGAACTTTAAGCACAAAATATAGAAAAACAGTTGTGATATAATTAAAATTTACAATTATTAGTTTAAAAACTTTTGACATAAACAAAAGTTGTGTTAATTTTATTGATGTTAAAAAGACTTATTACTTTAATAGAACTGTAAGCATCTTAATTATCACTTAATTAATATTAGATTTAATTAAGTTAATTAATTATTATTTTGCATAGTGTTACTTTACATAAATTACATAAAGCAAAATCATATTGTATGTTGAATATGTTAAAAATGCTTTAATTATTATTTGATATTTTTATATTATAATATTTAAATTGATAAGTTAATTTATTCTAATTATATTCAATAATTTAAATAAGAAATATTATTTTACGTTAATTATTACAATTAAAAATAAATATTTAAAAATTTATTTAAATATTAAAAGCATAAAATCACATTTAATGCATGTGACATTATAAGCTAGTTATATAAAAGTAAAAAGTAAAAAAATTTAAATAAAAATATTTATTTTTATCGGAATGAACATGGACAATAGTATGTCCATGTTCATTTCAAACTTAAATTTTTTTAAAATTATAAAAATATTTAAAATAAGGTTAAATTTTCTAAAATAATTATAAATTTGTAAAAAAAGTTATTAAAATTTATGGAAATATTAAATAAAATTCAAGATTTATTCAAGATGACTTTTCTAAATTATATAAAATTTAAAAATATTAAAATTTATGTTTCATTAAAATATGAGATGTGTATCAATGTTTTAATTCTATTGGTACCTTTTAATATACATAAAAAAGTATTTTAGAAAATAAATAAATAAAAATTTTAATTTAATTTATTGTATGTGTATTTTTTTTCAAATTGTGAATGTATCTGTAAATAATGTGTATCAATTTTTTTTTACATGTGTAGTCTAAAAGGTGTATCAATTATTTTCTTACATGTGTAGCCTAAAAAGTTAAAATAATAGGATATATTCATACTTTAAAAAAACTTTACATGTAGCATCACACGCTCGACCCGATCGTTGAATTTGGGTATGGAGTGCCACGAGTCAAATCGGTGAAAGCACTAAACGTTTCTTTTTAAGACCAACTTCCCGATTTGACGGGGTACCCATTTACCAGAGCGGTGTTCTATTATTTCAAAAACATATGAGGTTGAAAATGAAGTAAAAATAGTACCGTGCCAGTTTTAAGGATTTAAGACATGAGCAAATAGCTTTTGGCAAAAACTTAAAGAATAACCAAAAACTCAAATAGAACTTTCTTATCGAGATACTCTTTGAGCTATAATTTAAAACTCAACTCAATTAGATCTGATAACACCGTCAACCATAGTTAACAATAAGCTATCAAGGCTACTAATGAACATTCAAAGGTACAAGATATCGTTTTCAAAATACAGTTAGATGACTTTTAAAGGGCGACATCTAATAAGCTTCCTAGTACCCCCAACAATTACATGTCAATAAAGAAAATCAAGAAGGCTCACAGATGGGCCACTAGTCTGGTTGTTCCTTTGCTATCACCATGTCCAACTAATGACCTGAAAGTAAGAAGAAACTAGGTAAGTTCGAGAGAACTTAGTGAATTCCCAGGAAATGAATCCCATTATGAACACCATCAGACATTAAGAAGGTAGACTCAAATTAACAGACTAGCACGAGATACTTGGCAGATACAACTTTCTCTCGGATCCGAAGTATCTTCTGGCGGATACTACCATAATTAGATTTAGCATATCGACGGACACTAACTGTTTTTGGAGTCTTGCATGTGACGGACACTACTCCGCGTGTATGCCACTTGCGCAGACTACCCATTTATAACTGTTAGGCTTACTGTTTACATTTCATACAACGTGAACTACTTATTTTACACACATTCACCCCTTTTTCCCACTTACTCCCTTCCTTGTGCTACCTTCTGATCCTAGCTCCGAAGAATCATATTTTATGTATCTTCATACTGCACATCAGAGCTATTTATCAGTCATTACCTCCGTACCCTCCTAACATTCCTCTTTATTTTGAACACACACGTGTTCCCCCGCAAGGTCGAGTTTTCACCAGTCACGGCTTGCACCAGAGTGCCATATCGGAGGCAAAACACATCCTAAGTCTTTTTCCATCATCATACACAACATCCTTCCGTTTCCTCCTTACACTAGTCTGGATATAGAGCTTGTGCACCAAGGAAGTAGTATTTACACAATGTATATACCAGAATTTTGGGTTTGTTTAACAATTTATACCCTTGTATACACTAACTCTTTGAACACATTTCCTTAGACAAGAACACCAGAGCCAAAGGACAAAGCCACTTGCCTGGCTATACAGTGATAAAGGTTAAACGAAATAACATAGATACCAGACTCAAGGTACGAAAGAACTCACCAAAATCCTTTACTTAGAGCTTTATCTACTCTACGGGTTCCTTCCCTTTGGTATTGAGACATTCTCATGTTTATTTGGCTAAAACAAATAAATGACTTCTTTAAATATAAAAAACCCCCAAAACTTTATGAAATAAAAGGAACCTATAGACATACAAGCAGTTTTTGGAGAAAAGTTTCCTTCCTATCCAGTATCCATATGAAAATCCTACAAAGCCACTTAGACAACAAGTTCTTTATATCTAGTAAAACTTAAAGGAAGGTTTAAGAGTTTACCAGCAGACAACTAGGACAAAAGCTCTTTTAAGCTTAACAGACAACACCCTCGTTAACGATGGTGAACTTTCTTGGTTTTCTTCGATGATAACAAAAACTAGCAGAGAAGATGAAACAAAAGTCTTCTCTCCACTACCAAGCTATCTTATTTATAGATAACTCACATCCAAATCTCACTCAGGATTAACTCTAATCAGTCATCATTCTCACACGCTTCCACTAATTAATCGCATTCTACAAGGCTCCCCAAGTGTCTTAATTACTGGCATGTTACCTCCACTAGGATGCTAGATGACTTAAACATGTTCCACTAACTACTACACTTAAACATGTCCCACTAACTACTACACTTACATCAGCATCGACACAAAACTTATTAGCCGAAAAGTCCGCCTAATAAGGTTCTTGCCACAACCAAGAACTTGCCATTCCGCAAAGTGGAACTTTGCAGTATTGGAGAAGTTCTATGAAGTACTTTGCCACGAAGTTACCATTCTAAACACCAAGAAGTGCATTTAAGAAAATACTATCTCGCCAATTGTACCCTTCTATGACTATGCGTCATATCCATATATTCGTACATTCATACCATTATTTCTTGTTTGGTCATACCTTATCCCTTTCATGATTTCCCTTAGTTATTCCTATTACATAGGGCCTCACAGGTATAATACTTTTGGTTCGCCATAACACTTCTTACGGAGCTTTTCTTTTAGAATCCGTTGAGCTAAGGTGTACAAGCATTTTTCGAGGAATTTCTTATGCTTAGCCAAATCCTTATGTCTTACTTGCTCAAATATTACTCTTAGTGCCTTACTTCCAATAACATCATTCGGTCATTAGGACTTCATCGGGTGGGATGTACATCATTGGTGTTGAAATCATCATAAGTAAGAAAGGTATATTCCTATTTAAGAGGAAATATACTGTCGATTTACCGGATGAGACTGAAAAATTGGGATGTAAGACATGTAGCACACTAATGGCTTCCAATTCATAACTTATAAAAGAAGATAATGATCCATTTAAACACCTTGAGAGGTATAGAAGATTAGATAATTCATGTCTTCACAATAACTCGTCCTGATATTGTATATTATATGAGTTTTATAAGTTAATTGTTGAAAATTTGTTTCAATTACCATAATCTAGCTAATTTTAGATATTTTCAATTTTTTAAAGATTTTTTAGAGATTATATGATTCTGCTAGTAGCTTATTTTTAGTCAATAATTGTTAACTTGTTTACTATATAAACACTGGTTTTAGTTCAATAAAATATACTCATTCCATTCTAATTACTTCTACTTTTCTCTTGACTTTGTTGTTTTCTCTTTTCCATAAGGTTTTCTCTAAAACTCCAACAAATTGGCATCAAAGCTTTCTTCTTGAGGGATCTATATGAAAATTATTTTGTCTTCTTTCTTCTTCAATGGATTCAGAAATCCTTTTCACTACACTTACACCGCCTGTTTTCAATGGTGATGGTTAGCATGTCTGGGAAACAAGGATGAAGTCTCATCTAGAGGAAAATGATCTCTGGAAAGCTGTAGAGGAGGACTACAAAGTTCCTTTATTACCGACCAACCCAACGGTGGCGCAAATGAAGAATTACGAGAAAAAAATCAAGAAAATCAAAGGCAAGACTTACATTATTTGATGCAGTCTCATTTGACATCTTTCTTAGAATCATGATAATGAAGTTAGCCTTTAAAGTTTAGAATTTCTTTAAGGAAGAGTATGAAGACGATGAAAGGATTAAAGGCATGAAAATTTTGAACCTGATTAGAGAGTTTGAACTCCAAAAGATGAAATACTCTGAAACGGTGAAGGAGTATTTTTACAAACTGCTTCGAATCGCAAACAAATTAAGATTACTTGGTTCTAAATTTCTTGATTCCAGATTAGTTAGAAAAAATCTTGTAATTGTTCCTGAAAGACTTGAAGCTATCATTTCCTCTTTGGAAAACATTAAAGATCTATCAAAGATTAGTTTGGCAAAATTGATGAATGCTTTGCGGGCACAAGAGCAAAGAAGACTCATGAGAATTGAAGGGTTTGTTAAAGGTGCATTAGCTACAAAAGCTCAGTATAGTCGAGGAGGAAAGGGAAAGAAACATAAAGAAAAAAGGAAATTCGGGTTCTGATTCTTTTAGTAAAAGTATAGGAATGAAATTTGATTCTCTTCTTTGTAAACATTATGGAAGAAAGGGTTATCCACCTTTCAAATGCTGGAGAAAGCCAGACCAACAATGTGAAAAATGTCAAAAGATGGGGCATCATCAAAGAATTTGTAGAAGTAATACTCAACAAAAGACTATCGTACAAGTTGCAATTGAAAGCATCTCAGGTGTAAAATTTATCAAAGATGTGTTATTTGTACCTGACATCAATCAACATTTGTTGAGTGTTGGCCAGTTAATTCAAAAGGGTTTCAAAGTTATCTTTGAAACAAATCAATGTTTAATCAAATATGCAAAAGGCAACGATGTATTCTAAGTAAAAATAAAAAGAAATAACTTTACACTTGATCCATTAGAGGAGGAGCAAGTCGCCCTCTCCTAAAAAAATGTTCATGCTAAAGTTTGGTATAAGAGGCTTGGACATTTCAATCATGCAACTGAAATTTCGAAGCAGATCAAACTTGAAGGTACTTTTGTAGGACATACAGGTTTGAAATTCAGAATAAAGAAGAATCAAAATGGGTATTGGCAGTTTAGCAAGCCTAAAGACTTGAACAACTCTTCTGCTAGTAGATTACCAGACAGGCTACATCATGAGCAAAAATTTATACCAATGAGCAGCAGCGCTACTAGAAGTGGTAAGGATGGTGAAGATGCTAGCGTAAATCAGGATGCTGGTGGAACTTGATTCTATGTCTCTGAACTTGGTTTACAAGAAACAAGATTGAACTTCATTCTATGTCTCTAAACAAAGATTCAACACATGAATTTACTGACTAAAGTTAATCTACACAAACAGAAAATACACAGGTTATTGTTATTAGTGATTCAAATGAAGACAGTGAGATATTGATATCTCTTCCGACTGTTTATAACCAAAATGATGGTGGGGGACTCAATTTTCCGATTACACCTCCTAGAATTTCTAATGCATGTTCAAAAGAACCACCTTTTAGACCTGCTGCTAATTTGGGTCTTTTTACTCCTAATGATGAATTTGACATGCCTCTGTTGGTCATCACATTTGGTTGAGATACAATTTCTATTCTAAGCTCCACTAAACAATTAACTACAGAAAATGTTTTTGTTGTTCAGATGCAACATCCATTATCATGGCTGGATAGGTTTGATTTAGTGATTACTTCCCAACATGATTATTATCCATTGACTCCTCATGGACAAAGACAAATTCTTTGGTTTCTTCGGAGGTGGATAAATCCTCGCAAACCTTCTAATAGATATGTGATTCCCATTGTGGGAGCTCTGTATCTGGTTGATTTTGTTGCATTAAGAAGTGCTGCTTCAGTCTGGCATGATGAACTGGCTCTGCTTGCGAAGCCCTTGCTTGTTGTCAACATTGGAAGGCCAACAAGTAGCTATCAATATGGTGCGGGTCTTGCAAAGCAGTTAACAATTATGTTGTAGAATGCTCTTGGAATTTGAAGCAACTAAAGCAAGGAGGAGTGTTGAAGATTTGCTTCAGTTACCATAATCTAGCTAATTTTAGATATAATCATAACTCTTTAATTTGTTCCAGATTTTTAGAGATTTTTTTAGAGATTATGATTCTGTTAGTAGCCTATTTTTAGTCTATAATAGTTAACTTGTTTACTGTATAAACACTAATTTCAATTCAATAAAATATACTCATTCCATTTCAATTACTTCTACTTTTCTCTTGGCTTTGTTGTTTTCTCTTTTCCATAATTTTTTTCTCTAAAAATCTAACATTAATTCATATCTTCACCAAAAATTAAACCTTTGGCAACATTATAACAATTCTTGTGTTATCTAAAGGGGCTCCGAGACATGGTCTTTTATGTAAGAATTATGGGCATATTATTATTGAATGCTTGTCAGATGTAGATTGGGCATGATCTAAGATAGATGGGAGATCTACTACAAGATATTATGTTTTCATTGGAGGAAATCTAATTTCTTGAAAATAAGAAGCAAAATCTAGTATCTCTATCAAGTGCAGGGTCAAAATATAATGCTATGACACAAATGTGTGTGAGACTAGAGGGTAAAAAATATGAAAATTTTTAGCCATCAGCAAGATTGTATGGCTACAACAACTATTGAATGAACTGGGTTCAAAACGTTGCTACCAGCAAAGCTATGGTGTGATAACCAAGTTGCTCTTCACATATCTTCCAATCCAATGTTTCATTAACAAACCAAACACATTGAAGTCGACTGTGATTTTATTCGTGAGAAGCTTCAACAAAAACTCATCTCTGTAAGTTATATTAAAACAAGAGCAATATTGGAAGATATCTTTAGAAAAGCCCTAAATGGACCTTTAATTGATTATATTTGTAACAAGCTAGATATGATTAATCTATGCTCCAACTCGAAAGAAAGTGTTACGAATATTTGTGTATAATTGTAGAAACAAACTTCTAGGAATAGATTACATAGCAGATTTTTAAGGATTAGGTTTTATTTATATCTCTAATTTTATTTTCTTTTTAGGATTAACTCTATTGTATATATGCACTCGTTGGTAGAACCAATATACAAATTTATAGAACATTAGTTTCTCTATTTATGTATGTTGTTAAAAATTCATTTTTGAATCATATAAATAAGTTGCATTTTATAAACCAATCACAAGACTCCATTTTACACCATTAAGAACTAGACTTAAATATATTTTTACATATGGCTCATATTCTATTTATTTTTATACCAATTAAAACCATACTCATTTTCTCTTAAACAACTCTACTCAATCAATTAAGAAAAATTATCAAAATTTCATAACTTTTTTTTATGTTTTCTCCTTGATAAATTTCATCATAACT
Source organism: Gossypium turneri (assembly GCA_008044935.1). Taxonomy (NCBI): domain Eukaryota; kingdom Viridiplantae; phylum Streptophyta; class Magnoliopsida; order Malvales; family Malvaceae; genus Gossypium; species Gossypium turneri. The sequence goes on along the minus strand of CP032579.1, from coordinate 22,090,440 downwards.
CTAACCATGTGTTTAAAATAATTGCACTAAAAATCAAAAGAGAACTTACACTTACATTTGTGATTCAATTGGAAAAACATATTTAGATGGACAAGTTTAATTTAAGGGCGAAAACTTCAATTTAAATGATACATACAAATATGTAATTTACCTTATTTTTAATCATTACAGAGTTTGATTCATTTAGACAGTTCATCTTGCTAAGTCTATAAGTTACTAATTATTTAATTTGCTTGATTGGTTTAGATAGTTGAACTCGAAAGTGGTTCATGTTTAGGCAGAATAACGGGGAAATCATGAATCTCGTCCATCCATGGATTCTTCTCCACTAAAGGATGGATGTTCTTCAATGCCTTCCAAACCATACTGTTGCATTTGAAGCCTGATCCAAACCCTATTTGCCAAACCCTATCGCCATTGTTGATCCTTCCCTTAGCCTCAGAATAAGCCAACTCATACCACAATGAAGAACTCGAAGTGTTGCCGAATCTGTAAAGAGTCATCCTCGATGGCTCCATTTGCCATTCACCAAGGTTCAAGCTTTTCTGCAATTCATCCAACACTGCTTTTCCTCCAGCATGAATGCAGAAATGCTCGAATGCTAGCTTGAAATTTGGAATGTAGGGTTTCACCTGTTATTTTTAACAACTCATTATTAGTTTGCGAGGAAGCAGATTGTTTTTAATAGAAAGTAGACATGTTCAATCAAAGTGAACTAATATTTGAAGAGTTTGAACAAAATTATTACGTCTAGAAATAATTTTGGATAAACAATTAGGCTCCAAACTCAGCTTAATATTTTTGTTTACACCCTTTTATATATTAGATGGAAATTCAAGTTTAAATAGTAACGTGACCCTTAAATAACTAGATTAAAACATACTCACAGCCTGATGCTTATATTTTGCGTACCTAAGCTTTTTTTTAAGGTTAAGATTGTACTGTTGATTGAGTTTTAGTTCAATTGGAATGAATATTATTTTTAATATAGGTTCGAGTGTATTAAAGCGCATTATCCTCCTATTTATGAGTTGGAGAGGGGCTACGGATAGTTTTAGGCATTGTGTCAAAAACAGAATATATAGGGAGAACCTATAATAAGATTATTCAAAAAAATATATGATAATTATATATTTATAAATAATTATAATTTATTAGAAGTTGAAGTTGTTAGAATTACATTTTTTAAAATAATTATAATTTAATTTATAATTATTAATTAAAAATGTCATGCTAATTTTTTTTTGAATAATCTCATTATAAGTTCTGATCATATCTGTTCTTTTTGACACAATACTTAGAAATAGCCATAGCCCCTCCCCAACCTATAAATAAGAGGATAATGTGTTTCAGCACACTCAAACCTACATCTTCCTACATTGATAATAATATCCGTGCTAATTGAGCCAAGACTCAGACAAATATTATGCTAATTTTAAAATAGAGCTACTACTTCAAATAGAAATTTAAACATAAAATATAGGGAAAAGATAAATACAATTATAAATACAATTATTAGTTAAATATAGGGAAAACATTAGAGTTTTATGTCAATTAGTTATTATTTTGAATAATGTTACTTTGCATTAATTACATAAAGTAAAATTATATTATATGTTGAATATATTAAAAATGATTTAACTATGATTTAAAAAATATTCTATTATTATAATATTTGAATTGATAAGTTGAATTCAAAATAAAAAAATGTTAATTTACGTTAATTACTACAATTAAAAATAATATTTAAAAAATTAATTAAATATTAAATTTATAAAAGTACATATTATATAAAAATTAGTATATAAAAAATAAGATACATAGGAGGCACTATAGACGTGCCTACCTTTGTACTCGACACCTGCCTTTTTATTATTATTTATTATTGTCACCTTTTGGGTGTTTTACAGGAAGAGAAAGAGAAAAAAGAGGGGAAGGTGAAAGAAAAAAAAAAGGAAGGAAAGAAAAAAGTTTGAATATTTTATATATTTATAAATTGTATATTTATTATTTAAATTGTTTAAATTTATAAATGTATATTTTTTCTTTTTAATATATTCACATTCATGTTTTTTTTTTTTGTTAATTTTGATGTTCCAAACTTTTGATATAACAATATTTATAATAATTTTTATCTATATTTTTTAAACATTTGATGAAAATAATTATTGAAACTTGTGTTAAACATTTTTAAAGTATTTCAAAGACTTGTAAAAATACTCAAAAACATGTTTTAAATGTGTTTTAATTCATCTAAATGTTTTTTAGTCAATCCGAAATGTTTTTAAATGTTTTAAAATCGTTTTTTTACAAGTCTAGGAAGTTGTACTAATACTTGGAGAAAGTTTTATCGATCAAGTCAAAGAGCACCCCAAGCATCTCTCTAGTCTTCTACTAATACTCAGGAGGCTTTCTACCTATACAAGCCCACTTCTACTCATACATCTTGTGAGTTCTATTGATTCAAGTTTGTCTATAATGCTTCCAACGGCTACAAACTATACCCAACGGTTAGAAATTATCCCCAACGACAGTAAACGGTCACAAATTTTTCCCTTGTTATATATACACATCAAGATACAAGATATGAACATCCAAGCATAGAAGTCAAGAGAAAAACCTCAAATTTTTCATTTTCTCATTTTCTCTTGTACATATCTCTTACGTGCTTATTGTTAGATTTTTTTTTTTTATCATTCTCATTTAAATTCTGTGAGAGAGTTTAACACTTGTAGTTGAGTTTTGTAAAAACTAGAGGGTTCTAGTTAAGCCAAAAAAAATTAGGAAGAATGTTCTATCTTAGCCTTGTGAAAAAAAATAAAGACTGTAAAGGTTATACTTTCTCCATGAAAGATATCGATTCAGGTATAGCGGAGTAGAAAATTCTTGGTTAAGGTATACCAAGATAGTAAAAGTGGGCAATTAAGGTTGAACCATATAAATCGATTTGTTCAAAATTTTCTTTTATTTCCTCATTATTTTTAAAAAATTAAAAATATTTTTAAAATATCAATTTACCCCTCTTAATATTTTCATTCCTAACATTTTTAAATAAAATTTGACACATTTGTATTGTACGTGTGTTGGAATTTTTTGTTTAACTTTTGAAAGTACATTTTTATTATCTCAACTAATTATTGATTCTATTTAAAAAAAATTCATATATATATATATATATATAAGTTATTTAAATAATTTGTTAGGATAATTAAATTTAAAGGAAAAAGTTATTTTATTACTTAATTAATTTCATTTTAAGTTTTAGTTATGATTTTAATGATTGTTTCCATGTTCGATTTAAAATTGATATCTAGAAAAAAAATTAAATAATGTATTTAAGGGTTGAAGTCAAACATTTACATGGGTTGATTTAGAATCTTTTTGGTACCAAGAAAAAGTTATCATTATTTTTGGTAAAACATTTATTTGGGTTGATTTAGAATTTATATTTTATTCATTTGCAAAAAAGAAAAATTATTTTTTAATGATATATTTAATTAGTTTATTTATTTAGCATGTTGATTTAGTATCCATATCCAATTTGGTTAAGAAAAAAATATTTTCTCTTTTTTTAATTTCTTTTTTTTCTAAACCATAAGATTCCCAACCAACCTTAAGAAAGATTAAAAAGTTAAACAACAATCATTATTTAATAAATTTTAACTTAAAATAAATATTTTATATCATCACTAATAATAATATTATTAAATAACTGGGTTATATCATAATTCGGTATTTTTATATTTTGAAAAGGTTGTAGGATATGTATCGGATTAGTTGGATCAATAACTGATTGATATATTGGTCTAGAGAATGAGTTGAACCGATTGACCTGAAAATCGTTAGGACTACAAAATTAATTAAAACATGATTTTTAAAATTTTCATTAATTTATTTAATCAAACTAAATCAACTTATTAAACTAGATTTGATGTTCTAATTAATCTGTCCACTAATCCGACGATAAAAACATTGCTATTTATTCAATATAATTTTAAAATAGTTTATACCAGTATGTATTGATGGAGCAGTATGTATATTTTTTATCATTAAAAAATAATAACTCAGTTCCAGGCTTCTAACCAAACTATATAAATTTTGTTTATCAAAACTGAACCTAGCGAATTAAACCAAACCCTCCTATGTTCCTTTAATATTCAGTACCAAATTGGTTTTTCTAGTAATTTTTATTTTTACTCAAAATCTCGAACCAGGATTACCATGTCCAATCCCAACTTGAACCAGGATTACCCAGATGGTCACATAGCTCCACTCTCCGACATAGAGGCCTATCTTCATTGGAGCCAAGGCTCCCTCAAATTTTGGAAAATTATTGTTAGGTCCTTTAAATTTTATGAAGATTTTAATTAGGCCCTGAGAATTTTGTAAATTATCATTAAGCCTCTTAAATTTTTTGAAATTTTTAGTAATTTTTTGAAATTTTTAACTAAGCTTTTCAAAAATTTTAGAAATTCTTATCAAGCCCTCTAAAAATAAAATTTAAAAAATTTAAAAATTAATTAGGCCCCAAAACTTAATACTAATACTAAGATCTATCACTACGTTAAACAAGTCTAAATATAAAATTCGGGGAAAAAACTATTACCTTTTTTGTGAAGAATTTTCTTGCAACCAAAGAAGTAACAACAAGGAGCAGTTCGGACCAGGGAAGAACGAGTGGGGCAAGTGTTGAGATATTTGCTTTCAAGGCTTCTCCGGCAACTGCCATGAGATTTTTGGAGAGGGCGATGCCAAGGGTGCCTTGTTCATCTTCTTCTTCATGCACGCATTTGTAGCTGGCATCGTTGGCGCCTTCATGGGTGCGAAGGGTGTGAACCAGCTCGTACTTGGAGCGGTGGTGGTCTGATGGGTGGTTAGATAGAAGGATGGCAGCTCCGCCAACTCGAAATAGGGTGTTTGAAAGTAGCATTGCTCGATTGTTGCCTAAATATGAGTCCTTAGTGACATTTTCGGCGCTCACCACCAAAGCATAAGTCCTTGGGTGCACCTATATATATTATATATACATATATAAAGCAAAATGAAAATTTTAGCTATTTACATTTACCTCTTTTTGTAAAATTTACCATTATTTTTTAGCTAAATTTGACTCCCAACTTTTGAAAAAAATCGAATTTGATCGTTAACTTTTCAAAAACAAAAAGAATCTTTGAATTATTTTTTTTAATGGAAATGTTGACTAAAGCATTTAAATTTTAAATATGGCACCCCGCTTAATAATCCATGTATGTTTTCTATTTTTTGTGAACATTTTATTTTTATTTTTTTCTAATTTCGAATTTTTATTTTTTAATACTTTTATAGGTTTTAAATTATTTGTTGACGTGGAATATAAGAAAAATGGTGCTATGTCAATATGAAGTATATGTAGATTGTCACACGGGTTGCTATGCCAATATAATTAAAAATCATGTTTGAGTCAGAATTTTTATTTAGAAAAAAATTTTTTTTAACTCTTTTTGAAGGGTAAATGATCAAATTTAGCTAAAAAAATAGAATAAGAACCTAATTGACAGAAGATATAAACATTAGAGGTTAAATTTGTAATTATGACAAAAATAAACATGCACAATATAAATTGAAAAAGTTAAAATATGCCATAAGTCCTTGTCCTCTTCTTAAATTTGGAATTTAGTTTTTATACATTTATTTCTAGGAATTTATTCGTATTTCTAGGAATTTATTCGTACTTTCATATTTTAAAATTTAAGTCCAATTGTTAAATTGTTTTTGTTAAATTCGATGGAGTGAAGCTTGCATTCAAAGCTCTTTCTTTTTCTTTCCATGCAGAGGCGAATTTAGGGGGGCTGGCATGGGCACCAACGCCCCTAAAATGAGAAATTGTTATTTAGGTCCTTTAAATTTTTTTAAAAATTTAAATTAATAAAGGTAAAATTACACTATGGCCCCCCTAAAATTATAAAAATTTGATTTAATCCTTTAAAAATTATAAAGATATAGACTATAAAAAAATTAAAATTTCATTAGGCCCCTTAAAAAATTATCCTGGCTTCGCCCCTGTTTCCATGGCTACCCAATGAACTTTTTTTTTTTTTTAATTTCAGAATATCACCAAAAACTTTGATAGCGTCAATGATTTTATTTGAATTTTAAAATCTAAAAAAGTAGAACTAAATTTCTAGATATAAAAGTAGAAAGATTAAATTTTAAATTTGTAAAGATTACGGAGACTTATAACATACTTTAACCAATTTGAAAATCACTCATAATTAAATTAGATGGTATTTGTAATGGCAAACCTGCAAAAGTTGTTTAGCAACATCAATGGCGATAACTCCAGCACTGCAACCCATCCCACCAAGATTATAACTCAAAACATCGTGTCTAAGCTTAAATCGATTGACAATCATGGCGGACCACGACGGCACTGGGTTAAACACACTGCTATTCACCACAAGGATCCTTATATCCTTACTTTTCATCCCACTTTTCTCCAATACATCTTCAATGGCTCCAAATATAACCTCTTCTGTTTCCTTTTTCGCCGCTGCAATTCCTTTTTCAACTGGAACCGCCATCATAGCTCTCGGAACACATGTCTTATCACCAACACTTGATTTCTCCATGATTTTCTTTTGGAATGCTAAGCTTTCTTCTGTGAATTTCCCAGTGCCTGCAAATATTTTCATTATACGTTCTTTGCTGCATATTTGATCTGGTTTAGGCTTATAACATGCGAAATTCAGTAGGTAAACTTTTCTACGACGGTTTCTGAAGTAAAGGGTTACTAAGAAAATGAGAGAAAATGAGGATATTGTGATTGTTTTTAAGTTTTCATGGCGGATTATCTGAACCAAATCGTGAATTGAAAACGTGCAAAAAGGATCTAAGATGATGGCCAAAAACGCTAGAAACAAAAGGTTCAAAGCTTTGAGTTTGAATTTGAAGTTATTTTGTGGATCATGTTCGTTTTCTGGGTTCATGATCTTTGTTGAATACAAATATTTGTGGAGACAATGTGGGGAAAGCTTGCAAAATGTGAAAGAAATTTAAATAGGCGGAGTCTGATCCAGCTAGGCCATTTGCACTCTCTTTAAATTTTTATATCAACATGACGATTGGCGAGGAAAATACACATTTATGTTCAGTTAAAAATAGTAATGATTTAACACGTAACTACTTATTGTCAGACATATCATTTTAATACTTTAAAGAATGAGAGTTTAATCCATCTAACCCAATTCAATATAATATTAAATAACAATAATATATTTTTATTTTTTTTAGAATAAGAAATATATACATCTCTAAATGGATTTAAGCTACTCATATTTTTTTATCACATGACTATTATATGTAATAATTAAAATCTATAATCTATAACCTATATAAAAATACGGGTTTAGAAAAACTTTTGAACTGATTAGAATATCTTTTATTTTCTATCATAATACTAAATTCACTTTTAAAAATAATTATAATATTTAATTCAGAATTAATAAAATAGTTGTAATATTTATACACTTAAAAATAATTATAATTATTAGTTAAAAAGAGTTGTGCTAATTTTAAAATAAAATTATTACTTGAATAGAATTCTAAGCATAAAAAATATAGGAAAAAAATTGTGATAATTATAATTTAAAATTATTAGTTTAAAAAAATTGACGTAAACAAAAGTTGTGTTAATAGAACTATTACTGGAATTTAATTCTAAGTATCTTAATTATTGCATAATTAATATTAAAGTTAAGTGTGTTGATTAGTTATTTTTTTAATAATGTTTTTTACATTAATTACATAAAGTAAAACTATATTGTATGTTGAATATGTTAAAACTGCTTTAATTATTATTTACAATTTTCTATCATACTATTTGAATTGATAATTTAACATATTTTAATTATATTCAATAATTCAAATAAAAAATATTATTTTACTCTAATTACTACAATTAAAAATGTAATATTAAAAAAAATAATTAAATATTAAATGCATAAAATCACATGCAACACAAGTGACGTTAGAAGCTAGTATGTATAAAAGCATGAGTTTGGAGAAACTTTTGAATCGAAAAGGATACCCTTTATTGTTGATTATATTACTAAATTAACATTAAAAATTATTTTTAAAATAATAGATTTTTTTTATTCATTTGTACTATACAATTGAGTTGTTGAATTCATCGTATTAATAATAAGTGATATTAATTAATAATAAATAAAATCATATTAATATTTTATAATATTTTTATAGAGTTTGGACTACACAATTGATTATATTTATTAATATATTATTTTAAATTAATTACCATTTAATTAGTGTTATAGTTGTGTACCAATTAAAATTAAGATTTATTATTATAAATAGAATTCAACACATAATTATTTTCAAACAAAACATCTAAATAATATCACAAGAAAAGAACAGAGATTATTGACATTGGTAAGTTTGAAATGTCTAAAAAATAATAAAGTATTAAAGTAATGATTTTCAAAGAGGAAATTCAAGTCATATTCAGATGACGATGGCGCTAGAGAGAGAGAGAGAGAAAAGATCATTTTTAATTAATGATGAGGTAAATTTATGATATTCATTGATTACATGATTATTTAGTTTATTTTACATATTATATTAAATTTATTTTAAGCTTAGCCTTATTCACTTTCCCCTCTCATTCTATTGTCTAATGTAAAAATATTCACTCTTATAATTGTATGTTCATATTAATTTTAAATTTACTTTATGTTTATTTTCTAATTACTATTATAATTTTATAAAATTCTCCAAATTACAATAATAAATTCTTTTTATTTATTCTAATAATTTTATAATTGTTCATGTAATTTGCAACTCCAGAGTAAGTTATTATATTAGAAGTCTAATGTTAATTGAAGATGATAATGAGAATGATGGATTGAAGAAGAAGAAAGAAGAAGAAGAAGATGATGATGATGATGATGATGATGATGATGATGATGATGATGATTGATTGATTGGTTGGTTGGTTGAAGTAGAAGATTAATATAGAAATGTATTATGATAATCTCATCCTAATGATAGAAGTTGAATTTTAATAAGATTCATAAAGTTTAATTTGATTATATTTGATAAATTTGAATTTACTTTTTAATTAATAGCATTGTTATTTTGTTTTTTAGGCAGGTTTTTGAAGTGGCTATCTACGTGCCAATGGAAATGCCCACTTTTGTCATCATTGTAACAAACAACTTACTTGCCATGTTTTAAAATGAAAAATTTTAAAACAAAATCTTTGGGTTATGATTGATGCTGATATTATGGAAGTATTCAAGCCTATCCATAAAATCAATCCATTTGGAGTAACAAATCTTAAGGATTGGATTGAATCAGATCTTACATATCAAATCCATTGATTTGTGGAGATTGGATCGAAAGCATTGAAGGCATATCTCCAAATAGTCCACTTCACTTTAGGTTTTATTAGTATATTGCATTTAGCTATTTTAATTGTTGTTTAATAGGGATTGGATTGTAATTGATTCTTAGTATGTTCGCAAGTCTTAAACTTCTATATATTTGAGAGACTTATATAGATTTTGTACCAAGTATTGAGAGCACTTATCAGTTCATAAAAGAACATTTTTGTGAGAGTGCATTGGAGATAGTAAAACCAATTTGTTTTTTGGTTTTACAACCTAAGTTTTCAGGGAAAGAATTTATGTAACAACCTGTTTTTCAGTGGTGTCAGAAATAGTGGTTTCAGGACCACAATTCTGATGAGTGAGTCCATGGATATTATTAATTAATATTTACGAGTTTATTAGAGTGTCGTATTAAAGTTTGGTCCAGTGATTTTGATGTTTGATTGGCCAATTAAAGAAAAAGGACTAAATCGTAAAAGCCGTAAAAGATAATCGATATTAATTTTTATTTATCCATCCTTAAGAGTCATGGACGGTTAGTGCTTATATTAAGTAGAAATAAAAGTTAAAATTATATTAAAAATAAAATAAAATATGCTAAACTTAGGAAAACATGTCATCTTCATCATTTTCTTCTTCTTCCACCTATTTTCACCATTTTTAGAGAGAAAGGAATTCGACCAAGCTTCTCCTTACTTGCATGGTAGGTTTTTCTAGCCCGTTTTTAGTAAATTTCATGTTTTTGATAATATTGTAACTTAATCTAGCTAAACCAAGTATTAAAGCATAAAACTGTCAAAGTTTTAAAATGTTACCATTGATGAGTATTAATGTTTTTCATGTTAAATGTTTGAGTTTGAAGCTTTAATGGAAAATGAGACTATTTTATAAAGTGACTTTTGTTAGCTTTAAGCTTAGGGACTAGATTGCGTAAAATATTGAATGTGTCATGAAGTTTTTGTAATTCTCGGTTCTAGAGCATTATATGAGGATGAAATTAAAAATAGTTTGAAAAATGAGGCTTAAAATAAAATATGCGATAGTTTTAGATTTAAGGACTAAATTGAATAAAATGTAAAAGTTTAGGAAAATATTTTAAAATGTTAAATAGTGAGTCATACGTATATATTTATACTTTATAAGTATTTGAAGATGATAATTGAATTAAACTATTATATAGATCAAGAAACGAATTAATCAGTTGATAAACGCAAAAAAGAAAAAAATTTTGAATAGTCCTTGGTGTCATGTTTCCTGTTGTTTTTGGTTAGGTAAGTTCGTATAATAATTAAGCTAATTATAATTACTTTTGGGATTTGATATGCATATATATTTATAACTTGTAGCTGAATATCTTTGGAACAATAATTTTGATTGTTGGAAGGACTAAATTGTAAAGGTTGGTATAATTGATGTTTGTAATTGAAAAAGGGAATGTATACAGTTGAATTCATGTATATATGATGATGTTCAAAGGATTGACTGGTATAGATATTAATTGAGGCCCGTATGAACTTAGTGAACGACTAGGATACAAATGACATGTCATTAGGGTGTATAAGGTACAGGATGCTGGTTTTGGATGTTTTATCGATGGCTAAGGTCCAGCATGTGTTGCGGGTCCTTCACAGCTCATGTGAGTATTTACATTCACATCTCGTGTGAGCATTTCTTTTTCGAGTATCCAGCGTTACTTTACTATAGTTCATCGGGTGAAAATAATATTTATGAAATAAAAATGGTACTACGGTTTAATTATAAAGTGAATGGTATTATATGAATCAAAGTACATTTGCTTTGTATGTGATAGAAAAGCATGTAAAATGTTCTATGTTTAATTGTGAAGGAACTAGTCTTGTTGGGTTTGTAGATTTGCACAGGGTGTCAAAGAATACCATGATTCATATATATATATATATGTGTTCAATTCTTAAGTTGTGTTAATATTTGATAAGTTATGTTAAATTCTGTACAAACTTACTAAGCATTGTGTATGCTTACTTCTACTTTGTTTGATTTCTTATAGATTATCAAAAACTGCACAATCGATTGGAATCAAGTTGGAGCTCACACTATCCGTTTAATGACTCGGCAGATTTTTTTTATCATTCTGGGATAGGTTATAAGTGGCATGTAAATAGGTATTTTGGTTGTATGTATATGTGCAAGTAGAAGGTTTGAATTAGTTCCTTTTGAGGTGTACGTACGTGGTTACATAAATGTTGGAGTTGATTTAGAATAGTTGATAGCCTTGTATATATGTGTATGTATATATGGTGATTTGATCATGCTCCAATGGCTAAGTTTATAATTCTTGATATGGAAATAGTGTGAATGGCAAGTATGCATTTGATGTTGTGTATGAATTTAGGTACATTGGATTAAATGGAATGGATGTTGAATTACATATGTTGGGTATATTTGATTCATGTTGTAAGGATAATAGAAGTACTTAAAATGCTATGTGTTGGTACTAAATTTAGGTGCAATGCAATAAAAGTTAAGATGTTGAAATATTGTCATTAAGGCGTATTGGTTAGAATATTAGGCCATGTTTATATGTGTGTTTTGACATGTTTGAATAGGTATGTCATTGAGCATAAGCATTGGTATGTGTTAGGAATGGCTTGAGTTAGGTAAATTGCATGTAAAGTCATTTTATGCTGCACGCAGTCTGGCACACGACCGTATGTCTCCACATGGGCTGGTGACATGGTCGTGTGACCACTGAAAGAAGTTTTTTTTTTTGCACTACACGGTTATAGAAAGTTACGCGGGCTGGCCACACGCCTGTGTGGTACTGTTCATATGGTCTTTAATTTAGCACACGGTCTCAGTTTATTACACGATCCAAGAACACGGCTGTGTGACTTTAAGTAGGAAATTTAGCATCTAGTTCTACACAGCTTCAGTTTGTCACATAGCCTGGACACACAACCATGTGACTCTTATTTTATGAAATTTCCCAACTTATTTTATGAAAGTATAAGGACTAAATTGTACATTATCCATTTTTGTCGGGAAAAGAGTAAAAATGTAAATTTTCACCATCCAAGGATTATTAATAATATTTAAATATGATTTAAGATGATTGATTTGATAAATATCTATTCATTATGAAAAATTTTTGTAAAGATGCAAAATGGGGTAAAATGATAATTTTACTAAAACGAGCATTTTGGTCATTTCTTGAAAATATTTTGGAAAATATTATTTTGAAAAGATTTTTTTATATTTTGGAATAATTTGGGAGCACTGAATCATGGATTAAGAAAGTGGCCCACAATTGTAAAAGTTAAGATTTTGATTTTTGGATTTAGCTTTTAACTAAAGAGAGGAAAAAGAAAGGAACCCCTACCCTTCTTCTCCACTTTTTTTTTTAGCATAATTTTGCTAAACACATGACTATGAGAAGGATTGATTTCATTTGAAGGGATTTTTGCAAAAGTGACTCCTTGAGTTCTAGCAGAAGTTAGCATTCTTGAGACGTACAATGAATTAAGTTTGGGGTTGTGATAACTCAAAATTATATAGACAATTACGACACATTCTGACTAATAATTCATGCAAATTCTAAGTATTTTAACAACAAATTTTGTAGTTTTATTACAAATTTGTAAAGTAGGAAAAAAATTAAAGATAAATTTGTAGTCTTACTTATTTACATGCTAATTTGACATATTTTATCAATTTGACACAGTTTGGTGCAATAGAAAAAAGTTAGTCTTGAAGCTCACCTGATCGATGTTCAATGCTATAGCATTTCCTACAACAAAGGTCATGTAGACGTGCGTTGATGGCTGATCAATATGGGACATCCTAAAATTATTTATTGGACTTCCAAATTCAATTTGAACCAACTTGTAATTGGACCACTGAAGTGGACAAGTCCGCTGCTTAATTTGAAGCTCAAACTATCCATTAAGGGAAGAAAATAGTCCATTTGGCTATAGAAGCCCAACCGTCCATAAAGTAATTAAATTAGGCACCCAAGACTTGTTAAAAAATTACAAATCAAGCACAAAAACTTCCCCATGTGATCGTTCAACTCCTTCCCATGAATCAAGCTTTGACTAGCTAAATTTAGCACAGTCATCCACCTTCCTTCCTCAACTCAAGAGGCCAGCCATGCATGAGAAAAAAAGGGAAGGGGATTGAAATGCTATTTTTAGTAAACTCAAGGGGCTCCTCAAAAGTATAAATACCCCTAGCCATTCACCCATTTGATTCATCCCTCAGCCCTCATTCACCATCTCTTCTCTCTTTTCTTTCTTCTTTCACTCCCTATTTTTCATTCTCCAAAAGAGTTTTGCAAGGCTTTGAGAGAAGCCCTATTTGGCCATATTAGGAGTTTTGAAGCCTGGTAGTCATAGCAAGAAGCGAAGAAAAAAGGAAGAGCAAATTGAGTTGTGCCTCGGAGAACCACTGGAAACAACTTTGTAATTCTTTTCCCTTCACTCTTTTATTTTTGTTTAATTCAAGAAACATGATTGCAACTAAGTTTTCTACTTTTAATATAATCATGGTTGTTTAATTTTTTTGGTGTTAGAATGATTTAATTTTCATAGCTTAGATTATTTAATTATGTTAATGATGTTATGTGCATTGGTTGCTTATTCATTTAGATAAAATCATGAACATGTTATTCGTGCATTATAAATGTAGGGATGCAATTGAATTAATTATTAAATCAGAACCGGATTGTAATTAATTGACACAATATCTGAATGATGCATGTTTGATCTATTTATGATGAAAGTAGGTCAGATTAGTAATAATATTGAAAGAACTTTATTACCTTTCATAAACCTAGGATTAATGTGATTAAATTGTTTCAGTATATAAATATTATTGTTACCTCACATAATCTATTTTCTGCTTATTAAAATACTAAGTTGATTGACATAGACATATGCTAAATTTTATAATTTAATAAGTGTGATTTCTTAGATGATGCCTGGAAAGGTAATTTTGAAGTCAGAATCGACATAGAAATATGCAAACTAAAAGGTTAAGCTTAGGTCTTCGAGAGAAGCCAAGCACTCGTAAAATCAGGGTTAATAAATAGTCGAGTTGTCATGGATTTTTCCGTAACATCATTAGCATTGTTTAAATATTTCTTAGTTATAAAGGAAAATTATTCTAACACATGCATGCTATTGTGACTACTCTTAAAACTTGCATACCTATTTCTTTCTTTCTTTAGTTTAATTTTAAGCATAATTAGTTAGTTTAATATAATTAGAAATCCATCACACTATAATTTATTTTCATCACCGACCAATTTGTTGAATAATTAATTTTGCAATACTTGATTTGCATAAAGAGTCCCTATGGAAACGATAGCTCTTACTCACTAATTTATTACTTCTCAACAATTGTGTATACTTACACATCATTCGAATATTTCACGACAGCTATGTACTGATACCTTGTTGCTAGGTTTCAGTACATAATCTTAGGTATGGGAACCTAGAAGTTATGTGCTAATATCTTGTTAGTATGTAGTGCCCTAAATGTAGTTTTATTGATCATTAATGTGTGTAATTTTTCGAACACATTGATTTAAATAAAATTTCATTATTCACATTATATCGTTTGTTTATGTCCTTAATGGTTTTGCATGTAAAGAAAAATGTAAACAAATATTGGCTTACTGATTATCTAATGATGATTATCTAATGTTTAACTAATACTAAGTTGCATTACGTGGTCGGATTGTAATGCGAGAAGATAACTTGTATTAGTAGGTAATCTAAAAGGTCTATAGTCTAATGAATTAAAATTGAGGAAACCAGTTAAAGAATGTTATGTCGTCTATCAAGTCTAAATGGGGAGATACCTTGCCTTAGGTTTCGAAGTAGTTTATTCTCGAAAGATAGAGACATAAATGTTATTATCTAAACTGATAATACATTAGGCAAGATTCAAGGTAATTAATCCTAGATTTGTTTATGGATTAATTCACTTGTGATGTTCATAGTTGGTTTACCTCAACCCTGAGTAAGTGATTGACTTTATGTTCATGACTCATATACTTTGATGTATTAAAAGCTTGAGTTCAAATAACTAAAGATCCAAAAGTTGGTATGTTGGGTATACGACTTTTGCATGACATAGCTTCATTTACAATAGTGGAATTCGTAGCCCAGGATAAATGATGTCCTCTCATTGGCATTACATGATAGATGAAAATGTAACATGGCCATGGACCATTTGTCTAGGGCAAATGATTTAATTACTATTTATCAGTAATTGACTTTTTCATGAAGGAATATGTAATGGTTACCATGAGATAAAATAGGATCATATTAGGTGAATGGATTTAACTTAAAGAGATTAAAGATATGCTATGAGGGTAAGACACTTATGACAAGGTCATTGGACAAGCACTTATTAAGTTGCTTTCGTAATGGTATATAATAAGAGAGAGTTCAATTATAGTACTTTAGTGGAATGACTTCATGATTAAATAATGTGGTAATTAATAGGCAAAGAGTTGGAACTTAATTACAAATTATTTGAGCCCTAATTATATAAGTCTAATCGGTCTCTCCGCTAGCTAGATATAACTCAAAACGAATTGCATAAAGAACCGATACTATAGAATGAATAAAAATGAAGGCTAAGAGAAATAGATCGTGTGTATCACTATCTACATTGAATGTATTTTCTCGCTATGTACAAAAGATTACTTAGAATTTAAATTAGTTTCTTCGAATTATTATTTAATTGATTGCAATTAAATAATTAAAGTTCAAAGTGCGAATTAAATTAATTAGTCATCATTGTTTTATTAAATGAGGCAATTAAATATATTTCCTCATAGATTCTAATACAGTAAAGTTGACATGATTTTAATGGAATTAGAATTGGGTTGAGAAAATAATTTAATTAGATAAATTAATTAATTTAATAATTAATATTTTGGAAATTAAAAAAATAGTTATTAAGTTAAATAAATTATAAGTGTTGGATAAAAATTCAAATAACATATATAATTGTACCCGATATATGAGACGAGCTCAGGAACTTATCCCATATAATATGGGGTGGCATACCCTAGTCTCCCTTAGGGTTGTTGTCACCCCTTTTACATTCCATATCTAGTGGAATATTGTACTTCTTTCTATTATATTATTATTTAATTATCCCTTGTTCAAATACAATTCTTGTACCGTTTTCCTATAAATACGAATTATGGGATGACCTAATGACATAATCAATAGAGCATCGTTATTCTGTAAGAAAATAGTGGCAATTTATTTACAAGAATAAATTCTATTTTCTAAAAAGCTCAATGTTTCCAGTTCCCATAGAGATATTAACATTCTTATTAAAAATTAATAAAAATTTTCATTCTGTGTGTTCAATATATTTGATTGAGTCCACACTCAGAAAGTCGAAGGTCAAGAATAGATGAGAAGATTTTTTAGTAGAAAGCCAAAAAACGACTTAAACCGCCTCGCACAAAGCACAAGTAATAATTCAATTTATGGTTTATTATTATAAATACCACACGACTTGGTTTTAAGAACATTTTAAACTTCCTCTGTGCCTAAAAACTCTATTTTCTAAACCAATTATTCTAACATACTTAAGCCGTTGGATAATGCCACAACATTGTTTTGTGAGTTTTGATCTTGTCGAGGTTCGTATTTGACCTTGGACACTTCCAATCACCCACCAATTTATTCTAAATAATTCGAGAGAGATTTCAAAGCCCTCAATTTGTTTTAAACTAAAATTTATGATTTTATTAAAAAAAAGCAATTTAAGGTTAAAAATTTTAAAGATCTTTGAGATTTTTGGTTCATATGTACTCTAGTAGCATCTCTCATTCATACTATACGGCAGGACGTGTGAGGGGTGTTACATTGTACATGAATGATTCGATAAAAAAAATCATTTTTAGATAAATAAATGATCAAAACAGCTTGCCAAAAATTGGGTACACACTAAGGGTCCGTTTGTTTACCAGTAAAATGTTTTCCGTAAAATGATTTCTGGAAAATGTTTTACTTTTCTGTAAAATGATTTACTGGAAAATATTTTCTGGTATTTGGATGAATCTGTGTAAAATATTTTCTGCTGTTTGGCAGATTTCCTGAAAGTATTTTCCGGAAAAGTTATTTTTACATATATTAATATATATTAATAAATTTTTATATTTTAAATTGATTTTACATATATTGTAATGATTTATTTATTATAATACTAAATTATTAAGCTACAATATTAACCGTCATAAATTGAAAACAACTAATATCAAATAAATTATTTGTAATTGTGTTAAAAAAATAAAAAACAAGGATTGAATAATTATAAATTAGCTTCGGTACCAAAATGAATACTAGAAATTAATAATATTATCCAAATACATAATTAGTAGTACACCACATAGTAACAACATTGTCCAAGTGCATAATATTACACCACATAAAAGTATCAATATCTTCAACCTTGAGAAAGTTTTTGAAGCCAAATTTTTTTATGCTTCTTACTTTTAACTAAAAAAGCTTTGGCCTCGGATTCATGACTCACTAGATAATCGAACACAAGAAGTCATCATCAAATCCTTCTTCCTCCATCGACATCACTTGTTCGTAAAGCTGTGATGTCTTATCTGCAGTAAATTGCTCCAAAGCATTAGCAATTTTGCCAAGTTGTTCACCCACAAATTTAATTTGTTCATCAACGACACTTTCTTGAATACTTTTTCTTTTACGTTTGGATGTGCCAGATGAAGATACATTTGTTCTTACCTCTTCAGCCTTTTCGCAGTCTACAGGCATTGAATCTTTATTACCATCATCCAAATCTATGTCAGCAAATGTTCTGGCAAAACTCCCTATTGCCATATCTTTGCCAACAACCAAAGCCATTTCATCATAATGATCAATGCTTTTATTCAAAACTGGTTCATACTTCTTGTGTGCCTATTGGATATTATACACAATTAGAATAACAAGTTAAAAACAATTGAAATATACTTAACATATATATACATATATTACCATCACTGCTGCATCATATGTCGCTCTATCACATGTGATCATTTTCATGTTATTATCCCATCCAAAACCACTTTCACCTCGAATTTTGCATATAATCTGCCACTGGTTTTTTACTGTCCTCAAATGATTTTCCACATGCTTCGCATCGCATTGGACTCGGAATCTTTCAAAAATGGCGTCGACAACTCGATTAATAGAAACTGCTCTGAAAGTATTAAAAGGCTTATTTCCTTTTCGAGCCTCCTTTGCTAGAATTTCAAGGAAAACATGTTCCATCGGTTTTGTCCACCTGAATTGCTTGGAGGTCCCTTCTTTGTTGCCCTTACCCATTCTACATTAAATAATTGTCATTGTCAATCATTTCAATATCCAACAAGCTTAAAACATAATCAATATCTAACAAATTCAAGACATATATCAAAATCCAACAAACTAAAATTTCAATATCATTATCCAACCAACATTTACAAAAAAAAAAACAATTTTAATACTAAAACTTACATAACATAGAAACAATAACCCTAAGCCCTAAACCTACGTAATATTTCTAGCCATATAATCAGTCCACATAGTTTGTGCAATTTCATCTTTCTTAGCAGACCATTCTCTTACTTCTTGTCTTTCTTCTCGCTCCGTAAGAGTTGATATTATCAAATTAGACTCAGACGCCTCATATAATCCTTGATTAAGTAAATCACTAGGATCAACTCCCATTATATGAGTCTGAAAATTATATGAGGCGTATGAGGCGTCTGAGCCAAAACTATATCTACTTGAGTTTGAAAATTCCAAAATGGTTCAACATCTAATACACTAAACCGTTTCTTCAAAATCCTAAAAACACGTTCAACAGTGATTCGTAATGATGAATGACGAAGATTAAAGAGTTCCTTTGCATTTTTAGACCCTTCAGCACCAAACTCTTTTAAATAATATCGGACACCACGATATGGGGTAATACATCCATTTCAGATGCCATATCCAGCATCAGCAAGATAATATTTACCTACAATTTTACAATACATAATTAATACTAATAAACTATGAGCTTACTAGAACTATTTGCTATTTAATGATAAATATTACTTTCTGGAATTCGTAATCCTCCTGGGCGTGAAAGTGCATCACTTAAAATACGAGAATCATGTGCACTACCTTCCCAACCAGTTAGAACATAGGAAAATTTCAAATCAAATGTAATGGCAGCCAATACATTTTGTGTCGTCCCCCCTTTACGGCTATGAAATCTTCCTTGAATGCTAAGTGGAACGGATGCACGAATATGAGTTCCATCTAATGCTCCAATACAATATTTAAAATACTAATTTCACTAGGAGTTGACTCATCAGGTAATCTAATAACTAGTCTATACAATTTCAAAATAGCTCTCAATACAACCCTAAAGTAACGGTGAACTGTCTCAGTTGATCTATAATATCTAGATCCAATCACTCGAAACCTTACATTATGACCAATTATATGTAAAAATATAACTACTTGCTCCCTAATATTGACAGATTTAGATGATTGTAATAAATTATTCCTATTAAGAATATCACATAAATTAAAAAAGGCGATCGGTCTCATCCTTATCACATCAATACAATGCTGGTCACCACTATATAAAATACTATTAATATAATTTTCTCTTTCATAATCTCGATTCACACGAGGGCGAGAAGCAATGTCCTTCCTAGTTTCTAATTTTTTAATCCAAAGAGCCCCAAAAGCTAAAACTGAAGCCACAACTCCGACAATTGCCATTTGATGTTGATTATGATCCATCTACACAAAATAATGCCACACAAATATATGATCACTACAAAAAAGATGCACGATTTTCATAAGATCACATAAAGTTACCATGACTAAAAGTGCATACATACATATCAAGCTAATTATAATTGCATAATAATTTTTTGAAAGTACCACTTAAAATATTGATCATAGTTAATACAATACTTCAATAAATGATTTGGTTAATACAATACTTATATTTGATAAGCATATGAAAATGAAAGCATGACAAATGAGTTTTCTTGTAGGAAATTGTGAAAGAATTGTAACTAATGTGTTGAATCATGAGTTTGATTGGTGCAAGATTTTGTTATATATTATTAGGTTATCTTTCATGTATAATTAATTAATTAATCCCTCATTATATATTTAATCAAGAATTTGAATGAGAAATTTCAATGGAATTCATTTAAAAATCAATATATTATTAGGTGCAATACTTTAATACATTATTAAAAATGGTGATGCCTCTTTTTTAAAATATAAAAAATTAAATTATAAATTGCTATCAAGTGTGTTTTCTTTTTTTATTTCGAAATTTAAACAAAAAAAAATTTGACAATGTTATAAATTTTTTTATATCTATTTTTTTATAATTTTTAAATTATAAATTGATTAATTTTTATAAAAAATAAATAATGTTTAAGTGCACTGCTATAATTGCTATAATCTCAAATGTCCAGCATGATTTTGTTTGCTCCATTTTCAGCATGAAAAAAGCAAATGCCTCCACTTACTTAAACCAACCTTTTTGGTTTTCTATGAAAAGTGTTATTTAACTGTTTATAAAAATATCAACGAAAAGAACAATCCAAGACCTTTTTAATGTGCGTAAAACATCTGATTAACTGAAACCAAACTTTAGCATTCAAATGTTCAATGATAATCCTTCTCAAAAACTGAAACTGATTGAACAAAGGAAGTTGGCAAAAGCCATGTGAGGATGGCAAACTCAAATTCTAGATCTACTATAAAATCATAAATGTCAGTTTCACCCTTCAAACACAAGCCAAAGAGCTCATTCTGATGAAACAGAGGCATCGATGTTACTTAAGGACCTTCCTTTGTAGTCAAACATGCTAGATATCAAATGAACATTCATCACCCCTTTTCTCTAGCATCAAATACTAACAGATCATTAAGTGCTAACAAATACTAGCAGATACTAACAGATCAGTAAGTGCTAACCAGAGAAAGGCACATATGCCAATTCATACATTAATCATACATTGCTCACTTGACTAACACTAATCATTACTCATCATGTAATTTAGCCAATCAGTCCACATGCCAATTCCATATGCTATAAATCATGCCAAAATTACCAAAATTCATGACATAGGCACATATGTATTTACCTACCATCAACCAAATATAACAGCTCATCACTGCCATTTCCCAAATATAACTAATAGATCAATAAGTGCTAACCAGAGAAAGGCACATATGCCAATTCATACATTAATCATACATTGCTCACTTGACTAACATTAATCATTACTCATAATGTAATTTAGCCAATCAGTCTACATGCCAATTCCATATGCTATAAATCATGCAAAAATTACCAAAATTCATGAGATAGGCACATACGTATTTACCTACCATCAACCAAATATAACAGCTCATCACTGCCATTTCCCAAATAATACTAACAAATCAGTAAGTGCTAACCAGAGAAAGGCACATATGCCAATTCATACATTAATCATACATTGCTCACTTGACTAACATTAATCATTATTCATCATGTAATTTAGCCAATCAGTCCACATGCCAATTCCATATGCTATAAATCATGCCAAAATTACCAAAAATCATGGCATAGGCACATATGTATTTACCTACCATCAACCAAATAAAACAGCTCATCATTGCCATTTCCCAAATAATACTAACAGATCAGAGTAAAAATGTAAATAAATAATAAACCATACCCAAACACATCCAACAACCATGCTTAATTCACTTGAACCGAATTATAACAACCACAAATGCATATTATACCAAATCATATATCAAGCACACAACAAATAAAACCATAAAAAATGAAAAAATGTAAGGGATAAGGTTACCTAAAATTTCCCAGAGATCTGACGAAAATTGGAGTGGAGATAGCAAAAAAAAAAAATGGCGGTCGAAAACTGAGAACGTTTGGATTGACAATTTGGACGGATACAGAGAGGAGGGAACCGAGGAAATGAAAAACCACTGCGATAATCGATAGAGAGGAATGAAGGAATGAAGGAATGAAGGAGAAGGGTGGGGGGTTACTGGAAAATCGATAAACACAAGAAGTTTTCTAACAGAAATGAAGGAAGGAATGAAGGAGGCGATAGAGAGGAGAGCTGAAAATGTCTTACGGAAATTGAAAGGGTAAGACATTTTCCCTAAAATGTAAGCCATTTTCCCGTGTTTTGGAGTTCATTTTCCAAATGGAAAATATTTTCCACTAAACAAACGCTGGAAAAGTTGGAAAACATTTTACGGAAAATCAATTCCGTCAATCAGACTGACCCTAAGTAGACGTACAGATCAAATCATATAAAATTAAATTAACTTTAAAATGCTTATTTAAATATTTTTTTTATTTTAAAATTTTACCTTAGACGATCACATGCGAAACTTCAATCAATTCATGAGTTTGCGAATTAATCACTTTAAATATATTATTTTAAAATATAAATAATAAGATTTTTTTTCAGTTCTATGAGGAATTATATAACATTATAGTGTTTTCGCTTTATGTTGTTTTCTCTACAAAAATAAAATATAATAATAGTTTTCCTCTTCATTGAATGAAAAATAAATATATAATATTTTAAATATAAAAAATAAAAACAAAAAATACATTTTTCTCTCTTTTTTTTTTTTTATTTTTCTCTCCCATTCTTTTCTTTCCATCATTGCCAAACGATTAAAAAACAAAATTTCTACGTGTCAATTTTAGAAGGCACAATTTCTACAATTCCCTTTGGTATCCCTCTATTATAGTGACTTAATCAAATTAGTCTCCCTATTATTAAATTGATTAATTTACTTCTTACATCACTAATAAGAATCAAATAACTTTAAATTGAAATAGAATTAACACTTATTATTTAAAAATATAATTTATTGTTTAATAGAGTTAATATTTTTAAAGTTTTTATGGTTATATAAATGAAATTTTTTGTTTAGAATTGAATGCAATTAAAAAAAATATTCAAGACATTTTTATACAATAAATGTCAACTCTACTACAATTTGGATTTATTTGTTTTTTTTAATATTATAGGTACTAAATTGATTCATTTAATAATAGAAGTACTAATTTGATTTACTCTTTATAATATAGGGACCTCCGAAGTACTTTATGGAATTTCTTGATTTTGACTAAGAGATTAGAATTTATTTTATTTTCCTATCCATGCAATTATTTTTTTTTTTCAAATCTAATTGCAAAATTCATTTCAATATATAATTTTTATATTTTTCATGCTATTAAATATATATTCGTTCTTATAGATCTAATATACATATTTTCTTATTTTATTTTTAATATTATTAATTTCCTATTATAAATATTTTATTAAATTCCAATACTAATATTTTTTTTTTAAAATACCGTTTCAAAAATGTGATTCTGATTAGTAGTATTAGAATTGATGGAATTTAAAGTGCTAAAATTTTTAAAATCTAAAGAAAATTAATTTTTTTTTCCAAACATATCTTAAAATTTTCTCTTTCAATATCATAAAAAATCTTTTGGGTATAATTTAAGAGGTAGTATTTAATATATTGACACTGTAATTTTTTTATTCTACATGTAATTTTAAAAGATTTTCATGTATTTTTTTAAATATTTTACTATACTTTTATGGGACACTTGTCCACCCTGACCCTACTTGTGGAGTCTAAAAAACTCCACCAATAGTGTATTAAATATATTCTCATCATTTAATTGATTAATTAGGTTAATTTTAAAAATAACATATAAAATTTAAATTCTAAAATTTAATATTTTAATTTTTGTTTTGAAATTTGATGTTGTTATAAAATTGTTACAAGCAAACTATTTTTAAAAATCGAAAGTATATTTAAAAAAAAGTAACTTTTAATAATGTTAGAATTATAAAGTATATTTAAAAAAAAACTTTTAATAATGTTAGAATTATCTATACTATATTGAAGATTTTGATCTTTACTATATTTAAGATTTTGATTGAGTTAGTGTCACCACCACCTATCAACTCATAAAGTTACCAAAAGCCCATCATTTTGACAGAGTAATAGATATTATTTTGAGGGCAATTTTATTTTCTCATATAAAATTTTAAAAAATACTTACACATGATAGGATTTTAACTCAAAAAATTATAATTTTAATCTCAACTTTACCATTTTACAAAAGAAATATTTAATTATTATATCAATTTTTTTTAAAAAAATTGTTATATATATACATTTTTACTTATATCGTGGGTGTACTATAATCTAGTGGGTGTTAAAGGATTGGGTTGAGATATATAAAATTTGAAAATTATCTATACATATACCTTCGAGTTTCGTTAAACCAATCTAAATGTTTTATTTTACTAGTTAAAAAGTGACAAAATAATAAAATGTAACGCTTAAAAAATAGGGGGTTAATTGAAATAATTAATTAAGAAATGACTTATGTTTGATAGTTAAGTAGTTAATGTATTCTTTATAGGTCTTAGGTTCAAGTCACTCCTCTTCTATTTTTTTTCTTTAATTTTCAGCAAACTAAGATAAAAACAAAACTAAAATAAATACTAGTTAGAGTAAAAATAAAATAACAAATAAGCTTTAAGCTTAAAGGTTAACATGTCACCCCTCCCTCTTACATACCTAAGTTCAAGCCATTCCACATCTAAATTTAATTTTATTTTCAGTAGCAAGGGTAAATTACCATGTAACCCCTTAAAAGTTTGAAAACCCTAGGTATTTAGCCCTTTTCTCCTAGTTAGAATTGAATTATAGCTTTCCTTTCCAAACTAAACTGAATTTTTGCTTTCTTTTCCCTATTTCTTCTCCCTTTTCTTTTCCATCTTCATCTTTGCAAAATATTTTCTCTCTATTGCTGATATTATTTTTACTTACTGAATCAAATCAATCCCCATTCAGATCGTTTTCCCTACCGGCTATAGATTACACCATTGAAAGCATCCATTTATTTTCATCTAAGATTGGTAAGTACACCTCGTTTCAATGATCAAATCTCGTAATTTCTGTAATAGTAATGAAACAATGTAAATCTTTGTTTGATTAAATAATCTTTTGCGGTTCTTGCCCAAATCTTAAGTAAATCTTGTCAAAATTGAAATCAATCGTTAACTCGTGTATAAATGTCAATTGAAGGACCTGTTTTAGGTGAATCAGACCATATTTGATCTCGAGGAACATCGGTCGGGCGCTCGGTGAAAGGTGTGTGTTCTTTTACAAGCAAATTGGGGAAAACCATGTCTAGGAATAGGGCCGCACAGTCTCCCATACGGGTGTGTGGACCACACGGCTCCTCACATAACCATGAGCCACTAAAACCCTAGGCTAGTTCGAATCTCTCACGGTTGTGTCCCTTTTGTAGGTTGATTTTTGCATTTGACACATGGCTATAATTTGTTACACAACCATGTAACCCCTCCACACAACCTATAGCCTCTCACACGGCCGTGTGACCTTGCTTTACAATTTTACCAGAATTTTTGTGAATTGTTCAGTTTAGTCCTTGTATAATCCTCGAA
This sequence comes from Gossypium turneri, assembly GCA_008044935.1. NCBI lineage: Eukaryota > Viridiplantae > Streptophyta > Magnoliopsida > Malvales > Malvaceae > Gossypium > Gossypium turneri. Next base: position 22,064,493 of record CP032579.1, on the reverse strand, counting down.
CTATTTTTAGAAATTTTATTCACTTGATTGAGTTCGTGATAGTACAAACATGCTAGATTTTGTGGTTTGATGATTGAATTGCTACTGTTTAATGACAATATGTGAATATTTCATGTCTATTGTCACTGCCATTTTGATGAATTGATACTGTTGTTTTTACCATTGCATTACTGGTTACATGCCTATCGTCACTATTAAACCAATTACATGTTAAACATGTCTACTGTTACTGATGAACTGGATACATGATAAAGAATGCTTATTGTTACTGTTAAACCGAGTACATGTTAAGCATGTCTATTGTTTCTATATTGAATTGTTATTGGCATGTCATACTGCATTGCATGGGGTGGGACGATTGCAAGGAGAAAGTACTGATAGTTTACCTGCAAACACTGGTGGTTTATCCACCCCTTTCTGAAAACTTTTATTTGCAGACCACTTATGCATTCACAACCTACTGGCAGTGTATTAACCTACAAACACTAGTGGTTTATTCACAAATTTACTGGTAGCTTTTATCTACAAACCCGTTGTGCATTCACAACCTACTGACAACGTATTAACCTACAACACTAGTGGTTCATCCACAAATTGGAGTGTCCGAGTTAAATATGTTATGGGGTACTCTTACTTTGGAGTGTAGCAGTGGGGTAGGACCTTTCTTTTCTGTTAAATTGAAACATCATTGCATTGACATTCATAAGCATGCTCGAATGAACTGTAAACTTCTGATATACTATACAAATGCTATTGTACTGAAAATTGTTATTATGTATGCATGGTTTATTATTTTGTATTGATTTTCTTGTGATAGAACTCACACTGAGCTTTATAGCTCACTTCTCTTTAATTTCCATCCTTATAGATAACCCACCAGGTTAGACGTGGACACGAAATGCGGAGGGCTTAGAAATATTTTATTTATATGAAAGTATTATTAGGCTTATTTTTATAATTCATGGTATTTTGGTACTGTACTATTTTATTTATATTATGGCATAGGACTCATGTTTAGGGTTTATTTAGCATGCATGATTTCTTTTAATTTGTATTTAGGATAATGAACATGGAATTAGATTTTATTATATATTAAATAATTCTGATTTAACTTAATTAAAACTAAATTGAATATCACTATTTTGTTTCTAGGTTATAACTAAATTTAGAGTAATAATTAAATTAAGAATTAGCTAAGTATTTAAAGGAAATCACCGTTACAAGAAAAATGTTAAACTTGATCGGTTTTATTTAATTCACTAGTTTTTTTTGAAAATTAACTAAGTGTTCCTCTAAAATAAACAAAAAAATTAATACGACTATTTTAAAAACTCTAATAGCTTATTGGGCCATTTCGGTGGCCAATGTAATCTTCTAGATTCGGGTCTAACGTCTAGGCTAGGTTGGAGAGGTTATATTTGGTGGTATCAAAGCTTAGGTTTTCAAAACTCAGACTGTGGAAATTTCATAGAGCTTGCATGCATGCATTAAAAAAATGGGTATTTTGGGAAAAAAATGCCACAAATTTTTGCAGGAAATTAAATTCAAGACTCCGGTGCTAGTCCTACTTTTGAAACCTTTAAAGATCAATTGTAATTTTTTGACTGTAAATACTCAAGAAATAAATAATGCTTGAACTTTTATGTGAAAACTGTAGATATACTTTAGATTCTAAATTTTTTTGAGATCATTATGAACACCCAAGGTATACATGGTAGGGGTAGGCCGCGTAGGGCTGCACCTATAGAGTTGCTCACTATTCAAGGCAAAAACCTAATCCTTGAGGGGGAATATGTTGAGAACTCTACTGGCAGCGGTGGCGAAGGTTACAAAAATATAAAAGATAATCATTTTAATATTAAATTAATAAAATACTATTAAGATAAGTATTAAATTTAATTTAATATTAAATATATTAAAATATTATTTTTTGGAATAGTTAATCCGAAATCAAATTCTCTAGTAAAGTCCCAATAGGAGTGTAATTTTTCCACTACTCAACCACAGAAGAACCATTGTCGGCCACCAAAATGTCATTGTCGCAACTACTAACACCCCAGCTAGTTCAGTTTCTATCGATTCGGTCTGAGCCAGTGACGGCCTGATCGGTCCAATCCAGCCACCGGTTGAACTTAGACAATGTAAACGTTCTTACAAGGTCACTTATCATCAGTTTGAATGTAGACAATCAATGAGCTAATATTTGCCTGTCACAGTTTCGCTATGCATGCAAAATATAAAAGACGAAAATACAAAAGACATAACATGAAATGTGAAATTTATTTATTCATCATTCAAATAAATAGAAAACAATTAATGTTTACTACAATATGAACACATTTCTCAACATTCTAGAGGATCTAGACTGTACTCCAAACCAGAAGTTGAAGGGCACTGTGTTCTTATTAAGGGAAGAGGCCTATTGCTGGTAGTTGTCTATTGTAAGGGGTACGCAGGCTGAACGCATAACTTGGGAATACTTCCAAAAGGCCTTTCAAAAGAAATATGTGAGCACTAGGTATGTGGAGGTCTACAAACTCGAGTTCATCGATTTAAAGCAAGGGGATAAGACCATGTCAAAATAAGAGGCTGAATTTCTAAGCCTCAGTCGCTATGCTCAAAGAATGGTCACCACAGAATAGGAAAAGTGCGTGAGGCTTGAAAATGGGCTGCGTTTCGACCTCAAAATACAGGTTACTCCACACCAAGAACTGGTGTTTGAGACCCTAGTGGAAAAAATAAATAGGCTAAACGCGAACAACTGGTAAAAAATAAGGTCCCATTTAAGAGAGATTCGGGTTCCACTGGCTCGAATTCTTATCCCATAAAATAAGCCAGAGAGGATAGACCGCAGCAAGGGATTGTTATGATTAATTCTGGAGGTAGGACTCCCAACTATTAATAATGTAATAAGCAACATACGGGGGAGTGCTGGAAAAAGTTGGATGCTTACTTGAGATATAGGTTGACAAAACATATGGTGAAAGATTGTCCTCGTTGAGGCAGGCAAGAAAAAGCTCCGACTCAAAATCAGACCCAACATCAAAGAACGTGTTAGTTGCCTCCGATAGGCCGAGGTCAAAATAGGGCCACAAATATCGTAGCAACTGGTGCAAACCGAATTGAGGCTAGGAAACCTTCTCATGTTTATGTTGTTAGAGGACGTAAGGATATATATGCATCTGGTGGTATCACAAGTATTTTTACCATTCATTCAGTTCCATACTTTGCCCTTTTTGACATAGGATCCATTCATTCATATGTTGAATGTAATATGTTTGATAAATTCGGTGTTGGGGGAGCGGAAACCACTACTGATGTTAATGTAGTAAGCCCTTTAGGACAAACGAATACTGTAAATAAGGTCTATAGGAGATGTTCATTGGAGGTTCAAGGAGTAGTGTTTCTAGCAGATCTAATGGAGTTGCCTTTTGGGGAGTTTGATTTGATTCTAGGTATGGATTGGTTAGTGGAACACCAAGTTAGCCTAGATTGTGCCTTTAAGAAAGTTGTGCCTTTAAGAAAGTAACCTTGAAAATAGTAGAGGGTAGTGAGATTGTTATGGTTGGGGAGCAATAAAACTATTTATCTAATGTAATTTCTTCCTTGGTCACTGAGAAGTCAGTTCGGAAAGGGTACGAGGCTTATCTAGCTTATGTAATGAATGAGAATGCCAATATTTCTGCCTTAGATAGCATTCGAACCATTAGAAAATTCCCAAACGTGTTTCTCAAGGAGTTACCAAAGTTACCTCCAGATTGTGAACTAGAATTTGAAATCGAATTATTGCCAGGAATTGCTCCGGTGTCAATTACTTCCTACCGCATAGCACCTAAAGAGCTAAAAGAAGTGAAAATCCAACTTCAGGAGCTTTTGGATCTGGGTTTATTAGACCCAGTGTTTCTCTGTGGAGAGCTCTAGTCCTGTTCGTCAAAAAGAAAGATGACTCCCTAAGGCTTTACATAGATTATAAGGAGTTGAATAAACTAACCATTAAGAATAAATATCCCTTACCTAGGATAGATGACATATTTGATCAAGTCCAAGATACAACAATGTTTTCTAAGATAAATTTAAGGTCGGGGTACTATCAACTAAAGGTAAAGGAGGCAGATGTGCCCAAAACTGCATTTAGGACTAAATATGGCCATTATGAATTCCTTGTATTGCCTTTCGATTTAACCAACGCTTCGACCGCCTTCATAAACTTAATAAATTGAGTGTTCCAAACCTTCATTGATCAATTTCTCGTTGTATTCATCAGCAACATCTTAGTCTATTTAAAAACTGAAAGCGAACACGATTAATACCTTAGAAAGGTTATACAAATCCTCCGAGAAAAGAAATTGTATGCCAAACTGAGAAAATGTAAATTTTGGCTTAAGGAGGTTATGTTTCTAGGTAATGTGGTATCTACAGAGGGTATTTAAGTATATCCAAAAAAGATAGAGGCCATCATAGAATGGAAACAACCCAAAAATGTTTTTAAAATTTGAAGTTTCCTTGTTTAGTTGGGTACTATTGTAGATTTGTTGAAGGGTTCTCTCTAATAGCTGCACCCCTAACCAAGTTATTGAGCAAGGATGTTCCATTTAAGTGGACGAATAAGTAAGAATCTAGCTTTGAAAAACTAAAGGTTGTGTTAACCCAAGCTCCCATGTTAATTCAGCCTGAATCAGGAATAAAGTATGTAGTGTACAGCGATGCATCCTACACTAGCCTTGGATGTGTGTTGATGCAAGGTAGAAAAGTAGTTGCCTATGTGTCAAGATAGTTGAAACAACATGAGTGTAATTACCGACTCATGATCTAGATTTGACAGTAATGATATTCGCACTGAAAATGTGGATGCACTACTTGTATGGTGAGAAGTGCTACATTTATACCAAGCATAAGATTCTCAAGTACCTTCTCACCCAAAAAGAATTGAACATGAGGCAAAAGAGGTAGATAGAACTGTTAAAGGATTATGATTGTGTAATTCAATACCACCCTAGAAAAGTTAATGTAGTGACATACACTCTAAGTAGGAAGCAGATGATCGATTTAAGATCAATGTTTGCTCTGTTCAGTCTAGTGGATGATGGAGGCTTGCTACCCGAGCTACAAGTGAAATACACATTAGCTAGTAAGATCAAGGCTAAACAACCTGTATATGTGTCCTTGTTGTTGTGGATTAAACAGGTGGAGGATGACAAAACTGAAGATTTTGGGTTGAATAACGATGGTATTTTGTGCTTTCGAGGGAGGTATTATGTGCAAATTGACGAGGAACTAGGTTGTTACAACCAATCAAAATAAGTGAAAGATGAACACTAGTTTCCTTCTGGGTTGTTACAACCAATCAAAATACCTTTGTAGAACTGGGAGCGAATAACGATGGACTTAGTTCGTGGGTTACCCTCAACACCCACTAAGAAAGATTCAAGTTGGGTGATAGTAGATCGATTAACTAATTCAGCTAATTTCTTACATGTCCGTACGAGCTATTCTTTACAAAAGCTGGCTAAGTTGTATATTTTGAAAATTTTAAGACTTCATGGAGTGCTAGTATCAATCATCTCAAATCGAGATCCCCATTTTACATCTGATTTTGGAAAAAGCTTCACGAGGCACTATGTACTCGTTTGGATTTTAGTACTGCTTTCCATATGCAAATTAACGAACAGTCCGAACAAGTTATTCAAATATTGGAATATATGCTAAGAGGCTGCATCATCAAGTTCTGAGGTAATTGGGAGGAACATTTGCTTCTAGTAGAATTTGCCTATAACAATAGTTTCTAATCAAGTATACAAATGGCACCCTATGAAGCCTTATATGGTCAAAAGTGTCGAACACCATTGTGTTGGACTGAATTGGGAGAAAGGAAAATTTTGGGTCTAGAAGTGGTACAGGAGTTTGAGGGGAAAATTAAATTGATTTAGGATAAACTGAAAGCGGCTTTGGATAGGAAGAACTCATACGAAGACTTAAAGAGAAAAAACATTGAATACAATGTCGAAGATCAAGTCTTCTTGAAAGTGTCCTCATGGCAGAAGGTGTTAAGATTTGAGAGAAATGGCAAGTTAAGTCCTAGGTTCGTTGGACCTTATAGAGTTCTTAAAAGATTCAATCTAGTAGCATATCAACTAGAATTACCTCTAGAATTGGATTGTATTCATGATGTATTCCATGTTTCCATGTTGAGACGATATCGTTTCGACCCTTCCCATATTGTGCCATTACAAGAGATTGAGGTGGGACCGGATTTGTCCTTTGAGGAGGAACCCATACGAATTCTACATCATGAGGTAAAGGTTCTAAAAAGGAAATGAATCCCTCTTGTAAAAGTTTTGTGGCAAAAGCATGGCATGGAGAAGGCCACTTGAGAATTGGAAGAGACATTTCATCAATAGTATCCTCATCTGTTTGAACTAGGTAAATTTCTAGGATGAAATTTCTTTAAAGAGGGGATAATTGTCATGCCCAAAAATATAGAGGGTTAATTGAAATAATTAACCACAAAATGACTTAGGCTTGATGGTTAAGTAGTTAGTGCACTCCCTAGAGGTCCTAGGTTCAAGCCATTCCTCTCCCATTTCTTTTTTCTTTTCTTTTCTTTTTTTTTTAAATTTTTAGCAAACTAAGATAGAAACCAAACTAAAATAAATAATGTTTAGAGTACAAACTAAAACAACAAATAGGCCTTAGGCCTAATGGTTAACACGTCACTCTTCCCCCTTGCATACTTGAGTTTGAGCCATTATATCCCCCAAATCCATTTATTTTTGGCAGCAAGGGTAAATTACCATGCAACCCCCTTAAAGTTTGAAAACCCATACCTAGATATTTAGCCCATTTTCCTAATTACAATTGAATTTTTGCAAACTAAACTAAATTTTTGCTTTCTTTTCTCTATTTCTTTTCCATCTTCTTCTTTGCAAAATATTTTCTCTCAAAGGTTGAAATTATTTTTGTTTCCCAAATCAAATCAATTCCTATTCAAATCATTTTCCCTACCGATTGTCGATTACGCCATTGAAAGAATCCATTTCTTTTCATCCAAGATCGATAAGTATGCCTTGTTTCATTGATCAAATCTCGTAATTTTCTTAGTAGTAATGAACGACGTTAATATTTGTTCAATTAAATAATCTTTTGCGATTCTTGTCAAAATCTTGACTAAATCTTGTCAAAATTAAAATTAACCGTTAACTCATGTATAAATGTCATTTGAAGAACTTATTTTAAGCGCATCGAACCAAATTTGATCACAAGGAACGTTGGTCGGGCTCCCAATGAAAGCTGTGTAATCTTTTACAAGTGAATTAGGGCAAATCGTGTCTAAGAATTAGGCCACACAGTCTCCCGCATAAGCGTGTGGACCACACGGCCCCTCATACAACCATGTGCCACTAAAACCCTAGGCTAGTTTGAATCTCTCACAATCATGTCCCTCCTGTAGGTTGATTTTTGCATTTGACACATGGTCACAGTCAATTACACGGCTATGTAACCCCTCCACATCGAATTGGTTTTAGAAATTTTATTCACTCGGTTTAGTTTCTAATAGTACGAACATGCTAGATTCCGTGGTTTGATGATTGAATTGCTACTGTTTAATGACAATATATGAATATTTCATGTCTACTGTCACTACCTTTCTGATAAATTGGTACTATTATTTTTACTACTATATTACTGGTTGCATGCCTACCATCACTATTGAACCGATTACATGTTAAACATGCCTACTATTACCGATGAACTAAATAAATGATAAAAAATGTCTACTGTTATTGTCAAACCGAATACATGTTAAGCATGTCTACTGTTTTCTATACTTAATTGTTACTAGCATGCCATATTGCATTGTATGGGGTAGGACGATTGAAAGGAGGAAGTACTGCAGTTTAACTGCAAACACTAGTGGTTTATCCACACACTTACTGACAAATTTTATCTGCAAACCCGTTATGCATTCACAACCTATTGGCAGCGTATTAACCTGCAAACACTGGTGGTTTATCCACAAAATTACTGGAAGCTTTTATCTGCAAACCCGTTGTGCATTCACAACTTACTAGCAACGTATTAACCTGCAACATTGGTGGTTCATCCACAAATTGGAGTGTCCGAGTTAAATGATTTCTGTGGAACTCTTACTTTGGAGTGTAGCAGTAGGGTAGGACCTTTCTTTTTTGTTAAATTGAAATATAATTTGCATTGACATTCATAAGCATGCTTGAATGAATTGTAAACTTTTGTTATACTATACGAATGCTATTGTATTGAAAATTTTTATTATGTATGTTTGGTTTATTATTCTGCACTAATTTTCTTGTGATAGAACTCACACTGAGCTTCATAGCTCACTTCCCTTTAATTTCATCCTTACAGATAACCCACCAGGTCAGAACACGGACACGGCATGCGGAGGGCTCGAAAACATTTTATTTATATGAAATTATTATAGGCTTATTTTTATAATTCTTGGTATCTCGGTATTGTACTATTTTATTTATAATGTGGCCTAGGACTCATGTTTAGGGTTTATTTAGCATGCATGATTTTTTTTAATTTGTATTTAAGATAATGACCATGGAATTAGATTTGATTATACATTAAATAATTCTAATTTAATTTAATTAAAACTAAATTGAATATCACTTTTTTGTTTCTAGGTTATAACTAAAATTTGAGTAATAAATAATTTAGGAATTAGCTAAGTATTCAAAAGATATCATTGCTACAAGAAAAATGTTAAACTTAATCGGTTTTGTCTAAGTCATGAGTTTTTTTTTTAAATTAACTAAGTTTTCCTCTAAAATAAAGGGTTAATATATACAGACGTACCTAAACTTGGTAAATTGTATAAACTTGGTTACTTTTTGTAAACGTAACTGGTACCTAAACTTGGAAACCATAAACCAAGTTGGTACTTTTTATTGGTATATGACTACCACTGTTAGATTTTGAGTTGATAACAAATAGAATGTTGACATGTGTCACAAAAAATTAAAAAATAGTTTTTTCATAAATTAAAAAATTAAGAATTTTTTTTACATGCATAATAAACCTAGAAAAATGACTATCTAAATTCATTTAAAACAGGACAACCATTTGACCAGGTTCATTGTGAATGTTGTTTTAGTAATTTTTATTTTTATAATTTCAAAAATAAAAATATAATATTTTAAAAATTAAACTCCTGTATTTTATAAAATTTTCGGCTTTTTAGTTTTTTATATTTTAGAATTTTTATTGAATTTTAGGAATTTTTTTATATCACATGTTGTTCAAGTTCATTCAAAATGTGTATTATTTAATTAATAAATATTTTTTTAATTTGAAAAAATAATAATATAAAATATTTTTTAAATGAATTAAAAATTTAAAATAAATTTCATTTTTATTACTTAATTAATGAATCTTTAAAATTAATTTAATTTTTATTCTACATTTTAAAAAATAATAATGATTATAAATCATTTTAAAATATTTTTTATTACTTAAGTAATAAATTTAAAATAATTTAAGTGATAAAATTGGAATTTATTTTAAAACATGGAATTTATTTTTAAAAATATTTTTATATATTTTTGAAATTCTAAAAAATATATAAAATTACTAGAAAAATATGTTACAAGGCTAGAACTTTAGTCTTGCAATCCACGCGGCATTATGCGGTTTCTTGATTTCAAATTCATCTAAGTCAACCTAACTCTTGAAAAGTGAAAATTCTAAATAAAAATTCTCTAAGGCACTGAAAACAAAAGTGGTAGAAACTCAAGACAAAACAGAAGCGAAAGAATAGAAAAAAATCTGACGCCAAGTGTTTGAATAAATGCTCTCAATAGTATTCAATTACTATGAAAGATTATAACTGAGTGATTACAAATGAGGGAGAATGCCTCTATTTATAGTTGAGCTCCCCCAAATCCAACGGTATAGGTTAGTTTACATCGACGGATAAGATTAAGTCAATCTACAATTTGAGAGTCTTAAGGGATTTGCATGATCCCCTAAGATTACAAAATCAAATCTTATCAGATTACATATCTTCTAAGATTATTTTCCATATTCACTAAGGTAGCCCTAATTTTCCTTAAGTGCTTCATTGGGCCACCAAGGCTTTAAGCAGATGGGCTTCTCCACATGTTCCACGAATCAGGTTAGTTCAAGTGGGTCGAATGAGCCCCATTTAATCACTTGACCTCCATGGACGCTCTTTATGAGTTAGTCATGGGTTTTGATTCACAACCCATGACAAATACACGTTCATAATGAATCTGGATAACTGATTGTCTAGATTCATTTGTATCAAGACAACCAATTTTCCATATTTACTGTACACTTGAAATAAAAAAAATCTAAAATTCAATAAAAATTATAAAAACATAACAATATATAATATAGGATTTTATATTTAAAAATAAATTATATTGTTATTCATGAATTTATAAAAAATATATATATAAAATCACTAAAAACATTTGGCATGAACTACGACAAAATATTGTCTAGGTCCAAATGAATCTAGACAATCACTTGTTCAAGTTCATTATACTTGCAAAATAAATTCCTAATTCTTTTAAGTTTTTAATTTTTAAAAAATATTTTTATTATATTTTGTGGCACGTGTCGATATTCTATTGGCTAATAGCTCAAAATCTAACTATGTTAGTTAGGTACCAATAAAAAGTACCAATTTAGCTTATAATTTCTAAATTTAAGTATAATTTAAGTTTAAAAAAGTAAGTATAAATTGTCGGTACACTTATATATATATTAATCCTTAAGTAAATTGAAATAAAAATTTAATTTTATTATTAAAATTTTAATTCAAACTCAATCCTATTTAAAACTTATTTTACCCAAAATTAATCAATCCGATCTCACAACTTTGATGACTAATAAATAGCCTACCGAATCAGTTTACTGATTTATCATTAAATGTAAATGAAATAAATTAGTAGTTGGATTTGTTTCCAAATTTTATGTGTTAGATTTGGATTATTATCACTTTGATTTTTTAAGGACTTTATAAGTATAATTATGAGTATAAGTATAATGGATTAGAACAAAAATATATTCAATATAAAAAAAATCGAAATATACTAAAATTTAATTTAGAATAAATCTAAGTATAACCTACATATAATAACATTAAGAGACCCATACAAGACATTTAGATTAAAATCAGGACAGTAAAGTTGTAGTGGAGTTTTCCTTTAATCGCATTAAAGCGAAGTTGAGAAATTACCATATGTCCCCATTTATTTATTTCTAAATTTTTAAATGTTGATTAAGAACTAAAAAGCTCCACTAAAGTAAATACTTATATAATAAAGGATAAATGTCAAAACTATACATGAATTATGATTCAATGTATAAAATTATATATGAACTTTGATTTTGTGCAATTTTATATATGAAAATTTGATTTGATTAAATTTTAACAATTAACTAACAACATTATCGAATTAACATCATTTTACATTAATATATATCATACATAAACAATTATATTAATCCAATATGAAAATAAATGTATGTATTCATTCAATATGTACAATTGAATTAAAATCAAAGTTTTTATGCATACATATGAACCAAAATTCAAGTTTTATGTGAATAATTGCACCAAATCAAAATTCATGTATCAAATTACATATTGAACCAGAGTTTATGTATAAATTTAATATTTACCCCTTACAATAAACTATCATAAATTTTGAGGTCCAAATTCAAGTTTCACCTTATATAAATGTGATGGTTGTATCCTAAATTTAGTAAATTGAATGAAATTAATTATTGAATTAAGTAATAATTAATTCTCTAGGAATTGACCATGCAACATTGATATATTAATTAGTTAAACCAAGTTTGGAAGTTTTCGTTTAATATTATTTATGGATATTTAAAGATATATAGTTGCGGAGCTTTCACATTAAAGAATATAATATAAATATATTTTAAAAACATTAAAATCCATAATAAGTTTGAAGAGATGAGGATAGTTTTAACCCTTTTTTTTCATTTCCAAAAAAACTGTTTTTTAATTTAAAAATTGAAAAACTTATTTGTGAAAAAAGAAATAAAAAATTATTTTTAATAATAAAAACATAAAAATATGTTTGGTAGGTAATTTCTTATAACCGAAAATAGTCATCATTTAAAATGAGAAGTAAAATGAATTTAGCAATTAGATCAAAAGAAATGGTTCTAATTTTTAGATTTTGCATTTATCTTACTTTATTAAAATAAAACCAACATCTCATATTTCCCTTCTTTTTTTCTTTTCACCGTATAATTGAAGTGTTAGGGTTAAATTTGGAATGAAAGGCAAGAAATTAGGATTATTAAGATTAATCAATTTGGGTGTTAGGTAATTGAAAAAATCGGTCGATCATTTCATTCTAAAAATTTTGAGTTTTTTTCTTAGTTAATTTCAAGTACTCAAAGAATTCCAAGCATGTGGTAAGTTTCAAATATGCTTGAAATTCTTTAACCACTTGAAATCAACCAAGAAAAAATTTCAAAATTTTTAAAATGAAATGATATACCAATTTTCAATTAAGAAAAACAAATACCTAATACCCAAATTGAAAATTACAAATGATCATATATCCTTTTTTTTAATATTAATTAATGATACATAATAATTTTTAACTCTGCTTATCTATAATAAATATAAAAGTACAAATTTGTAAAAACTTGTGAACTTCTATTTTTCATTATATTAAAATTGACATTAAGTATATTAATTGATAATAATGTGATAATAACAAAAGTAATATTAATTAATTATTAATTAAGGTGAAATTAATTAACATAGTCATATATTTTATAAGTTTTATTGAAAAAATAACATCATATATGTTACTAATTAATAAAATTTTTAAATATATAAGATTATTGAACATAATTGGATAAATTAAAAAAATAAAATTTAGACTTTTTTATAATTAAAAATTTTAATTAAATAAATATATTTTTACCTATGAATTTGATTTGATTTTAAATATTATAATGCTTAGATAAAAATTATAAAATATAGATATAACATTTTTTTCAACCTAAAATAAACTTTTTAACAAAACGTAAAATACATATAATATTAATATTTTGATATTTGTATAGCATTTATAATGTATGAATTTATTTGTTATTCTCTTAATTTATATGTTAAAACATAAAACAAAATAAATACATTCTATATTTAATTATACATTTTATAATTAATTAAAAATATTTTTTGTTGATAAATACTATCTAATCAATTTGACTCTTGAGAAATTAAAATAAAGAAAATTACTAAGAATTAATTTTTGTGCTAGCTATGTTTCTATGTTTTATAAATTTATAAAACCAATAAATGTTATAAATTGCAAACTAGAGGTCCCTAGTAAAGAAATATGAAATTGGTTTTCAATTCGAAAAAGAAAATTGAAAGTTATGAATAATTTGGATATTAGGGCTAAAATGGACTAAATTGAATTAAATGTTTTATTTCGTTGAATTTGTATTGGATTGTGTGATTAACGATGTTTCTTTAATTCTATTACCGAACGTAGCCAAATACAATGCTAGAATGTCAAAGACAAAAGAAAAAACAAAACGACGAACATCAAATAACTTGTGCGGTTTGTGCTTCTATAATTCAATTTCAATTTGCTTTCATAGATTAATTAGTCATTATAATCAAAATGACTATGCATCGAGGTAGTGGTATCTTTCTCCTATAAACTTCAAATAATGGATCTGGTTGGTGATATTTGAAATAAGAGATAAATGTTCGAAATTGTTTTAGATGTGATTGTGGATATTTGGACTTTGGTAGTAGAATGATATATGTTACTGATCTGCCATAAATTGATATGGTAACTTAAGTTCTTTTCAACACTTAATGAGTTTGTATTTAAGCATTTTATGGTTTTATTTTTTTATTTTCTTATATTTATTAGATTTTTATCTTAATATTCAGTTTTATGTGTTTTTAGTGTATTTTGTGACCAAAATGACAAAATCTTGCCTTTTGGAGTTTAATGATTAAATTTAGCTTGTGCAGGAGATGATTAAGGAAAAAACTTGAAGAAACCTTGCTGCTATCCTTGGGGTTGCGACACCAGACCCTTGGTGTCACGACATTGAAGTTATCTATCACCCTGGGAGTTTGAATTTCAAGAACTAGCACACTACAGGTGAACTGGTGATAATGCCCCGACACTAAGAGTATGGTGTCGCAACATCAAGTGCTAAAGTCACGAGATTATGTTACTAAAGTCATGACATCGATGGCAGTCACCATTACTGAAGGATCCCAACTGTTCAAGGAGACAAAGTCGCGACAGCAATGCTACCAGACAAATCTAGGTGGATGTTGTTGGCAAGGTCCCGACACCAATGTCTGGGAGTCACAACATCAAGGCTCGACGAGTTAAAATCTGCAAGGGCATTCTTCAGTCAAAACATGTTATTTTAATTGTTAAGAAGGGGACTTTTTTTCCATTCTAGGTCAAACATGTTAGCTTTAGGGAGTCTTTTAGCTTTTGGATTATTAGGTTAATTTTAGTTAGTGACCATTGCATTTTCTTTTTATTTTTCTGTACTTTGTCTTCTTCCTTAACTCAAAGGAACAAGGACCTTCTTCTAACATTGAATTTTCACTTTTAATTTCAATAGATTTTAATGAGTTTTTATTCAAAAGTTACAATTGATTAATCAAAAATGTAGAATCTTGTGTTTACACTCCATCGCAGTAATCAAAATCAAGGACTTCATAAAAAATTATGAGTAATTTCTAAACACTTCAAATTTCTATATTGTTTGATTATTTAAATAGGCAGGAAATTATTGGGTAGTGTTTGTTTAAGATGAGCATTAACTAAATACTTTGGGTAGTTGATTAATTAAATTGTTGAACAATTATTTTAAGGATTAGGGACTAAATTGAATAATCTAGACTAAATTGAATAGAAATAGATACTTGGCATTGACAACTCTTGGTGAAAATATAGATAAGTGAGACCGAGAGGAGACCTTATCGAGTAAAAATTCAATTGTAACCCTTTAGTCTAAGTTAGACCGAGAGATTAATTGGACTAAATTGTAAATTGGGTAAATTATTGACCGAGAGGTATTAATTAATTCGATTAGAAATTATTACATCTAATTCCAAAATTCGAGAATTAATTTTCAACACGAATATTAACCAACTACGTTTTTTCTTTGATTATTTCTTTTATAAGTTTTGAAATCTTTACAATTAAGTCCTTAGATATAATATTAGCATAAAACCTTCAATTCATGATTTGTCGTACTATAGGTTGTTAGATAATAGTTATTTAAACTTTCTATTTCGCATGTTTGATGCTTTAAATTCAATCTTATAAACCTATCTCTTATGGGTTTGATCCCTGGAATACTCCATAAGGTGTTCCATTGTACATTTTATAAATATTACAACTCGACTTGTTACACTTGCAATACACTGCATGTTTTAGTCTTTGGTTGCAATTTCTTTACTTGATGCACATATATCAAGGCATGGTATGTTACAGTATAGATTATGATGTTAATGCCCCATTAAATGATGCTAGATGTAAGTCCAAGTATAGTTGGCATGCCATAGGGTCACCGATACAATGATTTGCTAGCCATCATCGTCGAGCAAGCTAGGGTGGTTGAATAAACAATACAGAAAATTACTAAAAAAACTATCGTTGTCGAGCAACCCAAGATGGTAGAATAATCACATACTAAAAGTCATCGTTGTTAGGCTACCTCGGATGACATAATAAAATAATCCTAATTTTAGAAGGACAAGGACTTATTGACATATAAATATTCAAGTTCCTATTCTAATGTCTATCGTTGGATAATAGGGGTCAAATTGAATAAGCATTGAAATAGATATTTAAATGTGAAATTAATAAGAAAGTTGGAAAAATGATATGTTGAGTTAAAATAAAAGTATTAATGTGATTGATATTTTTTTATATATAATACTCTAGTTTATTCTTCATGAAATGTATTTGAATTATATTAGCACCACTGAGTATTCAATACTTAGTGTACGTTTTGTTTATTTCCATGCGTAGGTCTTGGACGAGGATTTTTTTAGGTGGTTCGTGACAGAATGTGCAAATGTACACGGTCGTTATTGAGTAATAAGTAAGTAAAAGACTTATCGTCTCCATAGGGACTGTATCTGTTAATCAATAATTGTAAAATTAAGAATTTACAAGTTGATTAAGAAAACACAATATTTTGAGGTGATGGATGTTAAAATTAAATAAATTAACTAAATGCAAACTAACCTAAATTCAAATGAGATGAAATAAAATGCAATGAAGTGGTTTTAGTAACAATTTCACAAGTTTTAACTACAATAAAATGAATAAGCTAGAACAATCACAACATTTGACTTGATTCATTCCTCATCATATTTAACAATGTTTTGGAAAATATTCCATGGCAACTCGATCATTCATTAACTTGGAATCTCCTATAAGTTCTTTTGAAGTCTTATACTTAGAAAAACATATATATTTCTATGTCCATATTTAACTAAGGATTCTTTAGAATTTATGTGAAGTAATAGGGACAGATTAGGTTTGAAACAATTTAATCACATAAACTTAAAGTTATGCAAGATAATAGTGTTCTCTTAGATTATTACAAACCTTTAATTTATTCTAATTAGGATATAATTTAAGCATGTAACTTTCAAATTATCGTGTCCATTAGCACCATAGGACTAGGATTAATCAACTATTTCTAATGCATCCAAACATATTTTAATGCATGAATAACATGAATGATTTTAATTTGAACCATGAACAATTGAGGAGCAAAACAACATAAACATGAATCGAATGAATTTAATCAAATCATTGCAATTATGCTAGCTAAAACAAATTTAAGTCATCATCATTAATGGAAAAAAATTTAAACAATTTGCAATCATGTTTGAACAACTAAGAACAATTGAAAAAGAAATAACGAAGAAGAAACTCTTTGATGAGTTCAGCGATTCACCGAAGATTGATCGTGGTGGCTTCTTCCAATTCTCGCAGTTGCTCCTTCGCAAATTGTTTCTCAAGGTGGTCGGGCAAGAGAGTTTTTCTCAAGGAAATGCTAGCTAAAAGAAAAGGAAAATGGAGAACTTTAAAGAGGATAGAAAGAGGAGAGTTGAGGGATGTGAGGGATGTGAGGGATAAATGAGATTTTTTTTTGGATGACATGAAAGGTGAATGGAAATGCCTATTTGTACTTGAGGGAGAGCTTGGGAGTTTTCTAAAAAATAGCATGCATATCCCTTGATAATCTCCCATTGCATAGTCGGCCATGAATTATGGGATAAGGGGTTGATGGTTACTTGATTTTTGTGACCAATTCTTCCTTAATTCATGGTACGGGGTTGGACAGCAATCAAGGTATTAGTTGAGGGTTGATTTGTGATTTTTTACACATACAGGGATCTTCAATTCAATTATTCCAACAGTTTTGGCAACCCAACTAGTTACAGACTAGCCCTTCTTAGCAAACAACTTTCGACTGGGTTTAATCAACTTTTTTCGGGTCAAATTTGTTGTCTTGTCATCCACATGAAGTGGATATTAGCTCATGTCCATGTGTATGTTTTTATTGGCTCCCACATTTATTAATTCAGTGGTCCAACTACAGAAATTGAGCAAACAAAAGTTAACATGTAACATAATAAAGTGAAATCATGTAAAATTAACACCTAATTATGTAAAATTACAAATTTTACTAAAATTATGCCCCATTTCTTACTATGAACTAAAATGACACAATTAGTTTTCCACATGCTCGGAATTTGCATAAATTCTAAGTGAAAAAGGTGTTAAATAAACCTATATAATTTAGACTTATCACACCCCCAAACTTAATTCATTACTCGTCCCGAGTAATGTTTCATGCAAAGGAAAAACTTTAGGGAAATCTTGTACAATATTTACATAGAATCAACTTTTCACATAATCATTTACCAACAAATTTATGCTCACAAACTCTTCTTTTTAATAAATCGCACACTTGCAAATATATTATTCCAAAGTTTTATGTTAAGTACAAGAAAATGCTAGCATGAGTTATAATTTGCATACATTTCAAAGTCATATATAGAGTTCACCATTCAACAAAGTTTCCTTATCTAATAAGACAAAACAATCCTGAGGTTTAATCAATCGTCTTCATATGTTGAACTTAGCAATTTCTCTTAACTAATGTAGTCGGCATAATTATCTAAATCAATAGGTATTTTATAAGGTGTAATGGGGCTAGGCTCAATGTAGGGATAAAGAGAAATTATTTTTAGGCTAAATCATCTTAACCCTAACTTTGTCTTGAATCTTTTTGGGTAAAGTATCCTACTAAAGGGTTTTAACACCCCCAAAATTAATTTGAAACTCATGCTCAACAATACTTCTCAACATTTGATAAGATCTTTCTTTTTCTTTCTTTTTTTTTCGAAGCATGTACATCTTTTTGAATTTTCCCTCGAATTTTAACTCACCAAGACAAGTATAGTTAAGATGGGTGCAAGATAGGGTGAAAATTAAAAAAATGACAATATGGCTGATGATGTAGGTAAATAACAATAAAGTAGGCCATATAGCTCAAACTAAGGTTCCAAGGGTTAAATTCATATGGTAGGCTTGAAAGGCTTAAACGATCAAAAGAAAATGTTCCTAAATCATGTTTAGATTCTTATGCCTCCTAGGATTTCACCTCAAGAAAGTTACTAAGACAATTCTAAAGCCTATATAAGACTATATAAAACTATATAAGACTAATGAAAAATATAAGCATATGAGCTAACTTATTAAAAAGAAAAGTTCATTTTCATGGCGAAGACTAATAAGACTAATGAAAAATATACGCATATTATAACTGAGCTAACATATAAAAAGAACTTAAATTAAATCAGAAATTATACATGCATATGAGCTAACTTATTAACAGAACATTGTTCTTGAGCATCACTTTATTTCGGCATACTTATGTGTGAAAATTGAAAAGTTTTAAAAATCATAAAAGATTGGCCCTTACCCCCTTAAAACGAAGCAATGTATTCATTACAAAATATCAAAGTAGTGAATGAAAACTGTACACCAGTAGGATTCAAAAAAAAAAAAGAGGTGAGTCATGGAGTCTACTTAAGTACCAAGTCTTTCTTGAAAAATCCTATCCTCAGACATGTACATTCATATTGCTACACTACTATGCTTTTTACTAGAGAACAAAAATTAATGGAAAGACATTGGCTTAGTTTATTCATAAATTGAAAATTATTCAACTTTATTGCGCATAAAATAAAATATTCCTAAAATTAATAAATGTGTTAAAAGTAATACTAAAGAAAAAAGAAATCCCCCCTTTCATTCATCTTTATCATCCCCTCTTATCTTATTCCTTTGCCTTCTCGTTCTCTCTTGTATTCACAACCTCTTCTTGTCATGACTCAAAGATATGATCTGGGAACTCAAGAATGAAACTATTAGAGATATTCTTAAAAGTATTCCTTATGAAATCATCTGTAATTTTTGCATATTTCCAATAAGCCTGTTGTTGGTTATGCATAAATTTCCACATATCCATCATAGATGAAAATTCCAAATTATTCATAGTGTTCGAAGAAGTGCTCATCAGAATAGTCAACTCAGGATCAACACTTGGCTCAACTACTTCAGTAATATTTGGTTCCACTCTCGGTTCAAGGTTATTCGGTTCGCCTTTAGATTATGCTTCTTTGGTTTCATTTAACGAGTCAACTTCTGGTTCAGATTTGGTTGATGACTCATCAGACTCTGGTTCGTTCGGCTCGATTTGGTTCAACTGTTCAACATTCTCCACTAACCTTTCAAGATCATGTCTTGTTATGCAACCTTGAATCTAACAACCCTTCAGCTTTGTTTTTTATTTAACTTGGGCTCTCAAGCAAAGTGAAGTAATCAATGATGGAAAATAAGCACTTCCTGCCCTTTTCCTCATACAATGTTTGATTTCCTTGAGAATAATTTTCCCAACATTTATAGACTTCTCTACTATAATTGATACAAGAAAAGCATTTGTTCCATCGAGGTGGTGGAAGTATGTGAGATAGGCATGAAACTATATCGAACAAAGTAAAACCATACCTTAGCCATTGGTTTTAAGTACTCATTTTGACAAGAATGATTGTTATATTTTCTTATTATCCACTGGGATCTCAAATTTGCAACAAAATTAAGTACTTGTTGAAGAAAATCCCAGTTGATATTTGTCATCATGTAGAGTATTCATCTTCTTCAACATCAAGTAGGTTAAACAAATCATTAATGGATTTAGAAGTAAGGGATACCTTCTTTTTACGAACAAGAACTTCAGAATCATCTGGCGTGGTTAAATTGGCATAGAACTCTCTTACTAATTCCTCTTCAGGTAATGATCGTGCGTCACAAGATTGATTCCACTTTAAGGCATTAATTTTTTTCTAAATTAACAAAGGCACAATCATCTTGTCATTTCTCTCCAAATTGAAACCTATTTCTGGCATCATGGGTTGATTTTTTAAGATGGAATCAAATCTTTCCCTTACTTCCTCATCTTGAATCACAATTAGATTTTTGGCAGAAGTCTTTGAAGATCTAGTTCTCTTTCGAGACTTGACTACTTGAAAAGGATTTAGGAGGTAGCAAAGGTGTGGAGGTAAAAATGTTGCGGTAGCGATAGAGTTACAGCTACAAAAGGGAAAAAAATTTGCTGCGACAAAGAGGAGATGCGGTGGTAAAAAAATTTTTGGCTCTTAGAGTTGACGACAAAGAGAAAAAAATTTTGGGGGAATCTTGGGTTTTTGAGGCCGACGAAAAAGAGAAGAAAAAGATGGAGGTTAGGGCTAAAGCTGATTACTCAATGGGTGTGGAAAATATGATGGTGGTAAAGGGTTTTTATAGTGGTAAACTAGGGCAAATTTTTAGCAAAAATTTAGCAAAAGTGGATGCTTGGGGCAGCAAGGTATGGAGGGAAATATGTGGCGGCACAACTAGGGTTTAGGGAAGCTTAGGGCCGACAAAAATTTGGGTATTTTCCTCCTTTTTGCTATTCTGGGCCTTAAGCCCAAACTACAAAATTTTATTATTTGTACTAAAATAAAACTAAACAAAAAAACATATTAGTACTTGGGCCAATTTTAACTCTCTTATTAAACATAAAAAGTAAAAATTAAAATTAAAATTGAAAATAAAAATAAAAATTTCTTTTAGGCTAATTAGAAAATTTTCTCTAAAGATTACATTAAATTTAAGTTCCCAAGAAAGGTTGGAGGGGTCACGGTTTGGTCCCGCTTAAGTTCCAATCTCCTTAGACAAAATTAATTTAATATACTAATTCAAGAGAAATTTTCTAATTATGCCATTTATTCAAATGAGAAAAAAACTGAAAATAAAATAATGATAGAGAAAATGAAAAGAACTTCCTCAATGTCATTGGGTATCGTCACTAACTGAGGCGATGTCAAACGACCATTTATCATACCAATCATACCCATTTAGAAAGAAAAAATTAATCTTGCCCAGCAATTATGTTCATCATTTGATCAAGGAATAGCAACGAAAAATGGTCTTTCCGCGTTGCGTTCCTCAACTTTCTATCATTCATACAAATTTACAAAGACTTGATTGTCCTTAACAGAATCAGCTCATGATCTATGATACCTTCTTTCTTTGGTACAGGTCTCACCCACAGAATGTCATAGGTGGGATATATGATCGTTGCTTTTACCTATTGAAATTCAAATTTCCCAACATCAAATACTTGAGATTGGATCAAACTTTTCTGTCCCTCAATAGATCCCTTTTCAGTATCTTCCAACGAATCATTGAATTCTAATTTTGTAGGAGCCAGTGGATCTACCTTAGAGATAGCATAACAATCTTTAACCTCATCAGGAGATCTTATGGCCTTGAGTACATTAAAGGTCACTTATTGATCTTGAACTCGCATGGTGAGTTCACCTTTCTGTATATAGATTATCGTCCTGCTGGTTGCAAAGAAAAGCCTTCCTAGGATGATTGGTACTTCTTTATCTGCTTCAAAATCTAAGATAATAAATTCAGCAAGAAATATGAATTTGTTAACATGTACCAATACATCCTCGATTTTTCCTTCTGGATGCGCTAAGGATCTGTCTACTGATTGGAGTTAAACAGTAGCCGGTCTGGCTTCACCAATACCTAATCGTCTAAACACAGACATAGGAATCAAGTTGAAACTCAATCCCAAATCACACAAAGCCTTGCCACAATAGGATTCTCCAATATTGCAAGGTCTGATGAAACTTTCTGGATCCTTCAACTTCGGAGGCAACCTATTCTGAACAAATAAGCTACATTCTGTAGTTAGGGCTACAATTTCAAATTCCCCAAACCTTCTCTTCTTAGACAAAAATTCATTCATAACTTTCACATAGTTTGGCATTTGCTCCAAAGCTTCCACCAATAAAATGTTAATACATATCTATTTCAATACATCCAAAATTCTCCTAAATTGAGTACCCTGTTGCTGTTTTGTTGCTGGAGTCATTGAATATATGGAGGTTACGGAACTTTGGCTTAGACTGGACATCTCTTCCGAGGTAATGTCTCTGTATCTGACATAGATGTTAGATTACTAGAATTGACAAGTTTAGATTTTACCTCCTCTGAATTTGTAGAATCTGATGTAAGAATTTCAACTTTGTAATCTCCCAAACCCAGCCTAGACATTATGACCAAATCGTGAAATTCACATTAGTCATCTAAGCATCGAACCTACTATATCAATAGTTGAAACCTCAAAAACACTCTTTTTTTATAAAATCGCAGTTGCCTTCATTAATTTTGGAAACCATTCATTTAACTAATCCAAACATTATTAAGTCAAGATAGTGAATTAGGTGTGGTTTTCAAAAACCGCAATACACATCATTGTCTTTGAAAAATATTTTATTTATCTTGGTTACAGTGAAAAATTTTCCATACTATCCCAATTATTAACTTAGCCAAATAACATGCATAGTTCAATTTCTATATATATAAATCCGAAAATCCATCCTAAAATGAAAATCATGCATGCATGAAAATCCTGAAAAAGAAAACAGTCCAAAACCACAGTTTTAAATAATTTTACAGTCCAAAAATCGAATAATAATAGAATAGAAAACTAAATAAATAAAATCACAATGGTGTTTCAAGTCTGAAGTCCGTCGTACATCGACATGCCAATTCGATCCTAAGTTCGTTCATTACCTGAGAAGTTGAAGTAATGGGGTCAGCTTAACAAGCTCAGTGTGAGTCTAAACAATCAAACATATCACATACATTCAAGCATTTTTTCATAGAACCAAATAACACATTCAATATCCATAATAACATTCTTATGTAACATGATCATGACATAATGTACATATGAATTCCTACCCAAACCATCTGCTACACACAATGAGTTTCCCAGAACCCGTCTGTTGAACTCCAATGTATGCGAGCAAAGCTCAATGTGGTAGAAACCACCAAATAACATAAATGCAGAAAATATGTCGTATAACATATAATGCGATAAAATTTCCAATATCATATAATGCGATAAAATCGCCAATCCCCTCGGTACTCTAGGTGCAGTGCATTGACTATGTATAAATGCGAACTTAATATTCCATGAGAACTGCACGGAACTCCTCCGTCATCCATATAATCCCACCCCATGCACATGCAATATGTCATACTATCTCATACGTAGCCATAAATCAATATTTTTCACATTTAGTTGGCATTCTTAGTACTTGCCCTCAATTATCACATACTTTCAGAATATGGAATCAATAATCCAACTTTCAAACTACCATAAAGACGATATTATTCCCAAAACACAATTTCATGTACTTTTATTTTTTTTCTGTGTGCATGTATAGCAGTCTTTCAAACATATCATAGTAATTCACTTGTACGAATACATCATGCATAAGCCTTATTTTCATTCATAAACATGTCATACCTACCACCAATCATACATTAAATTAAACAAACATTCATGAAAATGTCAATCATTAATCAAACTAGCAACAATGCTACCATGCCAAATAATTAGGCCTCGTAACGTACCTGATTCGGCCACTTGCAAATTTAATTTCTTAGCTATTAAGTCAAGACCAATCAGTAAGCTAAACCATAAATTTAATCATAATATTTATTATTATCAAACAAGTTATTGAGTTTAGGTCCCACACCTTATTTACGCTCTTTTGCAGCACACTAGCGAATCTTGTAGTTTCTTTAATAAACTTTCAAAATGACCTAAATGAATTAAAGTAAAAGAAATCTATATATAACTCAATAATTACACCTCTTATAAATCCCCTAAACACCCACTTATGGGTTCAATCTAATCATCACAATTACAACTATTTTTTGAATCCAAAGTAGTTAGATTTCTTCCACTGTTTTTATGCAAATCGTACGTGCGAACAACTTTTGGCTTTACTGTTGATTTACAGTGTTTGGGTTAGCACCTCAGTAGCTAATCTTGATTAAAATCCTTAATTTAATAAATCCATAACATTTTCCCAAAATCTATGTCGAAACAACTAACTAGTTTACGATTACCCAAACTTACACTTCTCAAATTATCATATCCAATTTGCCGATTGGTCAAGAATGATTTTTCCTAATTAAAAACTTTTTCAAGGCTGATTAGGAGGGGCTCAAGAACCCAAAATCATTCCGGAAAAATATGGGAAAGAATTAAAGAAAAAAAGCCCCCTTTCTTGCCCATAGATGTGCATACCACCACCCGCGGTGGCCAATTTTGGGGCTGATCTAAAACCAATTTAGGAATTGATTAAAAATCTGGAAAAATATCCATTAAATATTTAAAAATTCCAAAAATTATATATGTAAAAATTTAGGTTTTTATTTAACAAGATTTAACAAGAAAACGAGAGAGAAAGAGATCTTACACAAGCTAGATGCTATGGGCAGCAATAGCATTTCTTGGCAACGTTAGGAATCGATCTTGGAGACTTAAGATTTCATATTTGGGGTTGATTTAATTAAATAAAAATTGAAGCAATATGATGAAGGAGATGATGCAAAATCTTGTGGCAAAAAGAAAAGAAAAAAGATGATAAAACTAGGTGTTATGGGCGACGGCAACAATAGAGGAAAAAAGAAAATTTGAAGACCAAGGAAGAGATGAGAGGGGAGGGATGGCTAGGTTGAGATAAAAAGGAATAAATTCTTATTATTTTGTATAAAATTAAAATTTATACCTAGGTTACAAGGGTATGGATGGTACATACATTAAAAACAATGGATTTTTGCAAATTTTAATTATTTTGCAATGGAAAGGATTTGATCTTGAGACATCAAATTAACTTTCATGCTTTCACATTTAAAAACTAAATACTTAGCTAAATTATTATTTTTTATGCAATTCTACATTCTCATTAAGCTAAATTTTGGGATGTTACAAACTGTCAGTTAATTTTCCTTTTCCTCGGCAGTTTCATCTTCAACCTCAACTTTTTTGGGTTCCAAAGTCCTTCCATTTTGTAAAGCAATTACCTTGCAATGTTCCTTACCCACACTCCTTGGATTTTCCATATCACTTGGCAAGGCTCCTTGTGGTCTATTACAAAGCTCCTTAGCTAACTGACCTACTTAGTTCTCCAAATTTTTTAGTGTTACTACTTGACTCTAGATTCAGGCGTAATTCTTAGTTATGTACGTCTTCAAAAAATTCTCCAAATTGTTGGACGGTTCAGCTTGAGGTGGTTTCTGAACTTGTTGATTGAACCCAAGAGGTTGATTTGATCTATGTTACATGTAGTTGTTGTTCAGTTCAGCTCATTGGTTACTCCAAGAAAAGTTTGGATGGTTTTGCCATGAAGGGTTATAAAAGTCAGACTGTCATTCTTGTCCACTTCTATTCTGGTTTTGATTCCCTACATAATAAAAAAAACTTGGGATTTGATGGAAAATTCTCAAACAAATATTTGTCCCCATAGTATACGCAGAAAATAATGTCAAATTGACTCGGTGGCTGAGTTGCAACATTTTTTAAACTGTTAGTGGAAAATTTTACGCATTGAAGAACTAGTGGATACCTGAGCTACAAGTGAAGTGAGAGCATCCACTTCATGCACTCTTACCACTCGTCTTCTTAAAGTTGCTCGATTTGTTGACTACTGGTAATTGTTATTGGCTATTCTCTCGATGATTTCGTAAGCCTCATTATAAGACTTAGAAAGGAGAGCACCATTTGCTGAAGCATCTACCACCATCCTAGTGTGTACGTTAAAACCATTATAAAATGTCTCCAACTGAATGCAATGCGGAATCCCATGATGAGGGCACTTACATAGTAGCTATTTGAATATTTCCCATGCCTCATATAAGGATTCGTCATCCATTTGCTGAAAAGTAGTGATCTCATTCCGCAACTTAGCATTTTTGCTAGGTGGGAAATACTTTACCAGAAAGCGTTCAGCTAATTCTAGCCAAGTAGAAATTGAGCTTGGTGGCAAAGAATTAAGTCATGCTAGTGCTTTATCTCACAACGAATAGAAACAACTTCAATTGCAATGCGTCTTTGGTTACACCGGCTATCTTGATGGATCACTTTCCTCCATGAACAATCGAAGGTGAAGGTTTGGATCTTTTGTGGGCATTCCGTTAAACTAGCCCATTGTTTGAAGCATTTAGAACACCACAGACTTCAATTCAAACTGTGGTGTCTCGATCTCTGGGCAACGAGTTATCGTCTCCACAGGGACTGTATCTTTTAACCAATAATTGTAAAATTAGGAATTTACAAGTTGGTTAAGAAAACACAATATTTTAACGTGATGGATGTTAAAATTAAATAAATTAACTAAATGCAAACTAATCTAAATGCAAATGAGATTAAATAAAATAAAATGAAGTGATTTTAGCAATAAATTCACAAGTTTTAACAACAATAACAAGAATAAGCTAGAACAATCACAACACTTGAATCGATTCATTCTTCATCATGTTTAATAATGTTCTAGAAAATATTTCATGGCAACTCGATCATTAGTTAACTTGGAATCTCATATAAGTTCTTTCGAAGTCTTATACTTAGAAAAAATGTATATTTTTATGTCCATATTTAACTAAGAAATCCTTAGAATTTATGTGAAGTAACAGGGGGAGATTAGGTTTGAAACAATTTAATTACATAAACCTAAAGTTATTCAAGGTAATAGTGTTCTCTTATATTATTATGAACCTTTAATTTATTCTAAATAGGATATAAACTAAGTATGCAACTTCCAATTATCGCGTCCATTAGCGCCATTTGATTAGGATTAAGCAACTAATTCTAATGCCTCCAAGCATATTTTAATGCATGAATAACATGAATGATTTTAATTGGAAGTATGAACAATTGAGGCACAAAACAACAGAAACATGAATCAAATGAATTTAATTAAATCATTGCAATTATTCAAGCTAAAACAAATTTAATTCATCATCATTAATGGAAAAACATTCAATCATGTTTGAACAATTAAGAACAATTGAAAAGAATAAGGAAGAAGAAACTCTTTGATGAGTTCGACAATTCCCCTAAGACTGGTCATGGTGGCTTCCTCTAATTCTCGTGGTGGTTTCCTCCAATTCTCGTGGTTGCTCCTTCGCAAATTGCTGCTCAAGGTGGTCGGCCAAGAGAGTTTTTCTCAAGGAAATGCTAGCTAAAAGAAAGGGAAAATGGAGAACTTTAAAGAGGAGAGAAAGAGGAGAGTTGAGGGATGGGAAGGATGAATGAGAACTTTTTTTGGATGACATGAAAGGTGACTGGAAGTACCTATTTATACTTGAGGGAGAGCTTGGGAGTTTGCTAAAAATACCATGCATACCCCTTTATAATCTCCCTTTGCATGGTCAGCCATGAATTGTGGGATGAGGGGTTGATGGTTACTTGATTTTGTGATCGATTCTTTCTTGATTTATGGTATGGGGTTGGATGGCAATCAAGGTATTAGTTGGGGGTTGATTTTTGATTTTTTTACACATGTAGGGATCTTCAATTGAATTATTCCAAAGCTAATTTGGGATACCTTTCATGCCTTAGCCGAATTGGGCTCTTCACCCTCCTATTGGACGGTTTTGGCAACCCAACTAATGGATATTAGTTTTTCTTGGTTTAATCAACTTTCAACTGGGTTTAATCAACTTTTTCTTGGTCAAATTTGTTTTCTTGCCATCCACATGAAGTGGATATTAGTTCATGTCCATGTGTATGTTTTTATTGGCTCCCATATTTGTTAATTCAGTGGTCCAACAAAAATTAACGGTTATGTAAAATTAACACCTAATTATGTAAAATTACAAATTTTACTAGAATTATGCCCAATTTCTTAATATAAACTAAAATGACACAATTAGCTTTCTACATGATCGGGATTTGCATAAATTCTAAGTGAAAAGGTGTTAAATAAACCTATATAATTTAGGCCTACCAGTAGGTTGGAAGTTTCAAAACATTCATTCTCAACAACTCAGCTTGGGAATCATTTCGCTACCTCTTTTGAATGTATATATGTGTTTAAGTTGGAATGGCATGTACCTAGGTTGTTTTGGGTCATGTTATTTAAATGATCATTTTGGTATATTTGATATTTTGCCTATAAAGTTTTATAATATGAAATTTAATATTTAATTAGTAGATAATTATTTTAGTTTATATAATTTTGATAATGAGAAATAAATGGTTAAATGATGATACGTTTGTTGTTATGATTTGATGATGTTTGATTATGTTTAGATGTGTCAGATTGATGGTATTACTTTGATTTAAAGTTTAGGTTTACTTAAGATGTTATTTGGTTTAGTTTGAACCCTTAAAAATGTGCATTTAGGGTCATTTTACCATTATGTCTTGCAACAGTACGATCATGTCTCAAGATCATAAGAATAAAATTTACCTTGTATTCTGACCTACTTAGTGTCTCAAGACTTGGTAAGCTAATCTCAATACAATCCTATATAAGTTTCAAGACAAGTGGCCTTCATCTCGAGACAAATAAACTTCGAAGCTAAACTAGTTTTGCCTTGCTCTAGGTCTTGAGAAAAGAACCCCTTGTCTCAAGACATTTAAATATCAAAGCTAAAATAAGAAAACAATGGAGGTTGGTCTTGAAACATAAGGGATCTTGCCGTGAGACACGATATCTAGTGCCCCAAGACATGTTGGTATATAAACCAAAAAAACCTAATTAAAATGAGGCCTGTCTTGAGACAAGAAGTCTTGTCTCGAGACACAATATAGAAATTTGATAGTTGAGTTGGATTCAAGTCCTAACTCTAAATTTGACCTTCCATAACTCTGTAAAATGATGAATTTGAAACTTATACATTATGATTGTATATTTCTAAATATGTTTGATAAATAACTTGGTTTGAATGATAGTTATGATTTAAAATTTATGATTATGTAAGGAGTTAACCTGAGTTGCTTCAGCAATGTAATGTAACATCACGCATTTGGATCCAGCGACCGTGTTGGGTGTTACACCTAATGTGTGTAACAGTTGTATGAAAGGCAAACAACATCGTGAGAAGCATCAAAAGATGGCTCATATTCAGACCAAAGCACCACTTGTTTGGTCGTATGCAAACAAAATGCCTAGAAAGGAATAGATATGTTCTTGTATGTGTTGATGACTACCCCAGGTATACATAGGTAAGGTCTTTTAGAGATAAATCAAATGCATTTGATGAATTTAAAAGATTGTGTAGAGTGTTGATGAATGAAAACGGAAGAACTATTGGCATAGTAAGAAGGATTCGAAGTGATCATGGACACGAGTTTGAAAATGATGAGTTTGTTTAGTTTTATGATCAAGAGGGGATCCATCATGAACTTTCTACACCAAAGATACCCCAACAAAATGGAGTGGTGGAACTAAAGAACATGAAAGTGTAGGAAATGGCCAGAGTAATGCTCAATAGTAATGGCATTGCTTATTGTTTTTGGGGTGAGGTAGTTAACATGTTACCCCTATGATCAACAGAGTGTTGATCACACCAAAGAAACTTGTGACTCTATATGAGTTGTAGAAGAGAAAGAATCTTACAATGAAGTATTTTCATGTCTTTGGGAGTACATGTTTCATTCTAAGAGACAAAGAATACCAAGGTAAATTCGATTCTAAGTTTGACAATGGGATCTTCCTTGGTTATCCTAACAACAGTAAAACCTTTATAGTGTTCAATAAATGAATCCAAAAGGTTATCGAGTCTTGCAATGTGATAGCTGATGATGTTGGAGTACAAGAGATCACCAGTGATGATGAGGATTATAAACCTTCTGAAAATGTGTCTGAGGCTGTGCCCACTCCTCTTGGCACTGGGAAACTTGAAGAAAAGTCAGAAATAGAGAGCTAAGAAGTTTAAGTTATTGATCAAACTTATAACCAGTCTATCGATGCTAAACCACTTCAACCTTTTTCAAGGTTCAAGAAGAATCATTCAATAACTAATATTATTAGTGATGTCCATGATGAAATAAAAAAAAAGGTAGACCAAGACAGAATTCTAAAGGCATGGTTCGATTAGCTTGTTACACTTCTCAAATCGAGCCAAAACGAGTTGAAGAGGCCCTAAATGATGTTGATTGTATTCAGGTTGTGCAAGAAGAGTTGCAACAGTTCGAGAGGAATGAAGCACGGGAGCTGGTACCTAGACCATTTAGTTGCAACATTGTAACAACCCAATTTTCAGTGGTTCTGGAAATGGTGGTTTCAAAGCCCCATTCTTTATGATTGGATCCGTGAATATTATTAATTAATATTTACAAGTTAATTATAATTTTATATTGAATTTTGGTCTAGTGAAATTTTTCAACTGGATAGTTAGTTAAAGTACAAGTGTATTGACCATAAAATCAGTGGTGTCAAAAAATGAGATATCGGGACCTTGATTTTGTAAAAAATGCCTGTAAATTTTTTATTAAATATTTATGGAGTTATTGTATAGGTGAATTGAATTTTGGATTAGTAATTTTTCGATTTAGTGATTAATTCATGTATAATGACTAAATTGTAAAAAATGTAAAAGTTAATCGCTATTGATTTTTACTAGTTAGAATGATTAATTAATAAATTTTTAGGGTTTAAATGAGAATTAAACATTTTTGAAGGTTAATGGGCGGTGGAATGATGATGTTTTAAAAGGATGTTATTTTTAATTAAATTTTATATTTTTTATGTTAAAATTTGTAATACCTAAAAAGACAACCATCATCTTCATTTTCCTATCATCTTCACCCAGTTCCCCATGGTTGAAGCTAAAGAAAATTAGGCCAAAATTAATCTCTTGCATGTAAGTCCAAATTAAGCCCGTTTTTCATAAATTTTATATTTTTTTAGATCGTTGTAGCTTAATCTAACTATCGCGGGTACTAAATCGTAAAATTATTAAAGTTTTGAAATATTTCCTTTGATGATTTTTTATGTTTTTTTTTGTGTTAAATGGATTGGTTGTAAGCTTAGAATTGATTAAGGACTAATGTGTAAAGTGACTTTTGTTAGTTTTGACCTTTGGGACTAAAATGAAAATATTTTGGAATTGACATGAAATTTCTATAATTATTGAATTTACAGGGCTTTATAGGGATGAAATTGAAATCATATTGAAAAATAAAGATTAAAATTTAAAGATATAGCTATTTTGATTTTAGGGACTAAATTGAATAAATGAAAAACTTTAGGCAAATTGTGTAAAATTAAATTAGTTGTTATATTCATATACTAAGATGATATAAAGCTATTGAAATTGATAATTATAATGAATTATTATAGATTTGGATTTGAATCAATCGATAGATAATCGTGAAAAAAAAGAGAAATTGCATATTAGTCCCTAACACTTTGTAGTTGTCGTTTTCAAGGTAAGTTCATATGGAACTTACTATAAATTTCAATGACTTATTGCATCAAAAGGACTACATCGGAGAATGTGAGATTTGTGATAAATACGGATAGATATGCAGTATTGAATGAATGTAAAATTTATTATATAAGTGTATGATATATACATGGTGATGTTATATTGCTAAAAGGTATATATATTGTTTTGACATCAAGTGGACTAAAATTGATGATATGTGATTATATTTTGAATTGTGGTTGGAATTGTACAAAATATGAGCAATGGAATGAATTGTAGTAAATGATGCTAATGTGTAAATCATGGCCGAATGAACAATAGGATAGGATACAATTGGCATCCAATAGGATTAGTAGTACACTTGTACAGGGTTTGCACTTCGGTGCCTCTGTTTGCACTTCGATGCCTCTATACTCTGTTTCTATAGTTGGCATTTTGCTGAACGTGTCTATCGGATCACTCCAAAGCTCACAGTATCCAGCTTTAGCTTTGGTAGACTTTTAAATTCATTCCAGACTCGGTTATGTGGCATGTGTTTAGGTTTTGATGTGAAAATTTTGAATGGTGATGAAATGGTCCATATAATATGCCTATTTTGGATGTGTATATGATATGTTGTAACACCCGATTATTTTTAATTAACCCGAAATTAAGGAAAGCTAGGACTAAATTGAAAGGATTACCGAATTGTTGGGATTCATTGGGAATTTTAAAATTTTAATGGCTGAATTGTGATTAGTTGAATCTTAATTCTAGTTTAGTTAGATGGGAACTGGCTGGTTCTATAGAGAAAGACAAAATTATTAAGAATGAATGGTTGTGATAATCGGTGAAGGTCGTGCCACAAGAGTATATATATAGGTGTGTGTGGAGATGAAATTTCCTAATCACTCTGAAGAAGAAAAGGATGTAGCAGAAGGAAGCTCTGCATGTCGTAGTAGTCTTGTGTGTTGAAGCCTAGTTGTAGAGAAATTAAGGAGCTAGTAAGCTTCTTTACCTTTCTTTACTCGTGGACTGAAGAAAATACTAGAGTAAGAACCCTTAAAAGCTTTTGTACAATGATGGATTCTGAGTTTTAAGGGTTGAACACCTTTAGTTTAACCAATAAATGGTTATCATGCTTAGCTGCCAGAACAAAGGAGGCTCTGGCGTTTGGACAAGCTAAGTTGACAAGGATAAGAAACTAAGGTGAATTTCTATACCTTGCCTTTGGATGATAGTTGATGTTATGTGACTTGCATGTATCACGTTGATGATATACTGAGGTTTCCTAAGATATGGTGTGTATAAGCTTGAAAAAATAGTAGGTTGTGTATGTGCACAATACTGTGTGAGCTCTTACCAGTTGTCTGTTGATTGTTTTATGGTAGATAGTTGGTGATAGATAATTTGGCATGATGTTTATTTAATGATAAATTGTATGATATGCTTGAGTAATGTATGCATAGTGTAGAGGAAAGTGTTAACGGGATAAATAAAGTTAGGACTTGGAAATGATAATTTCTGTTAGATACCGCCATACAATGTTGCTGAGTGCAAACTGTGATGTGCGAAGCTTCGAGCTTTGCGGAGGGGACATTGTGGTGTTCGAGCATCAAGGTTAGGAATGGCAAAATGAAGGAATAGGCGGAGGAATAAGGAAAATGGAATTCCTGTTAAATACCGCCATACAGAGTTGCTGAGAGAAAACCATGATGTGCAAAGCTCCAGCCCTTACGGAGGGGACGCTTCTATGTTTTAGTATCAAGGTTGAAAAAGAAATAAAATGATATCAACTGGTCCTTCGGGGTGACACCATAACAATGATTATTTGGTTCCATAGAGCAACATCGTGACAGTGGTCAACAAGCTCTATGGAGTGACACCACGATGGCGGTAAGATCCTATGAGGCAACACCTCAAAAGAGGTCTAATGTACCATTGCTTGACTATGGCAACCAACAAAGTCCATCAAGACAACAAACATGGGGTAGTCTGCCAAGACAATAAACATGAGGTAGTCCGCCGAGATAGCTAACACGGGGTAGTCCATCGAGACAGTAAACACGGGGTAGTCTGTCGAGACAGAAAACACAAGGAAGCTCGCCAGGGTGTAAAATATGGGAATCACAGTTGGAAAGTCTGCATTTCAAGGGGGACGCTAAGAATTACAGTAGAGTTTGCAATGTGACTGGTGTAATAAGTCACAAGATTGAAAGAGCTTGGCGTGTGAGGAACACAAACCACAGGGATAATAAGAGAAATCGCCAAAGTCGACGATGAATGGGGCCAAGGAAATGCCTCAAC
The DNA here is from genome assembly GCA_008044935.1 of Gossypium turneri. Taxonomy (NCBI): domain Eukaryota; kingdom Viridiplantae; phylum Streptophyta; class Magnoliopsida; order Malvales; family Malvaceae; genus Gossypium; species Gossypium turneri. The sequence goes on along the minus strand of CP032579.1, from coordinate 22,030,264 downwards.
CCCAGTTAGGATGAAAAGAGGAAGAGACTCCTTAGATAAAGAGGTATACATAATGTACATCAAAACTAGTCTACCAGGGAAGCTGCGGATTCAACTTGGTTTAAGCAAACACAGATTAGGCTATAATATGATACAGTCATAAATTAGTAACTCAATAAAAAATTCAAAAAGATTGAATAAATAGATAACAGTCTTCGTGTGAGTAAATCCCTGCTCAAGGTTGATTGCCTAGTAAAATCTGTTAAAGAATAGTGGAATGCGGAGGTCCGTTAGGACCATGAAATATGGTAGAAATATTTTTGATCTATAAAAGGTAGGAACTGCATGTCTAATGAAGCCCTTTTAAGGAATGGATCGACAAAGCGAGTACTTGATATTTTGTTGTAAGCATTAGTACTCCAAGGTAGTGAGGACATTGTATTCTGGTAAAAATTGTAGTTAGGACAATTACTTGGGTAGTTGCCAAGCATCTCTAGCCAAAAGTAATGAATGCAAGTATCAGGGAGATGGTCGAGATTAGACCAGGATCTAGTCTACAAATTAATGGCTCAGAACTCAAAGGGCATGGGCCTTCACAACTAAGTTCGCGAATGCTCCTATGAAATTCAAGAATTTTAGTTCTAAGCTAGAATTCTCAAGTTTTTTTTTTAAAATTTCCATATGCAGATCTCACTACGTTCCTTGGAACTTATAAACTTTTTGCTCGAATGCATGTTAGACAAAGACTCAAAATAATTAGGAGGGATCAATCCAGACTTTGCCAAAGTGAAGTGGCATGCAGTAGCTATTCATGTATATAGTGTTGGATCTAGTGCTTTAAGTGTAGTATTTTCGTCAATATACACTTGTATTTTTTTTGAACAGATTGGTTAATAAAACAAATTCATTTATTACAATTAATACACTTGTATCTTGCATGCAAAGCAAAATAGAAGCAAATGTTGCTCATTGGTTGTATAAATGTGAGAAGTGTGGTAATGAGAAGGTGCATGTCTAGGATTGGATCTGGCAAGGAAAGGATTGGTTTTTAAGTGGTCAAATACGACTCACATCCCTTTCTTGGAACCTTCCTAGTGCACGGTTTATATTCACTTCTTCGATTTTTCCCTTAAAAGAAAAACTATGGAGAATCAAAATTATTTGACCGACTCTTGTGAATAATTGAATGTGAATATTATAAAATTGTCATAGCATGTCATGCATACATGAGGTAAGCATGCTATTTAGTTTAGGAAAGAATGTCACATGTACTTGTCATACATATATTGATCATACATGATTGAAACCAAAAATTATAAAAACCTTGCATGTTTTTAATATGTTGAGTGGGAGAAGGTTCCTAAACAAGACCTACGACCTCCATCAATAGTCTCTTGTGATGGCATGGCAAGTACACTACCTTACGGTAGGATTGCTATGTGGGTTTCACTGAGGAGATTTCCTAAAAGTAAGAAGAATTCTCTTGTGATCAAATGATAATTGGAATGACCCTTGTGGTAGGCATTATCATGCCATAGCTTAAGAAATTATATCTTCAAAAGAGGACAACTAATCAAAGCATGTTACTCGGTGAGATTGTTCCATGATGACTCATTTGTGGTGCATAATGCGATAGATGTGGAGTTGATGGTTATACACTTAAGACCTTCTAGTTAAGTAACTCCCTGTGGAGCTCTACTTAAGTTAGAATAATGTTCAAACATTACACGATTATTAGTACATGTGAATGCCTAAGGAATTAGGTTCATGTACTAATTGGATGAAAACCATGTTCTTACTAGTTGATCATGATCACCCCACGGTGGCTTGATTCAATTAGAGTGGAAATTATCGTTGCAATGGCTTACAAATGTTTTCAAGGTTTAATGTAAGACGCATGCATCATTTTAATGCATATCATAATGTTGCAAAATGTTTTCAAACATTTTCTTAATACAAAGATATTAATATATAATTTTTTTTATTTTCAGTTCGAAAATGGAACCAACTCATTAATTAAACATACTCACTAAAAACAAACTAAATGAAAACAATTATAAGGAACCTAATAATTGTCCTGAGTTGTAAGAAACTTAAAATAGTTCTTGATACTAAGTGCCCTCCGGCCACTCAAGCTGAGGCTATAAAATGCTAGGAAGAGTGATGAGATAGCTTGTTGTTATATGCTGGCAAACGTGACCAGCACTCTATATAAGCAATTGGAGAGCTGTAAGACTGCTAAAGAGATTCTAGATAAGCTAGAAGACATGTTCGAAGGCCAAACTACCTTGTCTTAATAGTCTTCTATAAGTAGCTTAATGAATGCCTAGCAAAAACCCGACACTCCAGTCAAATACCATATAATCACTCTTATGGGCTACTTTGCTCAAGACGCAGACAGTAAGGCCAATTTGGACCAAAACACCTAAATAGAGGTGGTGTTCAAAATCATGTCCAAGGATTTTGCTGGTGTTCGAGCAGTATATAACCTTGGCAACAAAAACCTGACACTTACCCAACTCATGAAGGTACAATCCTATGAATTGATGTTGACTGACGGTCAGCTGGTCCAAAAAGCAGAAGCGAATATAGTCATTGCTTCTTCCTCAAAAGAGAAAGGAAAGCATGCTAAGAATGGCAAGGCTAAAGCCTCTAGGCCACCACAAGTAGAAAGGAAGAGAACCAGAAAGCCTAAAGACTTATCTAAGTCTATATGTTTCTTTTGCAGTAAGAAAGGGCACTTCAAGGCAAACTGTAAAGAGTGCAAGGAATACCTGGCCACTAAAGGCAAATCTATGGAATTCTTAATGATAGAAGCTTGTTTAGTGGAAGACTCAATTGAGCACTGGGTCATTGATTCGGGAGCCACTAATCATGTTTGTGTTCTCTGCAAGGGTTCGAGGAGACAAAATATCTTAGAGACAAAAACTTATCGTTGCGGACCGGTAACGGGACAAGTGTGACAGTTGAAGTAGTGGGAGATGTACATCTTTATTTTGATAATTTTAGAAAGATTATTTTAAGAGACATTTTCTATGTACCAAGTTTCAAAAGAAACTTAATTTCCGTTACATGTTTAGATAAAGATGGCTTGACTGTGACTTTTAATAATGGAATAGCAATATTTGGAAATCACAATCTTATTTGTAATGGATGGATGTCAAATAATCTCTATTTTATCAAACCAAAAATGCACACACTACTTGAGATTGAAATATCAAACAAAAGACTTTAAAATTTTTCACTCTAATGAGACGTACCTTTGGCATTTGAGACTTAGTCATATTAACTAAGAAAGAATCACTAGACTTGTGAAAGACGGCATCTTAAGTTCTTTTAAAGAAGTTAATCTTCCATAATGTGAATATTGCTTTAAAGGTAAGATGACTAAGCAATCTTTTAATGCAAAAGAAACGAGGGTCGAAAAACCCTTAGAACTTGTGCACACTGACATATATGGTGTAACACCCCAAACCTGGCCTAGACGTTATGGCCGAATCAGGCGATGTGACATGGTAATGTTTTTCGAAAAAGTGAGTTGACATCAAAAATCTCTTTTCAATATAACCTCTTTACAAAATCTTATGTTAATTTCTAGGACGTGTTGTTCATTTTCAAAACAGAATTCATTATCACAAAGTTATTCTTTTTTTAAAACGTTATAAATTTCAAAACGCCACTTATTACGGAAGCTTTTTAAAACCGTTGCATATTTGAGTGATTTTGTTATAACGTTTGATTGATTTAAAAAAACTTCGATTATCCCTACTACTAGCAATTGTAAGTTAAAACAAAGTAAAACCCCAATTTAAAAGTTAAAATCCAAAGAGGCCATTATTACAGTAAAAATACCCCTAAAAAAAAGCAAAACTATAATTAGGTACTTAGTCAAATAAAATAGGTCGTGTGGCCACCGTTGAGTCCTCCGTCGCACCAATCCGCCTATGTTTGGGGATTACCTGTATAGTCAAATCAGAAGGGTGAGTTTAAGAAAACTCAATGCGTAATCCCATATAAAGCAAACAGACAGAAGGCAATCACAATCTGAGCCTAAGCCCATTTCAGTAACAGTTTCAGTTTCAATTAGGGCCTTAGCCCATTACAATACAGAAACAGTCATGCATTTGGGCATTGGCCCATGACAGTATCAATATTTAGTACAGTAGCAGATATACAGCATCAAATCCTACCCAGCCAGCCTCTACACTCCAACTCCGTCCAACTCTACACTCCATGTGGAGATATAATCAACCCACCCATCCCTACACTCCAAAAAGTACCGAATGCGGCACTAAACAATAGTTTGCAGCGGAGCTGCAAGTAATCTAGGCTCGAGGCCTGTTAGTACACTTCCTCCGAACATTATAAACCCCCATCCCAATGCAATGCAATATATAATAATGACATGCTATATCATGGCAACAGTGCATGCAATATCAATTTGGTAAATATCATCATGCTTGGTAACATGTATAAGTCATACAGTCATTTTCAGTCAATTAGGGGTTCAAGTAAGCTTACCGACCCTTCAGTAGGTCCACAGTCGACTCGAGCGACCCGTGCAACCCTAGCCATCAAACGGTGAAAATGGGCCCACAGGCTCATGTTGCATGCCCATATGGGCCCACACGCCTGTGCGGCCCACACGGCCCAAAATGGCCCTGGCCGTGTGGATCACACGGCCTAGCCCAATATTTCCACACGTCTGTGTGATTCATTCATGTGGTACCTATACGCCCGTCTAACCCACAAGGCCTAATTCGGCCTGGCCCATGAATCACTCACGGCCAGCCTCGCCGATCACACGCCCATGTTCGATCACACGGCCTACCACACGGTGACCACACGCCCGTGTGGTGTCAATAGTCCCATTTTTGGCTTTTCACCGATTACAGATTTTCAATGTTGTGTTTACACACCTGATTTCTATTTGTTGAGAAAACTGCCCCAAGTCTTTGAAACCTACACTTGACTGATCAATCACCAATTATTCACTTAAACATTTACTCAACCGAATACACAGAAGTTGACCAAGCGTTAAACTCACAACAACAATACCTTCGCTAGAGTAAGGAGGGAGGTTTCGCCCACTCACGACGTTAGTCAGAGACCTCTAGCCCTTTGGTTAACTCCTAAACAACCAACAGAAAATCCCCTTAAACCACTTAACCAAACAAAAGTTAATCAAGAAGTAGGAACATAACTTACCGTACCACGAAAACGTACGCTTACTCACAGAACGAATGAACACAATGAAACAAATAGGAAAAGAAAATAAGGCGGGGGGAAAGAACTTTCGGTAGCAATTTTGGCAGCAATTCGGCAACAAAGAGAATAAACTCAAATCGTCAAAATATTAGGAGCAACCAAGATTTGGAAAGAAACAGTTACCATTCGGCTTGGGGAGAAATAGAAAAAAGAGAATTACAGAAATCTCAAAATTTCGGCAGTAGGTGGAGGTTGTAAAGAACCGACTGGTAGCAAAAGTAAAAGAAACAAGAAGAAAAAAATAAAAGATGAAAGTAGAGAGAAAAACCAAAAGCTATCAAAAAATTGGGGAGAAAGAGAGGGTAACCGAAATTACTACTACTAGTTTCAGTTCTATCCAAATTCTTCCATCCAAATCTCCCCAAAACACTCCCCTCAATCCCCCAAATCCCTCAACAACCGGAATTCCCTCAACAATCTCTTAAAAATCGGCCACAACATCCCCACACTTCTCAAATTTCAGAATTTTACCATATTTCAAACTCCTTCACGGCACATGTACAAAAAAACATCTCCCTTGCACGTACAGGGATTCAAACTCATGACCCCTAACACTACAACACACCATTTAACCACCAAACCAGCAGGCCCATTCTAACACTTTTTTTTCAATATTTATTTTTAAGCCTACTGACTAAAGATAGGGGTTTATTCAATTAAAACAAAAATTTTGCCCAAGCCAAAGCTTGAACCTAATACTTCTCAGACACTCCCAGAACACTTAACCACTGAAGCAAATAGATATTTGTGTCACAAACATACGAAAACAAATATATAAGGGATTTTTGGGGCGTTACAACTCTACCCCCTAAAAAAAAATTTCGGCCTCGAAATTTTACCTAATCAAAATAGATGAGGATACTACTGACGCATCACATCCTCAGACTCTCACGTGGCCTCCTTAGTGCTATGATTACGCCATAGAACCTTAACCAGTGGGATGGATTTTCTTCTTAAAACCTTTACATCTCGCTCCAATATCTGAACAGGCTCATCTTAAAGGTTAGATCTGTCCTAACCTAATCTCCTCAATAGGAACAATATGGATGGGATCATAGCGGTAGCGCCTCAACATAGAATCGTGGAACACGTCGTGAATCCGATTTAATTTCGGAGGTAACTCCAACTGGTAAGCAACCGGTGCCACACATCTTAGTATGTGATAAGGTCCAATAAACCTAGGGCTCAACTTACCCTTACGACCAAACCTCAATACCTTCTTCCATGGTGAGACCTTAAGAAAAAAATCCCCCACTGAATACTCAATCTCTCGACGCTTCAAATCGGCGTAGGACTTCTGCGTATCAGATGTCACTTTCAATCGGTCCTGAATCAATCTAACTTTATCTTCTGTATCAGAAACTAGTTTAGGGCCTAGAACACGCCGCTCACCTAACTCAGTCCAACATAAATGTGTGCGACACTTATGACCATATAAAGCCTTGTAAGGTGCCATCTGAATGCTAGACTGATAGTTGTTATAAGCAAACTCTGCTAACAGCAAGTAATCCTCCCAACTACCTCGGAAATCAATCACACAATTTCTCAACTTATCCTCTAGTATCTGAATCACCCTCTCTGACTGACCATCAGTATGAGGATGGAACGCAGTACTGAAGTCTAATCTTGTACCCAGAGCTTCATGTAGCTTCTTCCAGAATCGTGACGTGAAGCGAGGATCCCTATCAGATATTATCGAAACCGGTACCCCATGCAGTCTCACTATCTCAGAAACATACAGTTTAGCCTACTTTTGTAGAGAGTAGTCAGTACGAACCGGTATGAAGTGGGCAGACTTAGTCAATCAATTCACGATAACCCATACAGAATCCTTCTTAGTAGGTGTAAGGGCTAACCCACTAACGAAGTCCATAGTCACTCTCTCTCACTTCCAAAGCGGAATCTTGACTGGCTGCAACAAACCCGAAGTTAATTTATGCTCAACCTTAACCTGTTGACATGTCAGACACTTAGCCACAAATTCGGTAACCTCTCGCTTAAGACCTGGCCACCAGTGCAACTTACGAAGGTCGTGGTAAATCTTATTTCTGCCAGGATGCATAGCATAAGGGCTACTATGCACCTCTCGCAGTATAGACTATCTCAATTCAGTATCTTTCAGTACACAGATTCTCCCACGGAAATAGAGCACCCCTTAATCTGCTCTACCCACGTCGGTTTAACTTGAAGTTCGGCCAACAGACTATCATCATCAAATAAACTGAGGTGAGCAAACATCGCTCTCAGGTCAGTCATAGCTCTATGGCTCAGTGTGTCGGCTACCACATTAGCCTTACCAGGGTGGTATTCAATAGTATAGTCATAGTCCTTAAGTAGCTCAATCCATCTACGCTGCCTAAGATTCAGCTCCTTCTGAGAGAGGAGGTACTTAAGGCTCTTGTGATCAGTGTAAATGATACACTTCTCACCGTACAAGTAATGCTTCTAGATTTTCAATGTGAATACCACTGCGGCCAACTCTAAGTCACGTGTTGGATAATTCGCCTCATGAGCTTTAAGCTGACGAGACGCGTACGTTACCACCTTACCCTCTTGCATCAATACACATCCTAAATCGACATGTGATGCATCGCTGAACACAGTAAACACCTTTCCAGACTCTGGCTGTATTAGAACAGAGGCTTCAGTCAGTATAGTCTTGAGCTTCTCAAAGCTCTCTTGCTGCGAATTAGTCTAATTAAATGGCACACCCTTACGTAGCAGCTTAGTCAAGGGTGCGGCAATCAAAGAAAACCCTCCACAAAACATCGACAATACCCTACCAATCCCAGAAAACTGCGGATCTCAGATATAGTCTTAAGCTGCTTCTAATCTAAGACAGCCTCAATCTTTCGAGGATCGACTCTAATCCCCCAGTAGAAACTACATGTCCCAAAAACGTTACTTCACGTAACCAGAACTCACATTTACTAAACTTGGCGTATAATTGTTTCTCTCGTAGAATTTGTAAAACCACTCTAAGGTGTTCATCGTGTTCATCCTTAATTTTTGAATACACCAGTATATCATCAATAAATACCACTACGAACTAATCCAGATAGGGCTAGAACACTCGGTTTATCAGATCCATAAAAGCTGCCGGTGTATTCGTCAGTCCAAATGGCATCACTAGGAACTCATAGTAAGTCTTTAATACTGTCTTATACACGTCAGCCTCTTTAACTCTCAACTGGTGATACCCTGACCGTAGATCAATTTTAGAGAAAATCGAAGCCCCCCAGAGTTGGTCAAACAGATCATCTATCCTCAATAGAGGGTATTTATTCTTGATGGTCAGCTTTTTCAGTTAACGGTAGTCAATACACATACGCATGGTTCTATCCATCTTTTTCACAAACAGTACTGGTGCTCCCCACGGAGACACACTAGGACGGATTAACCCACGATCCAGTAACTCTTGAATCTGGGCCACAAGCTCCTTCGGTGTCATTCTATAAAGGGCGATGGACACTGGAGTTATACCAGAAAGGAGCTCAATCCCAAACTCTACTTCATGATTCGAAGGTAACCCAGGTAGCTTTTCAGGAAAAACATCCAGAAACTCCTTAACCGTCTTGATATCCTTAACTAAAAAACCCTCAGAATCTGAAACACTGATGTAAGCCAGATACGCCTCACATCCCTTACGAACTAATTTTTCGGCCTTTAGTGCAGAAATCACATTTAATAAGTAGTTCTAACGCTCCCCAATTAGGACTACCTCACTATCTTCCACAGTTCTCAGTACAACCCTTTTCGTGGCACAATCTAAACTCACTCGGTGCTTAACCAACCAGTCCATTCCCAGTATCAGATCAAATTCCCCAAAAGGTAATTCCATCAGATCAGCCAAAAAGATAGCTTCTTGAACCTCTAGAGGAACATCTCTAAACAGTTTGTTAACCCTTATTGACTGCCCCAACGGACTCAGTATAATGACCTCACTCGTAGTGCTCTCAACCAGTATACCCAAGTTTTCAGATACGGTATAAGCTATATAGGAGTAAGTGGATCCTATATCTATCACTGTAGTATATGGTATATTATAAATAAAGAACGTACATGTAATGACGTCCGGAGCATCTCCATCCTCTCGGTGACGGGCAGTATAAACTAGAGCTGGCTACATCACCTCAGTATGACTGGTACCTCTGTCCGGTGCCCTCTGACCACGGCCCAAACCATTACCACCTCTGGCTTGACCCCAATCTCTCGATGGCTGATGAACAACCCTTGGAGCTATTAGAACCCTCAGATTATCCTTAAGACCATCCTCGAAGTGAACACATTGCTCGTACTCAGTCGCCGCCATACTACGCGTATAGCGATTTAGTCACAGAAATTCGACTTCATACTCGGCCATTGATCTATCACCCTGCGTCAAATTCAAGAACTCTCTTCTACGGGCATCCACGTAACTGGCCCCCACATATTTCCCTTGGAAAGTGGTCTTAAAGAACTCTCAGGTCAATCAGTCGGGCTGAGTGCCCTCATTAACAGTGAGCCACCACTGATATGCCTTATCTCGTAGTAGAGATACAACACCCTTTAACTTCTACTCAGGAGTGCAGTCCAGGTCATCCATAATCCTCTCTGTGGCCTCAATTCAGTACTTAGCCACATTAGGGGCAACTCTAGCAATACTCTTAAAATTCTCGGCTCCATTGGACCGGAGTCATTCAGTAATCGACCCGCGGCCTCCGGCTCTAATATTGGGCCCAGTGACCCTCTCTAAAATCTTTAACATGGCTTGAGACAGTACGTCGTCCCCAGCCATTCGGTCTTGTGACCCAGTCTCACTGATAGGCAACACCGGCGTCTCACTAGTGTCTAGATTTGGCATACTGCCCAGTGAAGAGGACTCAGCTCGAGCCCCTCTACGGCCTCTACCTCGACCTTTAGTACCCCGTCCGCGAGTACCTCGTGCGCTCATCGTCTAGTCACACTTATCTATATTAAAAGTTTTATAGATCAATTTAGAGTTTAATAATTATTAGCAGATATTTTATGAAAATAATTTTAGTAGTTTAGAGTTTGTTTTCGTACGACACAGTGTCTACCAGTGTTTATCGATTTTAGTACAGTATCAGTATACACTAACCTGAGTGTTTTCAGTACAGTCTATCTATAGTAGTCTCAGTAGATACTATCTATAGCACTTTCAATTTTTTTTCTTTTTTTAAACAGATATCAATTCAGAGGACTTACAGGATCGGCGTCGGAGACTCGATGTGCCACACATTCAATAAGAATGTTTCAAATTATTCAGAAATCAGTGTTTTAAAACCAAGTTTTCAACCCAAATCTACAGTGAGTTTTGTAACCTGGTTCTGATACCACTAAATGTAACACCCCAAACCCGGCCTAGACGTTCTGGCCGAATCAGGCGATGTGACATGGTAATATTTTTTAAAAAAGTGAGTTGACGCCAAAAATCTCTTTTCTATAACCTCTTTACAAAATATTGTGTTAATTTCTAAGACGTATTGTTCATTTTCAAAATAGAATTTATTATCACAAAGTTATTCTCTTTTTAAAACGTTATAAATTTCAAAACGCCACTTATTACAGAAGCTTTTTCAAATCATTGCGTATTTGAGTGATTTTGTTATAACGTTTGATTGATTTAAAAAAACTCGATTATCTATACTACTAGTAGTTGTAAGTCAAAACAAAGTAAAACCCAAATTTAAAAGTTAAAATCCAAAGAGGCCATTATTATGGTAAAGCAGTTATGCATTTTGGGCCTTGGCCCATTACAGTATCAATATTCAGTACAGTATCAGATATACAGCATCAAATCCTACCCAGCCAGCCTCTACACTCCAACTCCGTCCAACGCTACACTCAATGTGGAGATATAATCAACCCACCCATCCCTACACTCCAAAAATTACCGAATGCGGCACTAAACAGTAGTTTGCAGTGGAGCTGCCAGTAATCTAGGCTCGAGGCCTGTCAGTACACTTCCTCTGAACATTATAAACCCCCATCCCATCCCAATGCAATGTAATATACAATAATGGCATGCTATATCAATTTGGTAAATATCATCATGCTCGATAACATGTATATATATATATCACTCACACAGTCATTTTCAATCAATTAGGGGTCCAGGTAAGCTTACTGACCCTTCAGTAGGTCCACAATCGACTCGAGCGACCCGTGCAACCCTAGCCATCAAACAGGGAAAACGAGCCTACACGCCTGTGTGGCATACACGGCCCAAAATGGCTTTGGCCGTGTGGATCACAGGGCCTGGCCCAATATTCCCACACATCCGTGTGATTCACCAATGTGGGGCCCACACGCTCATGTAGCCCATATGGCCCAATTCGGCCCAGTCCATGAATCGCTCACGACCAACCTCGTCGATCACATGCCCATGTTCGATCACACGGCCTACCACACGGTGACCACATGCCCGTGTGGCGTCAACAGTCCCATTTTTCAACTTTTCGTCGATTACCGATTTTCAGTGTTGTGTTTACACACCTAATTTCTATTTGCTGAGAAAACTGCCCCAAGTCTTTGAAATATACACTTGACCGATCAATCACCAATTAGTCACTTAAAGATGTCATGAAATGGATCGAAGCAATAAGACATAGTAGACTGGAATGAAGCTACTTGAAGAAGAGAAACACCAGAACGAGTCGAGAATCGGCGAGACCGGGCAATTTTGGCCTTTCTTAAAAGTCTTTGCTTCATTCTCGTTACACGACAATGAGCAAAGAGGGGCAGCTGTAAAGCCCAAAATCTACCCGGGCCCAACACATTCAAAGCAGCCCAATTACAAAAAAAAAAAAACTAAACCCTAGCCCAACTAAAACTAAAAATTATCAGCCAAGGGGAACCCTAGCCTCTGCCGCTCCTCCCTAGGTGCCGCATGCCTGCCCCTAGCCTCTGCTGCCGCCTGCCACTACCATATGCGCCGCTCCCACTCCTCCACGCGTCTGACACCTGCAAGACCAAGGTAGCATGCAACAACAAAGAAAAAACAATGTAAAAAAAACAAAACAGAGATAAAAGCATTTGTAATCGGGTTATAAAAGCCCCAAGCACTGCTCATATAGTTTCTTCTTGGGGCTTTCGACAAAATATTAAATAAAAAAACAGAACACCGATTTTCAAATGTGAAAATTTCATTTTTTTCTTTTCTTTTTCTGTTTGATTTTTTTATTTTATTTTCGCATATTAAATAAATATAAAAAAGGAGAAAGGAAAAGAGTACCTAAATCGGCCCTTAGACCGGCCGGCGATGGTCCTTTACCGTCGTCGGATCCGGGCTCGAGAGGGGGCCAAAGAGCTTGCTTTCTCCTCGACTTCCCTTTTCAAAGTTCAGGTGCTCTGAATATGCCTCAAATGCGCGGATCGGGGATTCCGTCGTGCGACGCCGGCCACCGGCCATGGCGACGATTAGGAGCGGCTGAAAAAAGGGGTTAAGGGGATTTGGGATCCTAAGAAAGAAATGGGGGCTGATTTCTTTTTTTTAGGGTTTTATTTTTTCTATTTATCTAAGATTCTAAACTGTGCCGTTTGAAAGCTTGGAGAGCTGTGCATTATTGCCCTAATGGGTATTTTGCACAATTAGTCCTTCCAATTCTGGAGCATATTCGATGCACTATTTTATTTTACTTAATTTTGGCCACATAAGTTTTCGCTTGTTCCAATCTGGTCCTACGCAAGGTGATGCGCATAAGGGACGGGGAATTCTCGCAATTAGTCCCTCATATTTAAAGCATGTCCCACTTGGACCCTTAATACCTCTTATTTATTTATGGTTTTAACCCATTGATTCTAGCCCGATTCCAATTTCAGCCTTGGTTCTGTAAATATTCATTTTTGTTTTTTTTTCTTTTAAATTGTTTTTGTCTGTTATCATTAGTTTTTCTTATTTGTCTTAATTTCATCTTTATTTTTTATTTGCATAGCTATATTTTTCTTTTCTTTGCTTTTTCTATATATTATTTCATTAAACAGTCTTATTATTATCATCGTTTTTTCATTTTTATTTTTTTATTTTTATTCTTTTTACTTTACGTTTTATTTATATTAAACATTTTGTTTATATATAATGTTTTAAGTTCCCTTTCCTATATTACATTCCAAACTTTTTATATAAAATACTGACTTGCTTTTATAAATGATTTATTATTAGTATTTATCTTTTTTATGATAAAATGTATTATATGTCAAATCTTATAAACTGCTTGCTACTATCTCCTTTTAAATTGTCATTTTTATCTTTATTTTGAACTCCTTTTATGTATTATTTAGTTAAAGTTGTTTTATTTAAAATTGTTTTGTATATCTTTTAAATGCAACTTATTTATTTAAAAATGTTTTATTTGTTTTCCGTTTCAAAGATTTTCCTTTTCCTTCCTATTACCTACTTCGTACTTTTATATATATACATTATTTGCTTTATCTTTCATTTGTTAAATTTTTTTTTTTTGTATATTATTAACCTTAAAATTTTTATTTTGCATTATCTATTTTAAACTCATCATTATCATTTTAATTTTTTTTTACATTTTATTTAATTTTAATTTGCTTTATACCTTCTAAATTATTGTTTAATTTATTGGTATTTATTTATCGATGTTTGAATTTGAATGATGAATGTTGTAAAATTATTGCCTTTGTGTTTAATTTAATTCGCTTGTTCGTTTTCATATCATTGGCATTCACTTGCATGATATTGTATTCGTATATTATTGTCCCGTGTGCGCTACGTATTTTAATTCATGTCATTGTATCGCGGATGTTTCAACGTTTTCATTCGATATAATCCATTTCGTTTTACTCCCAAACAAAATATATGCACATCTCTTGGTGTTGTACTCGCGACTATTCAAAAAGATTTTCTAAATAAGGCAATATTTCGCGTTTGGAAATTCGAGAAAACGTGCCCTAACGTGCTGGGTTTCGATTCTCGTTCGACCAAATAGCCAAATATCCTTTTAAGATTTTCTAAATAAGGCAATATTTTGCGTTTGGAAATTCGAGAAAACGTGCCCTAACGTGCTGGGTTTCGATTTCTCGTTCGACTAAAATAGCCAAATATCCTTTTTAAACTTTCAAAATAAGGCAATATTTCGTATTTAGAAAATTTGAGAAAATCGTGCCCTAACTTACTGAGCTTCGATTTTTCTCGCGTTGATCCTAAATAACCGAATATCCTTTTAAAATCAAAATAAATGAGGTTTAAATAAAAAATAGAAGGCAAGCTTACTCTCAAAATACGAGGTGTCGTGTCCTAACTTACTGGATGTGATATCTTGTTAATTCGAGATAAGAAGGCATTTTTCATTTTGAGTTATTCGAGTAATTTTCAAAATAACACAATATAAATACAGATCGTATTTTTAATTGTTTTCGAGTTTTTAGTTTTCGACACCAAGACATTAAGTAATCAATTAGGTACCAATTTTGGGCGTATCGAGGGTGCTAATCCTTCCTCGTGCGTAACCGACTCTCGAACCCATTTTTCTGAATTTCGTAGACCAAAATCGTTGTTTTAATAAAAATTAAATCGTTTATTAAAAACAACCACTCTTCAAGGTGACCCGATCACACCTCATGGAAAAAATGATTTGTGGCGACTCCCGTTTTCGTTTTTATTTTCAAAATCCAAGTTGACCCCGTTTCATCAAAAAAAATGGTGTCAACAGCCACTATTATCTTTCTCCATAAGTACCTCTTGCAATACATTGTTAGTGAGGCACAACTGAATTGTTGACAGTGTCTTCTCATCAAGTTCCTCCCACTCTGTTTGATTCGCATATGTGGGCTTTTGCTTTATAACGACCTTTTTCAGACCATTCTGAACCAGAATTGTTGTCATTCGAACTTGTTACAAGCTAAAATTTGTAATCCCATCAAACTTCTTGATGTCGTACCTCATTGCCATCGCTAAATGGGTTGAATGTGAAAATCGAATCAAGCTTTTATACCAATTTGTTGGATTGAACCTAAATTATGCAGCAAAAACGAGCAAAAATCGAGAAAAATGGACAAAAATATTTATGTGGAAAAACCCCTCCGAAGAGGTTAAAAAACCATGGGTAAAGAAAACTTCACTAAAACGGAAAAAAATTGAAAATGGGAGTACAAGATGGAGAAACAAATAAATTATGAACCCGAAATACAAAGATTTTCCGAAATTCCCACAAACTCTCTCTTAATTTTGTTGTTGTTATTCTAAACTATCTAGGGTTGCTAAAAAGTCTATTTATAGGCTGAAATTCATGTACAAATATGACTAAAACATTTCTAAAATAATCAGAGTTAGACTAGAAAAATATAACAGAGTTTAACTAGGAGAAGAAAACCCAATTTAAGTGGGGATCACGTCATGACGTGGTATGCTGTCTCTTCAGGACGCCTTTCATCGCGTTGTCGAGTGTGGCAAATCTTCTCATTGTGACGTTTGTGTCATGTCGTCGAGACATCGACTCTTCCTTGTCCCAACATCAACCATATTTTATCTGAAATGCGAGTCACACACCAAACAACTACAATTGTTTCCTATTTACCGTTATTTATAATTTCTAAACTTATTGTTCCAATCCTTTTAAATTGTCTTTTAACTATTAAGTATTCAGAAAAAACAAATACAATATATGCTACACAATGATCAAAAAATTAGTGTTGCTACTTACGTAGTCACAATGCCAGATGTCGAATGATAATTAAAAACTACACATTTCTCGATAATATAATTTTTTTATGTTTGTAATAATGTCAGCAACTTTAAATTCAATTAAAACACTATCTTAAATTTCATGCACCATATTACATAGTAACATAATACTTGATTTATCCTTAATTTATATTAATTTATATAATACATAATATTAAAGTAGAGCAGCTGCCAGGGTAATTTCTAAATCATGTTAACTCCACACTAATTTAATTGTAAAATTATTAAAATATCTTTATTTTAAAGGTAATTAATATTATAAAAATATTTTCATCTTTTTATATTTCTATATAATCTTCGAACTATTAAACGTGGAATCAAATTATTAAAGCACAAATAAATTAAAACTTGGACAATAATCAAAATGTTATCGCATAAACATTTTATGAACTGATTAACTGAACTAAAACTTATATATGACAACAATTTATGGTGGGATTCGAAAATCTAAACATTTAATTATATATGGTAGTTATCGAACCAAGGCACTTAAGACTAAGAGTCTCTACCTTCACCAATTACGACAAGGCCTCATCGTTAATTAAAACCTTTGTTTTTTTTTTTTAATATTATGTAATAATAGTTAAATTTCAATTTTGATTTTTTGTATTCTCAAGATTGAGATTTAACCTTTATATTTTAATTTTTTATATAATTGATACCTCAATTTTTATAATGTCATTAGTTTGTCTAATACTTATTCAAATTAAAATATTAATATCAATTTTTAAAAATTGTTAATACCATTAAAATTCTCTGTTAAATTCAAATCGATTATAAAGTCATTTTTTCTTTACAAGATTACCAGTTGATTTTTTTTTTATTTTAAAATATCACACCAACATATTTAAGTGAAGAAATTTTAAAATGTCAACAATTGTACCTTAATTTTTAAATTAAAAAAATAAAGAGATCAATTAAATTCTTAAAAATAAAAATATGAAAATTAATTAAAATATATAAAAAATATAAACACTAGGAACATAGTTTTACCTCTAGATTTTTACTATACAATTTGGCTCAAAAAATAGTTATAAATACAAATATAAGCCGACCAACTATAATGTAGAGTCTAAAGGTGATCGTGGGCCGGGTCGGGCCGGGCCCAGACAAAATTTTAGGCTGTTTTCTAAGGCCGAACGGACCTAAAAATTTGTCTAAGCCCGGCCCGAAAGAAAATTGCTAAGCCCGAACTTGGCCTGGCCCGACCCTTATTAAATTTTTTTTAGCTTATTTCATTAAATAAAAAAATTTTAAAATGAATATTAAAACGAAAAACAAATAAAAAATAAAAAATGAGACTAAAACAATTCTTAAAACAATACACAAATTGAAAATATAATAAAAAGTGGTTTTATTAAAATTGAAACAAATTAGAACTAAAATAATAACCAAATTAATAATAAAAAAGTTTTATAATATCGAAATAATATTAAAAACGACTACAGACAACATAAATTATGTTGTAACCAAAGCAAGTAGCACCAAAATAAAATAGTTGCAAAAGAACAATAAAACACCACCAAAATAGCACCAAAACAACATCAAGGTTTATGAAAAATATATTTGATTAAAAATAAAATATATATATTTAATATATAATTCGGGCTGAGCCGGGCCGAGCTCGAACTAAAAAGTTTTACCCAAACCCGAAAACGGACATCTTTTTTTACCCAAACTCATATTTTGGACCTATATTTTTACCCAAACCTTTTTATTTTTTAGACGGGTCATTGGGTTGGGCCGGACAGCCCAACCCATGATCACCTCTAGTAGAGTCCATCTAATACAACGAACAGCGGATGAAAAATTCAACAAAATCTGACACAAAACATGGACTTAAAATGAAAAACAAACCTAATCATTACAATTAGGGACTCAAATCCAATCTGGGCCCAACCTTTTGTGAACAATTACAGACTCGAATCTAACCCGGGGCCAACCTTTTGCAAAGAAGATGAATCTCATTGGGTGGTTAGATACAATTTTAGTGTGTCTTATCTCAAATTCTACAACGTGGCTAATAAGTAATGAGCACATGCTTATTGCCTCTAAGTAGTAAGTCCAGCGGCGAATGAAGTGGTCCACTTTCACTTCCTTCCAAATTTTTTTTGGTTCTCATTCTTGTCTTCAAACTTCATATTTCAGACCAAAAAAAAATCTAACTCCACTTTCTGTCCATATTTTCTTATACAAAAAGTTTATCTACTTTTCACGTTTTCTTTTTTCTAAAAATTTTTATTTTGTTTCTCCTTTCGGCCCTCTCACCAAGAAAAAAGTGAAGCAAAGATGATCCATCTTTGTCAGTTTCAAAGCCCTCAGCCATGGTTGTTGTCTCCAACAATTTCCAAGTTCACTCAAACATCCTCTTCTACTAGGTACTTTTGTATCTTTTTCTTTGCTCTGAACATGCGTTATTGAAGTTGGGTTTCATTGAATTTCTGGTAATAATGCATTACTGCTCGTCTTATGAACTTAAAACACTCCATTTTTTAAACCCTAAACTTACTTCAATTAGTTCATTCAGTTGTCCTTTAGTAGGGAGTGGGCTGAAGGTTAGTTCAATTGGTTTGTATCCAATTATCCTCCCCAAACTTAGTTTAATTGATTCAGACAAACCCTGTTTTTTTCTTTAATTCTTCAATGTTAATGGACTAATTCTCTATATAATTATGTATGCTGTTAAAGGTTTGCTTTTTGTTGCGGGGGGGTGCCTTTATGAGTTTTTGGTCTGCCAAGTTTGCTAACTCTCCGAAACATTGACATTATATATAACATGTTCTATGATGCTCAAACTCTTCAATTTTATGAATATATTTGACTGTTGTACGCTTTTAAACCTTAAAGACTGCTCTAAGGGCACTCATTATCGAAACCCGAATAATAACATTACAGTTTTCTAAAGTACATATATCACAGTAGCATGCATTATAGTTAAACCGAATACTCATGTCCTCCACATGGCCAGACACAAATACGGATATGACTCTCAAAGAACTCTTCAAATACATGGAAAACTTAGAAAATTAAACATACTTTTGTTGGACGCATCCATACTCGGGATTAACACCCCAACCCGAGTAACATAGCAAGTATTTTTACTGTTGCACTTTCAAAAAGCTACAAAATGGTTGACCAGTTCTTGTAGCATGGCTGTGCCGGTTCTGCAAGTAGTGGATTCGAGGTTAAAACTGTTCCATCTAGACAAAATTGGTTTTTCTTCCCTTGTCTTTTTGCCTGATCAATTGGATAATTATTCAGCGTATCCAACATAGCATGTGGTCTGAAGTTTTGCCCTTTCTTTTTCAGTTTATGTAGTTGCCTTTTCTATCTTTTTTTTTTTTTTTTTGTAGAACACACGGGATTAGAGGCTCGAAGAATATGATATTTTTCCGGAAATCAGTACTATGCAGCTTTTGGTTGAACAATTCTTCATCTAACAATGTGCATAAATTTGTAAACGGTGGAGGTGAGTCCAAGCCATCTGCATTAAGAGTTTGTCAAACTGATGGTTGTGCTTGGTCTTTATCTTTTGATGTTAACTGTGGAACTTTTATTGTTCTAATCACCCTTTGTTGAATATCTATCACATAGGTGAATAGTTAAATTTGTGATTTCAGATTTTTATTTCAAATGAGTATGCATAACATTTGTGGTCGGTTCGTAATTGTGCAAGCTAATCCTAGCTTGTTAGTGTTTGATAAGCTTATGTTTTACAGGCTCATAATTACACTTCCAGTTGTGTTTTCTAGTTTACATTTATGCCTATTCGCCTCATGTTTTGTTCCTTCGGAAAGTTAAAAGATCATTTTTCGCTTTCCATAGGAATCATGATAGCTTTTCTCTTACAGGAAAATGGGAAGTTACTTGTAGAAAAGAAACATATATTTCAGAGTGCAGTTCAAATAACTCGAATGTTAAATTCTTTAGGATGGACTTACTGGATGGTTCTCAAGTAAGGATTAAATCTCGGATTCTACAAGTGTTAATATGAACATGCTTTCTTGATGTTGTAAATAGATGTGTTCTATCAATTTGTTGCAATGACTTAGAGTTATTATATATTTTTCTGTTTCCATTCTTTGAATATCTTCTGTATTAATAGATAGTTTTCATTATGAATGTTGCATGCATCTACCAGTTGATTGTTTGTTTTCTGTCTTTCTTTATTTCTGGAGTGGAGCCAAGTGGAGCAATTTCCGGTACATGCTACCATAACATGACTCCGGTTTGGTTTCGTAAGTGTCTTCCTCTTTCCATCCATAATGATAATCCTCTTAAGTAAATAAAGGTGAAATAAAAGAAGAAAAACCCAATCAAGGAAACTATTTTGGTATAAGGCAACTTGGTCTGGACTTGATCAGATATGAGCTTAACCATGCATAATGACCCCTCTCGTTCAATAAACTAGTGACGGACTAACCACCCTACATGTGAAACTGATGGAATCATGCAACATGAGCATGTCTTGGAAGGTCATATTTCCATACCTATTTTCAAATATGTGTTCGACATGGATGTTGAACAAAAGTCCTTCAAGCAAAATGAAGAGTTAGAGCAACATAGTTGGAAGGACAAAAACAAATCAGAGTACTTGTTCAACTTTGGATTATGGATGTAAATGAGAGAAAACCGAAAGCAAGGAGATCGTTCTTGCCACATAAGATCTTTCTTCCCAAGAAAACGACTAAAAAAGTCTT
This sequence comes from Gossypium turneri, assembly GCA_008044935.1. Classification (NCBI taxonomy): domain Eukaryota; kingdom Viridiplantae; phylum Streptophyta; class Magnoliopsida; order Malvales; family Malvaceae; genus Gossypium; species Gossypium turneri. The sequence continues at coordinate 22,009,606 of CP032579.1, read as the reverse complement.
CCGACAATTATTGCTATTCGGACTTCTTACGATAATGCAATCTTGCTATTTAAGGAATCATGTGGTGATGCTCGAAATTACCTTGTTCATTTGGCTGCTGTCATTGTAGTGGAAGCTTGCACTAGTAAACGTTCATTTATGGAATTATTTACAGAAAATGAATATTGAAGTCTCTGTTGACATTGTTTATTACAATATTCCGTACATCTTACAATAATGCAATTTTGCTATTTACTGAATTATTTGGTAATGTTCAAAATTACCTTGTGCATTTGGCTGCTGTCATTGAGTGGAAGCTTGCACTAGTAACTGTTCATTTACGGAAATATTTCTACATTACCATTATTTGACTCATAGAACTTGCTGCTTTCTCATTTGTTTTCGATTCTTGGATGGTATAGCCATGACTTTACAACGTTTAATGGCCAAATTTTCTTGATTGTCATCACTGCAGCTGCAGGGTCATCAAGCTAAACCGATCAGGACTTTGTCGGCATTTTTCTTACTGAGACTAATCCAAATAGATTTTGCCAACACATTAATAAAGATGGTCCAAGACTTATTTCCACATCTATTTCGGAATTTGGCTGTTAGAAGCTTACCTCTTGCATGCATATCTAATTCCTTGAATAAACCGACGCCTCTTAACTTGAACATGTCCTTACCTTCGGTTCAAGATATTAGGTGGAATTTTTCTCGGATACTGTATTTATTCAACATTCAACTGGACAAAAATATTGCTACGTAAGTAAAATTTATCATCCTAGATCTTTTTTGGGTTTGATTTGCATTCATGGTGCTTTTTGTTGTTTCCAATGATCAATTTCTATGGCCAGTGGCCAGACTTAGCAATAAGGCACTGTTATTGACCAAAAGTCTGATGGTGATCAGTGCAAAACTGCCTATTCTACAGTTAAGAATGATCAGTTTATGCAACATTACTCGGACATAGGTCATGCGTAGGTGACCCTCCTTAGCTATCTCACTCGAATTTGGTTGTAACTGTTGGACGTGGGTATGTTCAATTTTTTCAACACCGAAGACATGGTGTTAGGAGACTGTCAATTTAAGCTGTAGTATGATGTTTGGTTATTAATTATGACTGAGTAGTAATAAACAAAGTATGCTTCAAAGCCAATATTGACTGAATAGAATAAATTATGCCAAGCAACCAATCTTGATTCCGTGCTGCTCGAACTTGGGTGTAAGTGTCAGATACCTTAAAGTTTTCTATTCTTTTCCTGTGTATTCGGAGAGTTATAGAAAGGTTAAATTTTCTTCCTCATCTGGATATGTATCCGACATGGGTGTCGGACTTGGGTAAGAGTCAAAACAACATAGCTTTTGTTCCCATCTCGACCACATGGACTTATAGTTCAGAATTTATGTTATAAGATTGAGTAATTCACTTGTTTCCAACTTTTTGTAGGTTTCTTTTGGCTCTCCTTGTAGCATGCTTTTCATTCGTTGTTGTAGGTGGAATCCTCTTCTTCAGGTTTAGGTAATGTACAATTAATCCTGATTTTTTAAATATTATTTTATATATAATTGTAGCATGTTATGGCAAATGCAATGTTAGGGTTTCTGAAGTTTTGTTATGTTTAATTTTGCTGCAATAACTTCTATACTTCGGACTATGTTCGCTTTTAGCCTCTCTTCATTCAGTTTTATAATCTGATCAGTCCTAAAAAGAAACAAAAGAATAAAAGGAAATTATACCTGTTATATTGTAATATTGTTTGTCTTGACATGGTACTTGAAACTCCTATAGAGGATTTTTTTTTTTTTGTGTGTGTGTGTGAAAATCATGCCAAAGGCAAGGTCAGTCAGGTTTTTTACTACAATTTTTGGGGTTGGGGTGAGGTGTATTGAGCTAAAATCTGCTCACCTTGTCTCGGAATATTTACTAAAATGCTCATTTAATTTTTTTATACATATTATTTATATATTTTACTTATAGTATCTAAGTCTTGTAAGACAACATATAATTGGTTTTGGATTGTTAAATTAGTATAACACAAAGTATTATCAAAATTTTGGGGTGGAGCGGCATAGTACAGATTTTTTTTTCTGTAGTCGGGGTTTGAGGGATAAAGTGTTAAATAAAATAAGTTTTGGGACAATTTAGGTATATATACATAAAAACTGGGTCGTGAGAGGCGAGCCAAAAACACCCTGTCTGTCTCCATCCCTGCTTGAAACCAAGAATTTCTTCTACCATTATCACATCTTCTATTCATTTTAACTTCAATATATCTTGAATTTATCAAAGTTATAAGACTATGTGAAAGGTTGTATAATTGTAAGTATTTTTTGTGGTGAATGTTATAATTAAGTTGTTTCTCATTGATTCGGCATCAGATTGTTCATCATTCTCCAACATTGTTGTATGTTCTAGCTGCCAATTTGCAACTCCATCGTGGAAAATAGCTACAATGCTACTTTTGTTTGCTAATCCGGTAGCTATGGCTTGAAAACCACAGGGGTAAATCACAATCTCTCGAGGATTGCTGCTGGGAGGCATGGTCATGCCTTATTTCATCGTCATCCCATTTAAGAGTATGTGATCCATTATGAATCTAATCATTTGGTTGCTTTAAGATATGATCAAATATGTTTTGCCTGCGTGATTACAAAATTGAATTCGAAAAACATATTCTTGTATTGAACTACAGCTAAGAACGCGAACCGAACGTATTCTTGGCTTCATTCTTGCTATATGGGGGATATTATTTTACTCTCGGTTGTTAAGCACAATGACAGAACAATTTCGAGTAAGCACTTTGTCTATAGCAATCTTTACCTTCAGGTCTTTTGTTTTTTTTTTTTTTGTTTTTTTTTGAGTGCTTGTATTATTTACTTAAAGCTCATGGCATTTTGATTTTGGGCAACAGAACAACATGCAAAAACTCCGGGAAGGTGCACAAGTGCAAGTTTTGGAAAATGATCATATCATCATTTGTGGTGTAAACAGCCGTCTGGCTTTCATACTACAGCAGCTAAATAATTATCACAAATTTGCCGTGCGTTTAGGTACTGCTACAGCCAGGTAAACTGTTATGCTGCAGCCTATGATACTCAGACTCAGGTCTGAGTGTCTGATACAACTATATGTCCGGCATGGGTAGTTTTATTTTTTTATAAAATATTCCAAATATTTGGAGAGTCCTTGGAAGGTCATATCTTGGTACTTATGTCCAAAGATTTGTTAAACACGAGTACTTTAAAAAAACGAAGAGTTGGAGCGACATAGACTGCCACTTTTTTTGTGTGTGTTTGTGTAATTTTCGGTTTCTACTTGTATAATGCTCTCATAGGAGGCAAAGAATTCTTCTTTTGGCGGATCTTCCAAGGAAGCAAATAGACAAGCTGGCGGACAACATTGCCAAGGATCTTATTCATATTGATATCCTTTCAAAGAGGTATAGGAATGATGTCCACTTCCCCCCTAATTTCCAAACCCCAACTAGTTTCCCTTTTATAGTCATTCCCAGTCCCAGATAAAAATTTAGCTGTCATATCTTTTAACTTCAAGCTAATTACTCACTTCTTTGCTAAATCTGTAAACTTTTGATCCTTTCTGGTTTTCATGAGATAAATAAAATTTCCAATTGTCTTAAGCTTCCATATTTTAAATATTAGTTCTACTTGTGCAGTTGTAGCCTTAGTTTGACGAAATCATTTGAAAGAGCAGCAGCTAATAAGGCACGCGCCATTATCATTCTTGCGACAAAAGGAGATCAGTAATACCTCTATCAACTTAAATGAAATATATTCTTTTGATGATCGTCTTTTGTTAGTGTTACATTATGTCATTTCCTATTACTCCAAGATTATTTTAACTCTTGAATGCTGCATGATGCAAAGTTTAGCCTTTTTTACCCGATAATTTGTTTAGCCGAAATTTACTTATAGTATTAGTTGTCAGTTTACTAGTAGTTTCTAAAATCAAACCTACACTGCAGTGATTGACCCTTAAACTCGGACTTGAGGGTTTGGAACTACATTACACAGACTTGGACTTGTCAGATATGTTCAATTTTTCTAAATTTGAATGTATTTGAAGACTTTTTTTTTTTTTGGGGGGGGGGGGGGGGGTTTATCTTCCCATACCTATGTCTGGATATGCAACAGATACAGGTACCTAAAAAAAAAAAATTTAGACTCGGAGGAACATAGGCTTTAAAAGCTATGAATGCCGGAAAAGTTGCACACTGCATTGAGGAATGAAGTTAGATAATAGCTGTAGCAGAAGCTATTAAGCTCTGCTATGCTAGTTTCTAGCAGATTCTTTTGCATGTTTGTTTTTAATTGGTGCATAATACAGACACCTTCTTCAGGGGAAACTTAGTGACTACGGTTCCTTAACTGATTAGGTATGGAGTTGATACAGATGCGTTTCTCTCCGTACTAGCACTTCAACCTATTCCCAAGATGGAATCCATTCCCACGATTGTCGAGGTCTGCACATTTGCATCACCATAGGATCAAAATATTATTCTACTAAGATAAATCGAGTTTAATTCGGCATTTTTTCCCCCTGATGCAGGTTTCAAATTCCAATACATGTGAGCTCTTGAAGTCAATCTCCGGACTGAAAGTAGAGCCAGTGGAAAATGTTTCTTCTAAACTATTTGTTCAATGTTCTCGGCAAAAGGGGCTCATAAAGATCTACAGGCACTTGCTTAATTACCAAAGTATGATATGAGTTCTTGTTGAGAACTTCTATTTTCCTGATGTCTGAAAGACAATTAAAGTGTAAATATTAAAATTCCCTGTTTATTGCTGCTTTTAAATAATCTGGGATGGTTGTAAATTAGATACCTTTTAAAACTAGGTAGTTCTTATTCTTGGTCAATAAAACCGTATGAGTGTTGGGTTTGAGTGTTGGATAGATAATGTGACCAAGATGGGTATGTGCAATATTTAAGTCTCTTCATCATCTCTGGAGGTTCATATCTATGTGCCCATGTTTAAAAATGTATCAGACAATGTGTCAAATACGGATACTTAAAAAAAAATAGAGTCGGAAGAACATAGGCTTGACCTACAAAATGTTGCCATTTCTAATAGTTTCTTCTCTTAGGGTCTTTTCTATCGGTAAATGAAACTCTATGGGTCCATTTCTTGTTCTTGTCGTAGATTTCTACTCGAAAACTAATTATATCATGATATTGCAGAAAATGTATTCAGTCTTCACCATTTTCCGAGTCTAACCAGGTTGACATATAGACAAATACGACAAGGGTTTCAAGAGGTAATGCTTTATGCTAAAACTCGGTATTTGTTGGTATGAAGAACTTCCATGCTATTGTCTTATGGTGGTTTCTTTTCAGGCAGTTGTTTGTGGTCTTTATCGGAATGGTAGGATATACTTCCACCCTGGAGATGATGAAGTTCTTCAGGAAATGGACAAAGTATGTAGACTATATGACTTTTCAAACTTCCATCTTGATATGAAACTAGCTAGTTCCATAATTCGGCATCATAAAATGTTATTGTACAAAAAATGTCAAGTTCTTGGGGACACTATTTAGAAGAGGAAATAACCATTTTAATTCAAGATTATCTTGCTTGCTACACGAATATTGACTTTTCTAACAAACATATTGATAGTTCGAGTCTTGTAAACTTGAGTAAATCATTTAAAGTTTTCCATACTTATGAATGTATGCAACTATAGATAGTCTCACGAACTACTTGTGTCCTATGTTGCTCTGGTTTTTCCTTTTTCTTTTAAGTACTTGTGTCTGACACCTAGTTTGAGGCTTATCTAGACATGGGTATGAAGATATGATCTTTCAATAACCCTCCAAATACACGCCCATCATGGAAAAAATTGAACAGACCTTTATCCGACACATCTCTGGGTCCAAGTAATGTAGCTTGTGTCCATTTCTTAACTTGGAGTAGTAATACAAGTACTTACCAAGATTTTGTTTGGAAAAAATTGCTTTTCCGAAATTTCAGGTCCATGCATCCTTCCTAATGCTTTTCTCTTTTATTCATGCAGGTATTGTTAATTGCCCCTATTAACAGGACAGCAAAACAGCAACTTGTAACCAACATGCAAAAAGCTTCAGAAGTTTCGAGAAATAATGTGGAGACCCAAACTCATGCTTTAGAATTGAGAAAAGAACGAATGTTAAATATCGTGAAACGTAACAAGAAACGAGGATCAAAGGTATGTTTCCCGAAGAGATAAGTTCGATAACTGATAGCATCTATTAAATGCTTCAAAAGACCAATTATATGTTCTTTTGGTTTCGAAGTAGGCATCAGACCAAAGACTAGGTCCCAAAGAATGCATACTTTTGCTTGGGTGGCGACCAGATGTTGTTCAAATGATTGAAGAGTACGATAATTATCTCGGACTGGGAAGCATTGTGGTATGCTTTATCTTCTTTTTCAGATTTTAACCGTCACGATTCCATAGTATCTTGTCTTGGAATTGGATGCTTTTTCTTCTTCCTGACATGTTATTTCTTCAACCTTAACACTTGATGAAAAGCAACTCCGATACATTTGCATCAGTTAAGTGTTAGATAATTTTTGTCGATATGCAATTTACAGGAAATATTATCAGATGTACCGTTAGAAGAAAGGAAGAAGGCAAGCTCCATGTCTGGTCAAAGAAAACTAAAAAATGTCAAGGTTATCCATAGGGTACGATCTTGTTCAGTCGATCATGTTGAACTTCTCAAGGTTTCTGCCTAATCTATTGTTTCATTTTTGTGCACTGCAGATCGGGAACGCAATGAACTATGATAACTTAGAGGAAACCATAATGGATATACAAAATTCTCACAAGAAAGGGGGTCATATTCCTTTTTCTATTCTTGTGATTTCCGATAGAGAATGGCTTCTCGGAGGTAATAATCTATGTTAAGTTCTTCATTTTTCTTAAAGTATGGGATATGATCTTAAAAAAAATTGAACTTATTTGTGTTGGACATGTACTCATATCCGACACTCCCGCTGATGTCTGAGTAACAGAAGTAATGGTAACTGATAGAGAATATTTCTGTTGGTAACTAAATCTTCCGGCTAAGTATTTTTCTTTTCAGATCCATCGAGGGCAGACAAGCAATCTGCGTACTCACTTCTTCTTGCAGAAAACATTTGCAACAAACTTGGAGTGACTGTACGTTTCATTCGATATAATGATAATGTCGTTGTCGTGAACTTTTGATTTCCTAGTTAAACTCAAGTATTAAGAGGATTGATTGTTCACCAGGTCCAAAATCTAGTTGCGGAGATTGGCGACTCAAAATTGGGCAAACAAGTAACACATTTAAGCGATTTAAGAATTTCTTATAATATGATCATCGATTTTTTAAGGTTTTGCACATATGGTTGATATCCCTCCAAACCCGCAGATTACAAGATTCAAGCCAACCTTGACGTATATCGCAGCAGAGGAAGTGATGAGTCTCGTAACAGCTCAAGGTCTCAAAGTTATATTGCTATAGCAGTATTTTACATTCGCTGTGCTGTCTTGAGCAATGACTCTGTTTTGTGCATTGCAGTGGCCGAACACAGCGAACTGAATGAGGTTTGGAAAGACATTTTGAATGCTGAAGGCGATGAAATATACATAAAGGTATCGAGTTCGGAACATGTTTGATATGGGGATATTCAATTTTTTTTCTAAGTCCTATTTGGAAGATCTTTGGAAGGTTATATTCTTACGTTCATGTCCGAATATATATCGGGTATTGGTACTTCAAGAAAAACTAAAAGTTGGAGTAACTCTCTTATTTTGTTGGTAAGGCACTGGAATTCTGTTACCCTTTTAGGCTAGTTACTCAAGACTTTTCATTGTTTTTAAGTATTTATGTTTGAGATTTATAATTGAGACATATTTGGACATGGATATGGTATTATGATCCTCCAAATATATGAAAACTTCAAAAAAAAACTGAGTATACTTGTTTTGGGATCGGGGTAACGCATCTTATTTGTCAGTATAGTGATAGAATCACCTTTTTCGTGTGGTAATCCAGCATTTCTTGATGTCGTAGGTTACTTAACTATGTTTCTTGACAGGATATTGGCCTCTACATGAAAGAAGGGGAGAACCTGTCCTTCATGGAGCTATCGGAAAGGGCATGTTTGCGGCGAGAAGTTGCCATCGGATATATAAAGAACAACAAGAAGGTACAGTACACATCTACTCGGCTATGTTAATCTAGACTTGAGATCAGTGTCTGATACTACGTTCTAAACAAGACACCTGGGCTCACAAGCTACTTAGGTATGATTTGAAAGAAAGACAAAAAGTTAAACCTCAGATCAATCATTGTCGATTCTAACTCGAGGTTGAGCAGTTGAGTGAGCTGAATTCAAGTATCTAATGCTCGACTCCAGTAGCTTGTGAGCTTAATTGAGTTTTTTTTCATTCTTATTTGAAAAAAACTCGGGTAGAACTCGATCTCAAGTGTAAAAAATCAAGTTTGATGTCGAGCATAGATACGAATACTTTTACGAAAAATAAAAAAGTCCGACTAACGCAGCTGCTAACCTAGATTTTTTTTTAGTAGCTAATACATGATTTTGTTACAAATGCAGGTCATAAATCCAAATCCTAAAGCAGAACCTTTGTCCTTTGAAATGACGGATTCGTTAATAGTTATATCGGAGCTTGAAGGAGAGCAACCTATTGTTGTTTAAACTTTACCCATTTTGTTGTTTAAAATTTCAGTAGTTCATGTATTTCCAATAAATTTTATGGTGTCGGCTTCATAACTCTCTGCATGGCTGAGTTGAATAGGAGATGACAGAAATTAGCCAAAAGGTAAGTATTTTGAAAATTCATGCTCTACCCATTCGAGAATTGGACACTCTTTTCTGAACTGAATCGGCATATCAGTTAGGAATAAGGGTTGGATTGGTTGACCTAAAAATCGGTTGAACCAGTTGATTCGGTAGTTTTTAATTTTCAATTTTTTTTAATAATTTATCTAATTGAACTAGTTGGACCGGTTAAACCGGTTGAATTAGGAACTTGTGGCTTGAACAATTCGACACCGATTCAATTATGAAAGCTTTGGAAGAGCTGTTAAAAAGCAATTCAATTGTTAAAAATAGAATTAAATGATAAAGAAAAGGTCGGTTTATGTTAATTTTATTATGATAATCAAGTTCTTAGATTTGAATTTTTAATTATTTAGGGTGTTTAGAATTCTAATTTTGTAGATATGATATTAGAGTGTAATTATATTGCAATTTTTTATATAATATTTGTTAGTATAAATTGTAATTATAAAATAATATAATTTTAAATTCTAAAAAGATATTAATTATTATAAAAGTTATTAATAACATTGAGAGAAAAAAATATGTAAATGTTATAAAATAAAGAGAGATAGAGAAACTAAGAACAAAGAAAATATGAGAAGCAGTAAAGAATGTATTTTATTGATCAATGGGATGATTATAATGTTTCATTAGAATCTTTATTTATAGGCATAAGAAGTATAAAATAAGTAAAGATCTAATTCTAATAACTATTAAAATTTAAAGTACATCAAAAATTTATATTGATTATGATGGACATCCTTAACACTCCTCATTGGATGTCAATTAGTAGATAATGTGCTTGTTGAAATTTTATTAGGAAAAATCATGTGGGATAAAAATCTAAGAGTACACAATCTTCTATTATAAACTATTTCATTAAAAAATTTACCAGAAAAGTTCAATGGGGCAAAACCTTGGTTAAAGAAAAAGAGTACAACTTGTTTTAAACTCCCCTTAATGGTAATATTATATTGCATTTTTGAGTTGACACATTCCAATCTTGTATAATAGCCTTTCAAATGTTGAAGTTGGTAATGTCTTAATAAAAAAAATGCTAAATTATCACTAGAACGAATTTGTTAAACATTTATATCACCTCTTTTCTCAAGATCATGGGTGAAGAATAATTTTGGTGAAATATGTTTCGTTCTATTAGCTTTGATGTAACCACCCTTCAATTGAGCTATACATGCTGCATTATTTTCATATAAGATAGTTGACATATTTTCCTATAAAGGCAAATCACATATCTTCTGGATATGTTGAGTTAATAACCTTAGCTAAAGACACTCTCGACTTGTCTCATGCATTGCAATTATTTCTGCATGATTTGAAGAAGTGGTAGGTAATATTTGCTTTGTTGAACACCATGATATGGCAGTACCCTTACATGTAAATAAATATCTTGTTTGAGATCAACCTTTATGTGGATCTGATAAGTATCCAGCATCAGCATAACCGACTAATAGGGATTTTGAATCATTTGAATAAAATAACTTCATATCAATGGTCACTCTAAATACATGTCTAATTTCATTCCGATGTCTACGTGTTGGAGAAGAACTAAATCTTCCTAACAAGTTTACAGCGAAAGCTATATCAGGTCTTGTGTTGTTTGTAAGATACATCAATGTCCCTATGGTACTTAGATATGGTACTTAAAGACCAAGATATTCTTTATCATTCTCGTAAGGACGAAATTGATCTTTATTCACAACTAATGATCGTACAACCATCGAAGTACTCAATGGGTGTGTTTTATCCACGTAAAATTTCTTTAATATCTTTTCTATATAAGCTTATTGATGAATATGAATTCCATCTTTTAAATGCTCAATTTGTAAGTCAAGGTAAAATTTTGTTTTTCCAAAATCTTTCATCTCAAATTCCTTTTTTTAAACAATTTATTGTATTTTGAAACTCTTCAAGAGTTTCAATAATATTTAGATCATCAACATAAATAGCAATTATAACAAAATCTGATCTAAACCTTTTTATAAAGACACATAGACAAATTGGATCGTTTTTGTAACCTTCTTTTAACAAGTATTCACTAAGACGATTGTACCACATACGTCCATATTGGTTTAATCCATATAAACTTTTCTTTAATCTAATTGAGCAATTTTCCCGATAAACTCTATATCCTTCTGGGATTTTCATATAAATTTCACTATCAAGTGTACCATATAAATAGGCTGTAATAACATCCATTAAATGCATATCAAGTTTTTCACGTACTACCAGACTAATAAGATATCTGAATATGATTGCATCCACCACAAGAGAATATGTCTCTTCATAATCAATGTCGAGCAATATGTCTCTTCATAATCAATGTCGAGCCTTTGCGAAATTCCTTGTGCTACAAGTCGTGCTTTATATCTTACGACTTCTTCTTTTTTTCATTTCATTTTTACAAAAATACCCATTTATATCCTACCAGTTTTACACCTTTAGGTGTTTGGACTACAGGTCCAAAATCTTCATGTTTAGAAAGTGAATTCAATTCTGCTTGAATTGCATCTTTCCATTTTGGTCAATCTTTTCTATTTTTACGTTCCTTGATAGATTTAGGCTCAGGACCCTCATTTTTTATTATTATTTCAATAGCAATATTATAAGAAAAATTATTGTCAACAACTACATTCTTTTTTTCGGTTCTATCTTTTTCTCATATTGACATAACTTATCAAGATCTGTTTATTTTCATCATTTTCATTTTCACTTTTAGGTACCTGAATCTCTTTTTGAGCTTTATAATTAGTTATGTCATGGGTCTCTTTGAGGAATCCCTGCCTCCACTATATGACCATCTTGAATGCTTGCTTCTTTTCTTTTACGAGGATTTTTATCTTTGGAATCGATCGGTCTTCCACGCTTCAGGCATGAATTATTTTCTTTTGCACTAACAGTTTGCCCTATTAGGATATCAATTCGTATTGGAGCATTTTCAGTTGGTATGTGAGATTTAATGAATCTGGCAGTTGATTTATAAAATAAATTATCTATTGAACTTTTGGTTCACATTGCTTTGTACGAGGATCTTAGACATTGATAATTCATTTCAAGTACTTTATTAATCCAGCTTTTTATTCTCTCCCCCTAATATTGGGAAAACTGACAACTCATGTGACAACTAAATCTCGAATTAATAGCTCAAAAATATTATAAGGAGACTCATATAAATATACATTCTCAATCTCTTATGATGACCCATTTTTGTGCGTTGTGGTGGAGCAATTGGAACATATACCGCATATCCAAAAATTGTAAGATGGGAAATATTTTACTCTTGACCAAAAATCAATTGTAATGGGGAGTATTTATAATTTATTGGCTTGATGCATACAACATGTAAAACAATACAATTTCATGCTAAAGTAGGAAATTTTGTTCTCATAAGTAATGGTTTAGCTATTAGTTGGAGGCATTTGATAAATGATTTAGCTATATCGTTTTATGTGTGAACATGAGCTACAGGATGTTCAACTTTTATCTCGATTGACATGCAATAATTATTGAAAGCTTGGGGTATAAACTCACCAACATAAGCACGATGAATTATTTTAATTGCATAATCTGAAATTAATCATTTAAACAAGCAATCTTGCAAACGACAGGTTGCGAGTTGATAACGCATGGGATTATTTTGTAGATGCATCTATCAAAATCATATAATGTCAAAATCATTCACCATAATGTCAAAATCATCCACATGGTGGATGAATGAGCCCATATTCATTTCAGAAATGCAAAACATTAAATCTCAACTTTAACCAGTGAGTTTGTAATAATCAATTATCATTTAGAACAAGCAACACATGAAAATTCTTTAAATTAAAGAATCTTCTGGTTCTTTAATAAATGTATATATGAATTCTCAATTAATTTTCGCATCATATATAATCTAGGATGGTATAACTGGTCACGCCAAATAGTAAATGTATTTGTATCGGTAAACTTCTGATTTATTTAATCATATTTTTCAATTTTACTAATAATGTAAATATAAATATTGACAATTAATAATTTTATTGTTATTCTTTTTATTTTGTATTCACATATAAGCAATATTGTGACATTTACTTTTGGAAATGTCTATATCAATGTGAAGTTCATAATATTATTAACTCAATAAATGAAATATAATTTGCAAACAATTATTTGCAATATTTACTTTAGGGAATATGCTAAAATCTTCAAAATTTTTTACCAAAATTTTCTTGTTTTTCATTATTATTCTTTTCTAGTGGTTAAAAGCACCACTATTTTAACCATCTTGATAACGGTTATTAGTACGTCTCCAACCACATTCTCAATTACAACAACAATCATGATCTCTATATTTTCATTTTTCATAATTGTTATGTACTGCTACATTCACTTCAGGGAATGAAGCAAAACTAGTGGGAAAAATTTCATAATTTTTCATTAGTAATTTATTATTTTGCTTAGCCACTAAAAGTATGAGATCATTCGAAAATACTTTTAAAGTCATATTGTGTAATGTATTCTTCTGGGGAATATATATAATTCAAATACATGAGTATCTCATGTTATTTCTATATATGATTTTAATGTAAAACACATAAAGGTTTTATTCAACATATGCCTTCTTGATCTGAAAAATAATATTATATTTTATAAAATTTTGCATCACAAGGAAGTAAAATATTAGCTCTTAAAGAGCTTATATATATATATATATATATATAGTTTGATGTAATATTAGGTCTTCAGGGGCATATAATCATTTTATTATATAACCTTAATGAATGTTTAATTTATTTTAGATAATATACAATTTTGCAATTCTTTTTAACATGAATGATAAAAAAATTTATGATCTTCTAAAATTTTATTTATTCATATAGAATGAATACGTATAAATAAATATATATTAAACATAACAAATAATAAATTCATGTTACTAATAAATCATTATGGTTAGATAATATATATTTTATATATCATAACACAAAAAATACAAAATATTATAATGTCAAATTAAAATAACTTTACAACTATAAATGTTTAAACATAAACATTTTCAAACTTCCACCTCTTATGATATAATTTCATTTCAAATTTTACAATGATATGAAATTATCACAGACAGGGTGAATATCCCAAAGTTCATACCAAGTATTTCTACTCGCATTAGTAATAATCATATGTTTTAATAAAAATTAAAAATTAAACCAATCAATTCTATTAATAAAAATATTTATCTCCACATAAAAATTCCAATAACTAAATGTGTGAAGTGTTTTATAAATTCATAAAGATACGGATAGTAATTATATAAATTGAACTTTTTAATAGAAATCAAATCAAATTTCAAAAGAAGTTGATTAGATTGACTTACGTTACTATGAATGAGAAGTAGTGATTATAAACATCCTTTGTAATGAATAGAAAGAGATCATCTCCAAGCAAATATCAAAAAGCAAACTTTGAGAGTGGATCTTATTTCTCAATTTCATATAGATAATAATATCAAATCTTTAACCATCCTTAAGAACAAAAAGTAAAATAAATTAATCAAAACAATGATAACGTATAATGAAAGAAGAATGAAAAATATTTTTATGTGGAAACTTCCTGTAAAAACTATACATCTTGTTGTCAAAGATATTGGAAATCATAGAGGATAAATTTGATCATCGGTAAAAGGAACTATCACTTTAAGCAAGATCGTGCTGATAACATGTTATAAAATAAAGAGAGATGGAGAGACTAAAGAACAAAGAAAATATGGGAAGTAATAGAGAATGTATTTTATTGATCAATGGGATAATCACAATGTTTCATCAGAGTCTCTATTTATAGGCATAAGAAGTATAAAAAAAAAGTAGAGATCTAATTCTAATAACTATTAGAATTTAAAGTGCATCAAAACTTTTATCTTGATCGTGATGGACATCCACTTAATAAGATATTCATAACAGTAAATATATATTATGCAGTCCAAAAAAGTATTTAAAAATACAATTAATAAAAAAATTAATATTGCAAGCAATATTATTAAATTACTCTAATTTTTTGAGTTATTTTTCTCTAGTATTAAATATATATTCTTTATCGACCATGAAAGTTAGGTGAGAATCCTACCTTAACCAGTGGATAAGGATTCGATCCTTGCCTAGTTATGGAGCATTTTTAAAACTCGTGGCCAGCATCTACCACTTAATGGGCCTACAGAATGCGGAGGATTAGTTACTGGGTTCGCTCTGAAAGTAGATACCTTAAGAAATAAAAAAAATAGATATCTGTTAATTTTGTAGTAGGTCAAAATGTATAAAAGAAAATTTATAAAAAAATTATCATTTTAAACGAGATTAATAAAAATAACATTTATTATATCTTTGAAAATATATATTATGAAATTAAAATATTATTATTGTTGTGTAAAATTAACTTTTTAAAATTAAACTATGTATGGAATATTTTGAAAATTTTAGGATAACTAAATTTGAGTATAATTATTTATAATTATTTGTGAGTTTTTATTTTTCTGTAAAAATTGAAATGTAATTAAGATACTTAAATTGCAGTTAATTCAATAAAATTCACTAATTGTAATGATTATCCAAATATTAAAAAAGAAAATTGTAATGTTTAGCTTCATTTGGAGGAAGTAGTGAGGCGAGTGAACTAAGTACTCCCAATGGCTTCTTCTTACATGTCTATGTCCAGGAAAAATGATTCTTTTTCATAGTGGATTTTAGTCTGTTGATAATGGTGCAAAGAAGATGATGATGACGAATTTTTTTAATTAATTTATATATTTTTGATTTTTTAAATTTTTATTTGTATATTTTGGATTTTTAAATAATTTTATCTTTACATATTTTTAATTTTGTTAATTTTTTGAAATTATAAATTTTTTTATTTTCAGAGTATGATGCGATGCAATATTGCAATTACGTATCAAGACATCTTAACGTTGTTACAAAGAAGGGCAAAAAATATGATGTAATCCAAGTTAAGGTATCAACCTAAACAAAAGAAATTTAGGTATCAATTTAAAAAAACTGTGAAGTTTGTCAAATTTTGTTTTATCTTTTTTTTTTAAAAAAATTGGAGTTTCTTTTTATAAATTTGAAATTATAATATTTTTTTTTATAATTTTTAAATTTATTGATGTGACATCTACGATAAAATAATATCACATTAGTAATGAAATGTGAAGGGTCAATTTGCTCTAAATAGAATAGTAAGGCCAAATTGATTAAATGTGTAAGATGAAAAATTAAATTTATTATTATGCCTTACATATAAAAATATGAAAATATGCTTTTAATAACACAATTTTAATAAATATATTATTTTGCTTCATCAACATACAAAGATTAATTTACTTTTTTTTTTTATAGGAGGCCAAGATACAATTTAAAATATAATATAAAAACTTCAAACAAAATTGAGGTAAATATCACACTTATTTAAGTTAAAGCAGAACTTGAGTATGTTGATTAAGGGTTAATTTGGTAATATTGTTATGGGTGAAAAATGTTTTTAAAAAAATTCAATTTGAAAAAAAGTGTTTTGAAAGAGTGCTATGAAAAATGTAATTTGTTAATGTATTAGGTGTTGTTATTAAAATTACGGTGAAAAATTAAAATGTTCATGATGTTAATTTTAAATACTTTTTAACAATTAATAAATTATTTGTAAATTTAATTATACATAAAATATTTTAAAATTTTAAATATACATTAAATATTTAAATCTAATATATATTCTATAGTTGGGTTTTTTTTCGCACATTGAAATTTAACTTTGTTGACACAATTCTGTTAATGACACTTGGATGTACCCTTTTTGGCACGTGGCAATAGTTAGTATGTTGTTATTAATAGCATATTTTCAAAAAATTTAGGCTACTATTAATGTTGAATTTAATTGGCTCCATAATTACTTTTATGGAACATAAATCAATTAACTTTATCAGCAAAGTTTCCGTTAAATAGTGATATCGTTCAGCCAAATGATATTATTATTCAAATCCTTTGATTTATTTGGCAATTTTTGGTTAATATTTAGCTTTCCTTTAATTATATTCAACTATTCGATTAAATTATTATTAGATAGTAATTAAAAAGCTATCTAATAATTGAATTTGGGTGTAATTAATTAGTAACTACGCAATGTGGCATGTTCAGATAACCATTATAATTGATTAGTCCCACTGAATTTGATGTAATTTGAGCACCTAATTACACTTTTCAATTTTTAGACGAGAGGGTAAGAATTTGAGTAATTACATGGATAATTACATTCAAATCAAATTTTTTTAAAATTTATTTTTATACAACTTATAAGAATTATATTATAAGAATGAACATGTATAAGTATTTGGGATGGTTATGGAAAAAAAATTATTATATTTTAAATCCTAAAAAATATATGTTATAAAAATAATTTGTTTATTTTATAAAGTTATAACAAAAAATTGTATTATTTAAAGCCTAAAAAATCTAAATTTATGACAAAAACATTATTAAAAATAATTTATATGTTATAAAAGTGTTAGAATATATTTATTTATAAAAAGTTATGGTCATGGACATAACTTATTTATGTGTCCATGCTATATATTATGAAAATAATATACTTATTTTAATTTTTTTTAAATCTTAATGATAAATTTAGTCACTAACGTTTGCATGTTTTGTCAAAATGGCCTTAATTGTATTTTTGAGCCTTTTTTGGCCGTCAAACTTTGTTTTTTTTTTCAATCTACTTTTTCTAATGAATAAATTCAAGGTTTCAATCTTTCTTTTCTTTCAATAGGTTTCAATCTTTTCGTTCATACGTTTGTTTATTAAAAAGCTTTTCTACTGAGTTAATTTTTTTAGATAATTACGTTTATTTTCTTTAAATTAAGAATTGTTTTCTAATTTAATGTATTATTTATTTGTTTTATTTTTCCACATGTAATTATCTTATAGGGTTATCTAAGTAATAAATTACATCTCATTAAAAATCTTCCACATATGAAATTCCACATCATCCCCGTTAACTTTTTTAGCAGTACTTTCATTAAATCTGTTAGAAAAAGCAGATTTAAAAAAAGAAAAAGGTTGATGACAAAAAAAAAACTCAAAAATACAATTAGGGGGCAAAATTTGTCATTAAGCCTTTTTTTTATTATAATTTTTTTATATAAAAAAGTAATTTTTTAAGGTTATGGAAATTTTGTATTATTTGTAAGAAGTGTTATGAAAATTGTGGATAATTTATAAAATATTTTTTATAAAAATTATATATTATGTTTTACTTAATTTACATATTATAAAAAGGATTTAACCTAATATAAGCTTTTCTCCAAATTAAGCTTTTATAATTAAAGCTATAGATTATTTGGACCATGGGCTCAAATTTTATGGGGTCAATGCTAATTATATAGATAAAAAAGTTTTCTTGCACCGTATTTGTAATACCCCAAATCCGGCCTAGAAGTTATGACCGAATTTAGAGAAATTACATGAACTTTTTTAGAAAACTGATTTCAGTAACTATTTAGCAAATACAACTTTCTCAAATAGTCATTAAAAAGCTATTTCTTCGCTTCCAGAAAACACTTAAGAAATTACTTCATTTGCACCAGAAAACCTTTTCTGGAGTTTTAGTTTTGAAAACCGAAGTTTGTTTTGTCGAATTAAGTGGTTTTACAGTCTCGCGTTAGAAAATATCAATTACTGACGAGTTAATCAAAAACCCAAAAATGAATTTAGAAACAAATTACAAACCCAAAAGATCAAAACAAATAATTATGAAATTCACCATATTTATATTAAATGCAAAAACAATCTGAGCTCCCACACGCTGTCCAGTCCTAAGTCAGAGGTTTACCTAAACAGACAAATATAAAACAAAGGGGGCAAGCTATGGAGCTCAGTGTATAACTAAACTCAAACAAAGATCAAACAAAACAGAATTCACAAATCAGAGTAACGCAGAGAATTTCATAGCGATCATCTAACCAGAGCGGAACAAATCAGAGATCATAGAGATTTTCATAACGAGCGTATAACAGAACAGAAGATGTATGATTATGCCAATGTGGTGTTTTTTCAGAAAACCAGAATGCAGGTTATCAGAAAACATCCTACCCAACTCCGCTACACACCAAAATAGAGTTTCCCAGAACTCATCCAACCAAATCACACCAACAATACTTATGAACAGTGCCATCATAATTGTAGACTAGCTGCCATACAGAATTATAGATAAACCACCAGATAATGCAGATCATTAAACTGTCAGAAACTTTCTCCGTTCACATCATCCCAAACCCCATGCAATGTATCATGGCTTGCATATTCAGAACCAAAATGATAAGCATGTAGGACATGCTGTCGTACAATAACAGAAACAGAAGACATGGGATTCCACGCTTTGCGGGACAGATTGATCAAATCTTAATGAATCATATCAAATTTTCGTGAAGTCACATGCATGGTTATTTATCAGAATCAGTATCAGAGACAACAACATATTTGGATATCACATGTTCTCATCTAGATCAATAACACGGAAACAAATCATCAAAATAAACAAAGCACAGATCATACCTAAATAAGTCACATACCGTAAACACGTCTCAACAAAAGCACAGTATACGCTAACAAATCATACTTACTTAGCTTATATCATATCAGACATACGTACAGATAATGGATTATTCATCAACATATCATCAAAAATTAAGTTTTTTTAGCTTGTTTCAGATCATATGGACCCCATGGAAGGCCTACGTTCAATTCAAATGACGTTTACGACCTTAGGGTAAAATTCTAATTTTTAGCCCACACGCCCGTGTGGATTCACACAGCCTGGTACACGCCCGTGTAGCTCAAGTCAGAGAGTTACACAGTCTAGAGACATGCCCATGTCATTTGTCCGTGTGACTCATAATCAAAACAATCTCTCATACGACCTAGACACAAGCCCGTGTGACCCAAGTTAAAGAGTTACGCGGCCTACCACACGGCCTGACACAGAACTGTGTGACATCGACAGTCACGAATTTTGGCTTTCTCTATTTGTAAAATTCTCAATTTCGTTACACACCTAGTTTGATTTTGACGTAGAAGAAACAAAGATGAATTTCGGACCCTAAAAACAAAAATAATCAAACCTCAATCAAACGATTTTCATAACCATTTCACTAACTAAAAGATTTACTACCAAATTTTCGTCAAAAAATTTCAATGCAAAGCCCAAATCAAACTTAAATGCTTACCCTCGATCGTATCTAGCAATACAAGTACTTAAATCAGTAGAGAATCTTGATATGCAATCCCTTCACCTAAGAAAGGGAACCAACTGATCCCTTAAAAGCGAAATTGGCAAAACGAGCAAAACAATTTCAGTTTTAACAAATAACGAACGAGAGCAAACATTAGTATAAATTTGACAACAAACTTACGTTGTTAACCTTTCTGTCGAAACAACGAAATATGCAATCTATTTGACAAAGCCAGTTGCAGAGTTATCAAAAGGACTCGAACACATGAACAAAAAGTATACAGAAACTTAACTATTAAACGAACAGATTCATTCTTAACATTAGTTGGTCAAAATATTATTCGTGCTAGACGATCGAGGATAGAGGTTAAGACAAAATTAACAAAAATTCCAAAGAAGAGATTTGAACACAAGGCCTCAGGCACACATCTAGAGCACTTAACCACTGAACCAAAACAAATTGCTTTGCAAAATTTTCAAAATCCTAACTCGAAATCCATACATAACCACTCTTGGTTTCGTTAACCCAATTTCTTCTAAACCGATTTTTGGGATGTTACAATATTGTAGGGTATGACACCATTTGAGAGACTGGTGCTAGACACAAACACTATAAACAGCTCGCAAACTCTTTAATTTGAGATATTCAATACATTAAAATGTAGTTGAGAAGACATTTTTATTGTTCTAAAAAGACATTTCTCATATTAACAACATCTCCCTAGTATAGCATAAAAATTAAGTTTGAATTGTACTAGCATGTCGGATATTTCATAACTTCAATCATAGAAGGAATTGAGACAATCCATACTTCAGAGATTATATAGAAGAAGGAGATTTTGATAATTTTAATAATGCTTGTTCAAATGATAATGATAATGAACTCAGTTAATTACTAACATGTAATGATAATGAGCATATGTTAAATATTAAAGAGGGAATAATCCAACAAATATGCACTAGAACAATTAGATAAAATCGCATATAATGTATACTTTTCTTGCTATTTTTATTAGTAATCATATTATCAACTGCTTTTTTAGACTAACATAATATATATGATAATTTAATTTTAATATTCGTTACTTGTTTAGAAATTATTTTTATCATACTAATAATTTTTTTATAGTATCAAATATTTCTAAAAATATAAATTATACAACTGTGTAATTATAACTTGTACTGCCGAACATAACATAAGGAATTACGATGTAATTACATTTTGTCAACTAAACATGTCTAATAAATTACAATTCTTTGTAACTACAAGATAGTGTGTAATTACCACATTAATAATTACACTTTCATTCAATTACTCTGTGTTATCCAAACATACCCTTAATATTTATTGAAAAGTAAAGAACTCATCTTTTTAAAATTACAAAAATTATGTAGCACATATTTTCCCACTAATTATTAACTTACCAAAACTTATAACAATTCAAAGCAATAATTGTGTTGTTATATATTTTTTAAAAATTATATTAAAAATAGTAAGCAAACACACCATATAAATATGATTGCATGGTATTCAAAAGCGAACAATTTATTTTTACCCTAAAATAATTATAAAATAGAGCATGTCTCATCATCAAAGAGAATTACAAATTCTGTCGATTCTGAATCTGCCAAATAGAAAGTTGATTATGATATTTATAATCATGTAAAGAGAAAGAAAATGATTGCAATGACGACGTTAGTTTTTTTAAAATAAAAGCATAATGCCAAAAATAGCTCTTAACGTTGGACTGTTTGATTACTTTGGTTTTTTATTTTTATTTTTGGAGCATTTTAACTCATAACATTTATTTATTTTATATAAAATTGATCTATTTTTAACGGACATGCTGATATGGCCGTTAGTTGACTATCGGTCAACATTAACCGCTCATGTGGTGGTCTAATATAATTAAATGCTGATGTGGCACAATTTTGTCTTATATGCCACGTCATAAAATAATTTTAAAATTATTAAAAATAAATAAAAAAACCCTTAAACACACACAGACACTAATAAAACAATCTAATAGCCCCTAAATGAAAAACCCTAAATCTCGAATCCTCTTCTTTTCCACTGAAATTCTGCAAAAATCGAAGCTTGAAATCTAGTGGGTCAATAAAAAAATCGAAAATATTGTCTGAAAATAGTGGTTGGAAGCCATCAATAGAGAAGTTGCCTTATTTGAAGTTGGTTTCTTTCATCACGAAGGGAGTTCATTTATGATGGAAAGAAAATAAAATGTTTCTGTAACAAGTTAGCTTTGAGAGAGACTTCATGGAGCGATTTAAACCCAAGCAGAAGGTATTATGGTTGCTCACATTTTTCGGGTAAGCATATATTTAGCAAATTTGTTTTAGGGTTCATATGAAATTGAGAATTTTTTTAGTTTGTTTGATTTTTGTGTCGATTAGACTAAATTGGTGCTATATTTCATCCTAGCATTAGATTTTTGAGTGAATTTTAGGGTTTATATAATATAATATAATGTCAAATTTTTTTGTGTGAATTGTAGGTTGATGGATGCATATTTTTTAAGTGGTATGGTGATAAGCTGTGTAATAGGATGAATGAAGTAATACGTGAGTTACGTTATAGAGAAAGAATACTTGCAAAAGAGAATATGAGACATAGAAAGAAGATTATGAAGTGTGGGAGTCTACGTGGTAGTAAAAGCAGTAATGTTGAGATGTGGGCAAGGAGAACGATTATAAACAGTTCAAAGATGATGTTGTGGATCACATTGAATTAAAGGCAAAAATTAAGGGGTTGACGCAAAAATGTAAATCATTTAAGAAAGAGAAAGAGTTTTATAAGAAAATGTTTATTTGCAGTGTATTATTTATCTTATGATTCACATTATATAGGAATGTTATAATTTGAAAAGTATGGTGTAATGTTCTTGTGTTTTGTATATCTAGTACCTTCAAACTTTATTGTTGACATAAATTATCACATTCAAATTGGTGTTTGTAGCTAATTTGAGGGAAGCATAATGAAAGGGGGCAATTAGAGATACAAGAGAATGTTACATGTGCTAAAATATTGGATATTTGACATCGTATGTCATGTACAAAATAGTTGTTTGTATGTGTAATTGTAGGCACCATGAACAAAAGTAACTAACAAAATGACCCTAAACCCATATAATTGCCTATAGCAGTAATGGTATACCACATCAGTTTGTTACATATACCATCATTGCTATACCAACTTCAAGCAAGTCCTAGAAGCTTGAAATACAAAAATGTCTTAGACAACTATTACATGAAATGATAAACAAAACATATCTTAAGCAACTATTTCAATAAACAAACAAAAGGTTTAGTCAGAACAACATCTCAATTCATTTCTTCATATTCTTTGTTGTAGTGGATTCTTGTGTGTTAATAGGATCCTGATATGCCATCCTTTTTTAGTTTATAGTTCTTGTACTCGTACCAGATTGAGAAAAAAATGCCCAACCCAAATTACATTAAAATATTTTGAAACTTGATAATGAAAAAGTGTTTACGATATACCTGTGATCCAGTTATGTTAGGTTGATTGCATGATCTTCTGTTGTAACCCTCACCACCACATTTCCTACATCTTATAATCAAACCAGCCTACTGAGTTGTCTAGGCCTCATTTTTTTTATTCATTTTTTGCTTTCCTTCTATTCTTCTTTAGCTTACTAGGCATTGTTTTCTCAACTGGTGGAAGCACATGTTCAACACCCAAACCCATTGCATTATTTACCTTTTGTTGGTCACTAATGATGGTATACTTAAACCCATATTCCATTCCTAAGTCTGTTGTCAAAAGACTAAGAAATCATGACCAAGAATCAATGCATTCCACCTCAACAATAGCCCAAGCAACTAGTTACATGTGATTGTTTCCATCTCTCCCAACAGCAAACAACATCTCACCCTTGAATGGACATTTTAAGAAACTGTAACACCCTAAACCCAGCCTGGACGTTATGGCCGAATCTGGTGATGTCACATGGTAGTGTGTTTGAAAACCGTAGGTTGTGTTGGAAAATCGTAACTTTGCTTAAAACAATTTCCACTTAGAAACTTTTAAGAATTTCTTATTAATTCTAAAGTCGTGTTAATTAATCAGTCAAAAATTTTCAAAACATTTAATCTATGCTGAAGCTTTTAAGACAGTTTACGTATTTGTGTATATTTTGTTAAAACATTTGATTCATTTTGAAAACTCAATTATTCCTATCACTAACAGTTATAAACCAAAACGATATAAATCCCAAATTAAAATAAAAATCCAAAGAGGCCATTATTACAGTAAAATACCCCCAAATAAAATCAAAACTATAATTAAGTAGTAAGTCGAATTAAATAGGTTCCGTCGCACCGATCCGCCTATGTCTGGGGATTACCTGTACCGTCAAATCAGAAGGGTGAGTTTGCAAAAACTCAGTGTGTAATCCCATATAAAGCAAACAGACAGAAAGCAATCACAGTCTGGGCTTAAGCCTTTTTCAGTGTCAGAGACAATAACAGTTTGGGCTTTAGCCCATCTCAGCACACAAGCAATCATGTGTTTGGGCCTTGGCCTATTACAGTAACAATAATCAGTACAGTAACAGATTATACAGTTTACAGGTCCTACCCAGCCAGCCTCTACACTTCATCTCCGTCCAACCCTAAACTCTATGTGGGGATATAATCAACCCACCCATCCTTACACTCCAAAGTAGTACCAAATGTGGCACTAGAGAGTAGTTGTCACTTAGCTACCAGTAAGTTAGGCTCGAAGCCTTTCAGTACACTTCCTCCAATCAATAACAATTCCCAACCCAATGCAATGCATCATACAGTCATGTCATGGTATCATGTATAAACAGTATAGAGTATATAGCATGCTCAAAGTACAAACATACATATCTATCTCATATAGGCATATAATAGTATTTCAGTCATTTCAGTCAATTAGGGGTTTAGGTAAACTTACCGACCCTTCAGTAGGTTCATAGTCGACTTGGGCAATCTGTGCAACATTAGCAGTCAAACAGTGAAAATGGGCCCACATGCCGATGTTGCAAGCCCAGGTAGGCCCACACACTAGTGAGACCCACACATCCCAAAATGGCCTTGACCGTGTGGTTCACACGATCTAGCCCAATATTTCTACATGCTCATGTGGTTAACCAGTATAGGCCCCACGCGCCCATGTGGCCCACACGGCCCAATTCAGCCTGGCCCATGATTCGCACATGGCCAGCCTCGTCGATCACACGCCCATGTTTGATCACACGGCTTACCACATGGGCGGCCACATGCCTGTGTGGCGTCGACAATCACATTTTTTGACTTTTTGTCGATTTTTGTTTTCAGATTTGTGTTTACACACCTGGTTTGTTTGTGACATAAAAACACTTCCGAGATCCTCAGCACCTATGGTCAACAACCAAACCCCACAATTAGTCCTAATTCTTAGTTAACTCGAAACCAAAATATTGACAATGATTCGTTCAATCCATTCGTTACTTACCTTCCAAAACCGAGCAACCCCCAACTACGGATCCGAACGAGATAGGTCACCACTCCCACAATTTGCTGTTGACAAATCTGAAAGACCCAATAAGGCAACAATTCACATCTTCAAAGCTTAAAAGAATAGAAAAGCTTCCCCTAATTCACCAAAAATAATCGCCTTACCTACTAAATGAGTAACGGCAAAACCACACCGCTCCAATGCTAACTGAATCGTTCTAGTCCTTAACATCAATGAAACAGTCGACCTATCACCAAAAATCCATAAACCAAATAACACCACAGCTACAAAACTTACCACCAACGCGCAAGGCAAAACAGAGATGACAAATTGTGGCAACAAGGATTTGAGAAGGAAATCGACTACTAGAAAAACCAAAGCAGGGAGAGAAGGAAATTTTTAGTAGTAGATGACAACAAACAAAAAGAGGAGAAAAAAAGGCCAAGGGTACAATTCGCAGAAAGAATAATAGCCAGGAAAAAAATAGAGGAGAAAAAATAGTCGGCTGCAAGGGAGAAAAAAGAATCG
Source organism: Gossypium turneri (assembly GCA_008044935.1). NCBI lineage: Eukaryota > Viridiplantae > Streptophyta > Magnoliopsida > Malvales > Malvaceae > Gossypium > Gossypium turneri. Next base: position 21,983,511 of record CP032579.1, on the reverse strand, counting down.
GCAAAGAAAGAAGAAAGAAGAAAAAAATAAAGGGGAATGATGAAAAGAGGGAGAAGATTCGGCCAAGGGAGGAGGGGGGACATTTGCTCACCTTTTTTTCTGAAAAGTAAAAATTTGGAAAGCACAGAATTTCACTCAATCACCACTAGCCCCTAAATCCCTTAATTAACTCCCCTATCCCTAATTTCACTCCCCAACCGTCGACCTATATCCCCTCAACCACCAAATTCAAACCCCCACTCAAACTCTTCAGTATTTCGGTCAAACTACAACACCCTCACGGCACAAGAAGTAAAAACAAATCCCATGTTTCCACAAAGACTCGAACTCCAAACCTCCTGCTCAACTGCACTCCACTTAACCACCAGACCAGCAGGCCCATTCTGACATATTTTACCAATATTTATTTATAAGCCTATTGACTAGAGATAGGGGTTTATTCATTTAAAAACAAAAATTTTCCCAAGCTTAGGCTTGAACTTGAGACCTCTCAAACTCTCCCAGAACACATAACCACTAAAGCTGACAAATATTTATGTCAAAAATATACGAAAATAAATATATAAGAGATTTTTGGGGCGTTACAGAAACAACCATCCAAACCTAGTACAGGCCTACACCTTTCTTTCCAACCTCTTTTCAGTGCTTCAAAACAAACATAAAACCTCTTGAAATGTGGTGGAGATTCAGTTGTTACTCTATTCACTGCCATATTTATAGTACTTCCAAGAGTCTTTAATCTCAACTTATCAGCATAATCCTACAGCACAGCAGATTCCTCTACAAAGTTTCTTGCCAACTTATTCTTCACCATTTTCTTGGCCCTTCTGCACCTTGTCATATTAACATTCACATTCATTTCTAAAGCTACCCTTCTTTGTATCTCTCTTAGCTTCATTTTTGGGTGGTCCTTAATATTAGCTTCAAAATCTTTTGCAATTACTTTTACATTGACGATTTTGTTTCTAAAACTAACACAACAGTTGTGCTCATCATGAAAACTTTTCACTTGCAGGCACTTGGACATGCTACTGTAACTTGCAAATATTCTCCATTTGTATTTTTTAGATGCAATTTATTTAACTCTAACCCTATTTGGTTCATTCTTGATTATTTTAAGTTCTTTTTTACAACACATTGAGTACTTACGAATTGCATATTTAAATTTTTCACCATCTTTAAACAGCATCCGAATATAGAAGTGTGAACTTGCTGAGTTTGGATTATAAGTGAGAACATATTGCTTCTTCTACAAGCATCATTATTATCATCATCATCTGACCCAAGTATGCTCCTATGATCATCACTATCAAAATATTCAGTTTAATTTCCCTCTTCTTCCCTGGCAAGTCTATCATTTAATCCTTCACCCTCAACTTCTTCAAGGACCTCAGCCTGAATCAGCTCTTTAGAGCTTTTATTTTCAGTCTCATCAACTACAGTTTCCTTAACTTTTTTATTGGTTTTCCTATCCACTTCCTTCAACTTTTGCCTAGCTTTTTGAAGCTCCTCTTCATCATCACTATCTGAAAAGTATATCATTTTCATCAAATAAACATTCTAATCCCCTGAATCACTATCACTTTCATCCTTAACCCCCTCCTCATCAGCTTTTTTAACACCACTATTTAAACCTCTAGCAACCTACTCAAACCTTTCAACAGATGCATCTAAATCATCTAAACTTTAACTTGTAGCATCAACTTCACCACCTTTATTGCCAGCAACCTCAACACCCTCCTCATTTAAACCTTCAACACACTCACCACCTTCATCAACTTCAACCTCACCACCCTTACCACCTTGATTACTATCACCAGAACCTTCAACAGATGCATCTAAACCATCTAAACCTTGACCTATAGCATCAACCTCACCACATTTACTGCCAACAACCTTAACACCCTCCCCATTTAAACCTTCAACACCCTCACCACCCTTACCATCTTGATTACCATCACCATAACCTTCAACAGATGATGCAGTTAACAGTAAATCATCAGCAGTAAAAATAATAGTATCAATCTCATGCTCTACATACAGGTCTATCTCCTTATACTTAACCCAGTAGTTCAACATGTCAATAGTGATACTATCATTCCACACAACCCTAAGGTTATCTTGCAAAGTTCCACTACCAAGTACATGAAAATAAATTAGTTGCACTGTATTGAAACCTAACCCTTTTTTAACTATTTTACACAACTCAAAATATGATATCGTATCTGGATAATCTTTTAATCCTCAGCATCTCACCACCAAAATACCTAACATGAGGATCACGTACAAATTTACCCCCAACATACAAGTTTATGTAGTATTCCTCCTCTACAAACATCTAGAGTTTAAACAATAAAAAAGCAAATTACAAAAGTTAGAAGTAAGATTCCATACTAACAAACAAACAAAGTACAGCAAAAACAGGTGTAGAGTAACACCCCAAACCCGGCCTAGACGTTATGGTTGAATCTGGCGTGTCACATTGAAGTGTCTTTTGAAAATTGGACTTGTTGGTAAAAATTTCTTTTCTAAGTTTAAAAACCCCTATATTATTATTTAACAAATCAACTAGTCAAAACGTTTGCCATGTTATCTGCTATTGTTATAATAGGTTGATCTAAAATCGCGGAAGCTTTTGAAAACTCTAGTGTTTAAATTTCGTGTCTTTGAAAATAGTAATTATTTTGAAAATTCGTCTTCTTCTAAACTAGCAGTTTAAAATAAGTAAGCAAAAGCCCAATTAAAATTTTAAACAAACATAAATGGCCTTATTACATAAACAAAACACAAGACAAACTTTAAATTTAAATAAAAGTAAGTGTAGAACAGCTGCAGTTGTGTGGCCACCTCCGAGTCCCTCGCAGTGCCAAATCGCCTAAGGCTGAGGATTACCTGTACAATTAAAAGGAAAGGGTGAGTTTATGAAAACTCAGTGTGTAAACCCCTATCAGTCAGTCAGCATACAACATGCAGTAATAGTCTGAGCCTGAGCCCTATTCAGTAATAGTACAGTGTGACCTTAGCCCAATACAGTAACAATGTAAGCCTTAGTCCATTACAGTATCAGTACAGTGCAATAATGCAACCCATCCCAATCCAGCCAACACACCACTCCGTACCACCAACACATCATGTGGGGATAAAATCGACCCACCCATCCAACACACCAATATCGTAGCAAAGCTGCCAGTAATAGTAACGCAACAAAGCTACCAGTATCAATATCGCAGCAAAGCTGCCAGTACAGTATACTTCTTCCATAACAGTATTCCAACCCCATGTAGTATGTCGTGTCATAAATCATACATGTATGCAGAATGTCATACTCAGTAACAATCATACACAAATCATGAACACATCAGTTAACCTACCTCTAGGGGTAAAATGATCATTTCCATCAATTAGGGGTAAAATAGTCATTTTACCCTTTAGGGGTATTTTGGTCATTTTTACCTATTTTAGGGTCTCGGTGTAGATATCAACCTCTCGAAAGGTTCACAGTTACCTCGAGCGACTCAGGTAACCTAAATGGTCATAACAGTGTAAATGGGCCCAAAGCTCACTACTCGGCCCAAGTGGGCCCACACGCTCATGCCGCCTATTCAGCCTAGATTTCGCCACGACTATGAGATCTACACATCCCAATCTAGTATTTTCCACTAATCGTGAATTTCATCCGTGTGGGGCTTACGAGCCCATTGAGCCCACACGGCCCATTTCGGCCCAACGTGGCCTATTATGGCCTAAACCCAGGAAAATGTTCATGGAGGCCTCTACAATCTATCACCCAAGGTTCGTGGGTTTGGCTCGCTCGTGTGGTCTCAAACGCCGTATTTTTAACTTTTCAGCTTTAGTCGTTCTACAGTTACAGTGGGGTGTTTACACACCTGTTTTCGAGAAGAGCGTAAATCTACACGTACACCAACCTAAATTCAAACATGACCCAATGTAAGTCCTTTAATCATTAGGGTAAAACACCCTCTTATTGACACTTAATCAAAAAACACCATCCTGACCTTGCTTGAATGAGGGCGACTTTAGTCCTCTAAGACCACTTACCACAAGTGATCACACGCTTTTATCAATTATCTGTACCACAAACACTGGTCTCATTAACCAAGGTAGGCCATATAGGTGGCCTCAATCCAAAAATGATATCCTATAAGAACATAATCAGTATACGGCCTAAACCCCAAAAGTGAGGTAACGTATTACCTCGATTGAATGCCGAGAACAAGGGCTGCGACTACTTCAAAACCACTTACATTCCACCACTCCCCGACGAAAACCCTAGAACAGCAACAAGTAACACATCGTGAGGAAATAATCAACAGTCGATAATCAAAGGATAAAAAGGAGGGTATTCGGTTTTAAGAAAAAGAATAGAAGAGAACAAATTTAATCAAAAAGTGAGGAGTATAAACACTTTACCGATAATTAGAAACACTTACAGCATTGGAATAGCAAAAATAGTGAAAAGAATATCAGCGCAGAGAGTGATAAAACAAAAGGGTGATATTCAGCCAAAAGAGAGCACAGATTAAGGAAGAGAAGAAAAGAGAAAAAGAAATGGAAGAGTTGCTCACAAAACCGACTAACAACTTTTGACCGAAAAGAAATAGACGTTTATTGAATAATACGCAGCAACCAATACAAACCCGAATGAACCAAAAGCCGATAAATGAAAGAAAAAAGAAAATTCGGTAGATTCTAACACCAAATTGTTTCTCTAATGCTGAAAATGACAAACATTTCCCTAGCCGAATTCTTAAAGCTAGAGTTCCCCAAAACGGCACAACACTTCCTCTCAATCGAACTCCCTGATTTTCTCCTAGTATCTCTCCCCTTATCCCTCCTTGAATTACTCCACCGATTTCTCCTCAACTCCCCCAACAACCCCATTCAAATTCTATTCAAACTCCCCTTAGCTGTGTTTCAGTCCAACTCCATTACCTACACAACTCAAGCAGTAAAAATAAATACTCCATTGCACAACCCAGGACTTGAACCTCAGACCTCACAGTTACACAACACGCCACCTTGCCACTAGACCACAAGCTCTTTTTATGTCATAAAACAAGCACTATTATTTATTAGGCCTATAAGTCAGTGTAACAGCCCGATTCTGGGTCTAGTCGGAACAGTGGTTTCGGGACCACAAATTCGACGAGGGAAAATATTATTATCATTATATTTCTAAGGTCCATAATTTCACAGAAAAATTTCGTAAAAATTTCGTTCGAAAATTTTGACGTTTGGGCACTTAATTTAGTCAAAAGGACTAAATTGTAAAAAGTGCAAAAGTTAAGTTCTACATCTTAGAGGTGTCTAATTGTTATGAAATTTTAAATTGGATGTCCTTATGTGGTAATTAGACCATTAGTAAATTGATGGACAAAAATAGACATAAGAAATGAGTGAAATAGATTTTTTTAAATGGGGGCATTTTATTCATTTGGTAATAAAAAGAATAAAAAGGGAAAAAGATGGCAAAAATCATCATCTTCTCCATAATTTGCTGCCAAAACTTGGAAGACACCATAGCTAGGGTTTCTTTGATTTTTTAAGCTCATAATCAAGAAAGACGAGAAGATTACCTCAAACGGGGAGAAGAGAAGATAGTGGAGTAAATTGTAAAATTTTGATATTTTGCACCGAGGTAAGTAAACATATGAATTAATGCATTATTTTGATATTATTTAGTATTTGCTGAGATTGAATTGAACATAGAATAATTATTTGGCAAAAATCTTAAAAATGTGGTAAGTTGAGAAAGGTGGCAAAGTGTTGAAAAATACGGCTTCCGGTTGAACACTCGGAATAGGTAGCAGTAATTTAAATGTGAAGGGGGTTGCTAAGTGATGATTCCCCCAAGGGGTTGCTAAGTGCTGATTCCCCGAATCATTGGTGGTTGCTAAGTGCTGATTCCACCGTATTTTAAATGTGAAGGGGGTTGCTAAGTGCTGATTCCCCCAAGGGGTTGCTAAGTGCTGATTCCCCGACTCATTGGTGATTGCAAAGTGCTGATCCCACCGTATCTTGAATGTGAAAGGGGTTGCTAAGTGCTGATTCCTCGAATCATTGGTGGTTGCTAAGTGCTGATTCCACCGATAACGGATAATATTCCGAGTGTTCAACGAGGAAATTTGAAAGGTGAATATTCATAAATGGTGGACAAGTTTATGGGAGGAATATTGGGTTTGATACTTAATCAACCCATGTGTGACATCAAACCTACAAAAGAGCAAATTTAAATACAAAACTGTTGTGAACAACAATAGTTGGGAAACTTTGAAAAATCACTATAAATGGTGGAAAATGAATTAAAAGTTGAGTAATATATGAAATTGAAGCTGAATGAGTCTATTTTCATATAAAAGAAAAAGGGGAAGCAAAAGAGTTGTATATTTGGGGATATTTGAATTCTATTGAGACAGGTTTGAACTGATTTCGAAATCCCCTGTTCCAACTTTGGAAAATCACCAAAAATTGTAATTATGGCTTGGAATTTACATGCTTGGATTCCTTAATGAGTATATTTTTAATAGAAAGAAACAATAACATTGTTTGAATTTTTTACAGGGAGATAAGTAAATTTTAGTAAGGAGAGGTTAGAACTGTCAGGCAGTGAAACAGGGGAAGGTTTAAAGAATAAACTGTACTAATTGGCTAAAAAAAAATTGTGAAAATTTTATGGTGGAAAGGTATATGAGTCTAGTTTTGGAGAAAATTTACTAAACTTAATTTGGATCCCTGTAGCTGCAGATAAAAGTAAATTGGAGACTGTGACACAGAAAAATAGCTTGCTAGAAATTGAGCAAACAATAAAATTTATGTATGATAAAAATTATGTCACTATGTAATCTTCTGAAAAATTTATTTATTTGTCATATGTTTACTTACTAAGCTATATGCTTACTCGTTTTTATTTTCCCCTGATTATAGTGACATCAGCCAGTTCGGAACTTGGACAAAGTCAGGAAATCATCCACACTATCATCAACTTTTTGGGTATTTTGGCAATCAACACTTTTGAAACATGGAATGTATAGATGACTTTATGTAATGTGGTGTAAATATGTATATATAGTATTGTTCGGTTTAATAGGTTGGTGTTTATTAATGGATAAATTGTGTATACACATATATGCCTGCAATTGGTTGAAATGTTGAAATCGTTTGAAATTGTGTTTTGAAAACTTGCAGGGGGTTTTATGTAAAAATAAGCAGAAATGCTGCCGAAATTTTTTTATAAAAAAAAAATTTAGTAATACCTCATACTCTATTCCGTCAAGGAATACGGGTAAGGGGTGTTACAGTCAGTGTCCAGATTCATTTAAGAACAAAACTAAAAATTCAGCAAAAGCCAAGACTTGAACCCAGGCTTCTTAAACACTCCCATACACACCCAAATCACTTAACCATTAAAGCGAAAAGCAATTTGTGTCATTTCATGTAAAAAAATAAAGGCTTAAATTTTTGGGGCGTTACAACTCTACCCCCTTAACGAAATTTCGGCTTCGAAATTTACCTGGTCAGAATAAATGAGGGTATTACCGACACATTACCTCCTCAGGTTTCCACGTGGCTTCTTCTGAACTATGATTACGCCAAAGCACTTTGACTAGTGAAATAGATTTCTTCCTCAGTACTTTAACCCCACGGTCTAATATCTGTACTAGCTCTTCCTCAAAGGTCAGATCTGGCCTAACCTCGATCTCCTCGATTGGTACTCTATGTGTGAGATCAGAGCGATAACGCCTTGGTATAGAGACGTGGAACACATCTTGAATCTGGTCTAATTCTAGAGGCAACTGAAGTTGATAGGCGACCGGTCTCACACGCTTCAGTATACGGTAAGGCCCAATAAACCTAGGGCTAAGCTTACCCTTTCGCCCAAACCTCAGTAACTTTTTTCATGGGGAGACCTTGAGAAATATGAAGTCCCATACAGAATACTCAATCTCTCGGTGTTTAAGATCCGCGTAAGACTTCTGCCTATCAGATGCTTCCTTCATTCGGTCTCGAATTAGTTTTACCTTCTCTTCGGTATCAGAAACTAACCCTGGGCCTAGAACTCGCTGCTCGCCCAGCTCAGTCCAACAGGTAGGAGTACGACACCTATGACCATATAACGCCTCATACGGTGTCATTTGAATACTGAACTGGTAGCTATTATTATACGCAAACTCTGCTAGCGGCAAATAGTCTTCCCAGCTGCCTCGAAAATCCATTACACAACTTCTTAACATGTCTTCCAGTATTTGAATCACCCTTTCTGACTAACCATCTGTCTGAGGATGGAACGCAGTACTGAAGTCCAACCTAGTACCCAAAGCCTCGTGTAATTTCTTTCAGAACCGAGATGTGAATCGGGGGTCTCTGTCAGATATGATGGAAACCGGTACCTCATGCAGTTTCACAATCTCCGCCACATACAACTCTGCCAGCTTCTGCAATGAGTAATCAGTACAGACTGGTATAAAATGGGCAGATTTAGTGTAACACCCCAAACCCGGTCTAAACGTTATGACCGAATCTGGCGATGTCACATTGTAACACCCCTTACCCGTATTCGATGCCGGAATAGGGTACGAGGCATTACTAGAAGACATACATTTGCATACGTATTAAACCGAGTTACAAAATTTCATCCGAATTAAAACTTTCAAATTATTAACGTGCTTTTATAATACTTTACAACATATCCTCGAAATATTATATTCATAACAAATAGGGCCTACGAGACCCAATATTTACTCATGTAATTCAAAGCTTCATTTCCATTTCATTCAATTCACAATTTCTCATGTTCACAATTCAAATCAATTTCTCAATCCAATATATATATTTCAATCATCTAAGAATATAATTCAAGTTACACGAACTTACCAGGCTTAATTGTAGAAATACCAAAATTCAGGGACATTTTGGTAATTTTATATTTTCCTCCAATTTCCACCCAATCTTGATATAATTTAATATTTCATTCAATTTATTAATTTAAATAATAAAACAATTCATTTCATGCAATTTGGTCAGTTTTTGACATTTATACCAATTTACCCTTAAAATATTACTTTTATTCAATTTAGTCCTTGAACCTAAAACATGCAAATTGACCATTTTTAATGAGAACTCATGCTAGTTGAATAATCATTTATTTTCCTCCTCCTCCTCTCCATTCCACTTCCTTAATTTATATAACATGCTTATATGTAACATTATCTATAATTTCACTATTTATTTGTTGATTCAAAGCTGTCCACTTGAGTCATAATCACTAAATTATTTATATCTTGAGCTACGGAACTCCAAATTAAGATCCGCTAAATTCCTCTGAAACTAGACTCACATATATTCTTACCATAAGATTTTAAAAATTTTTTGTTTAGCCAATAAGTACAGTTTATTCTTTACAGTCATCCCTATTCTGCTGTTTGACAGTTCCGACCCTTCTTCACTAAAAATTAATTATCTCCTCGTACAAGATTCAGATGATGTTACCATTTTTTTCTATTGAAAATAGGCTCATTCAGGATTTTAAAAATATAAATTTAAGGCTATAATTATTTTTATTCAATTTTTGATGATTTTCCAAAGTCAAAATAGGGGAACCCGAATTCATTCTGACCTTGTCTCACAAAATTTATTATATATCATGATTTACAATTCCATTACTTACACTGTTTATTCTATGAGAAACTAGACTTAATAAGCTTTAATTTCATATTTTTTTCATCCTCTAATTCGATTTCCACAATTTATGGTGATTTTTCAAATTTAACCTACTGCTGCTGTCCAAAACTGTTTTAGTGCAAGATGTTGATTACTAAGTTTATAACTCCCTAATTCCCTTTCTCTATAATATTTCCCCTCATTTTCACTTATTTCCCTTCACTAATATATCAAGAACATAAAACTTTATTTATTAAAACTCTACTATAACATCATTTCCATACTTTTTCAACAATAACAAACTTAAAAATATATTGAAATCTTGATGTTCTTACCTTGTGCTATTGATTTCAATCTTTAACTTGATTTTCTCTATCCTCCAGCTTCTATTTCTTGAATCTAACTTGACATTCTAGCTCCCCATTATCTCCTTACTATTTTTCTCTCTTGGAAGCTATAGAAATTCTTTTGATTTCTAGGTGAAAATAGTAAATATTTGGTGAAAGGACCAAATTGTAAAGAAAGCAAAACTTTCTTTCTTCTCTTCTCTTCTAATGTTGGTTGCATGGAAAGATGATAATTTTTTTCATCATCTTTCCTCCCTTTTATATTAATCATTTAATAATAAAATAATACTAAAAATCTTAATAAAATAATAATTAAATAACATTTATCTAATTAATTAATTAAAAATATCACAAACATCATCATTACCTTCTAGAATTCTCTCTCCCTCTATTTGACCATTTTGCCCTTTATAATCTTTTGAAATTCCATCCTTGAGTCATCACATAATTTGGTAAAATTGTAATTTAGTCCCTCAAAATTCTTTACCTTTTCAATTTGGTCCTAATTCATCCATTTTCCTTAGTTTCTAGATTATTCTGTTAAGCAACTGACTCAATCCACGTCAACTTCCTCACCTAGCTGACATGGCTTGTTTTTTGTTTTTAATTCAAATCAGTTAGGATTGGATTTGTTTATTTTTTGAATAGTTTGAAATATTCAAACCACTGTTGTATTCTATCTCAAACACCTAGTTAAACACTTGTATTTATTTGTAATGCAAAGAAATGAAAATTAACTTTTGCCATTCAAACCAAAATTGCTTCTCTTTCATGGTATCAGGCCTAAAAATATTTACACTAATGGTCTTTCAACTTTTTCGTATTTACACTTTAACCTCTCAAATTTTGAGTATTTACTCTTGGGAAACAAAATTTTTCTCACTTTTGCAATTTAATCCTTTCTTGAATTAATATGTCATAATATACTTCCCAATGTTGACATAACTCAATATTACCCTTTTTATCAATTTATTTCCTTATTTTACTATATCAAGGATATTATCTTACTTTCTTACTATAGTAATTTTCGGGGTATTACATTTAGTCAATCAGTCTATAATAACCCATACCGAGTCCTTCTTAGTAGGCATTAAGGGCAGCCCATTCACAAAATCCATGGTTACCCTCTCCCACTTCCAAAGTGGAATCCTAACTGGCTGCAGTAATCTTGAAGGTAGCTGATGCTTAGCCTTAACTTGCTGTAAGCACTTACTCACAAAATTAGTAACTTCGCGTTTCAGTCCTAACCACCAGTATAGCTCACGACGATCTTGGTATAACTTGTTTTCGCCTGGATGCATAGCATATAGACTACTATACGCGTCCTGTAGTATAGACTGTCTCAGATCAGAATCCCTCGATACACAGACTCTCTTACGGAAACATAGTACTCCTTCACTATTTAGCCCAAAATCTGAAATTTCCCCATGCTCAACTTGTCGAAAACGTGGAACCGGTGACTCATCCAACAATTGTTTACCCCTAATCTGTTTAGTCCACGTCGGTCTAACTTGCAGCTCAGCCAACAAGCTACCATCATCAAACAAGCTGAGACGAGCAAACATTACTCTCAAATCAGATACAGCCCTACGAATCAGTGCATCAGCTATCACATTAGCCTTACCAGAGTGGTACTTAATCGAGCTTTTGAGTGAAGAGGTACTTAAGGCTCTTGTGATTTGTGTAGATAGTAGACTTCTCACCGTATAAATAGTGCCTCCAAATTTTTAGTGCGAATACCACCGCAGCTAACTCCAATTCATGAGTAGGGTAATTTGCCTCGAGGCTTAAGCTGACGAGACTCATAAGCAACCACCTTACCCTCCTGCATCAGCACAGAACCCATACCAAAGTGTGATGCATCATTGTAGACAGTGAATTCCTTCCCAGACTCTGGTTGTATCAAGGCAGGGGCCTCAGTCAAAACTTTCTTCAATTTCTCAAAACTTTCTTGCTGCTTAGCAGTCCAGTTAAACGATACCCCTTTACGCAGCAACTTAGTCAGAGTGCAGCGATCAAGGAAAACCCCTTAACAAAATGTCTGTAATATCCTGCCAAACCCAGAAAGCTTCGAATCTCAGATACGGTCTTAGGTAGCTTCCAATCTAGTACAGCTTCAATTTTTCGAGAATCTACCTTAATCCCCTCGGCAGATACCACGTGACCTAGAAATGTCACTTCTTGCAGCCAGAACTCACACTTGCTGAACTTAACGTACAGTTGTTTCTCCCTTAAAATCTGCAGAACAATTCGGAGATGTACATCATGTGTAATGACCCATTTTTAGTAAATCGGAATAGTGGTTTCGTAACCACAAATCCGAGCTAGAAAGAAAATTTATTTTAATATTGTGGTACAGTTTATATTATGATAGGAAGGTTGCATGAAAATTTTGATAAGAAAATTTTATTGATTATATGGTTAAAATTGATTCAAATGGATTAAATAAAAAAAATATGCATTTTTGGGACTCTATTCCAGTAAATCGGATTCGTAAATATTTATTAAAAATATTTACGAAGTTAGTTGTGTGTTTAATTAGGTTTTGATTAGGTGAATTTGACTTAATTAGAAGTAATTATGAAAAAGGATTAGATTGAAATAAATGTGAAAGTTTAATTATAGATTAAAGAAAGTAAAAAGGACTAAATAGGTAAATATGCCATTATTATAAATTGAGGCGGTTTATCGTTAAAAAAATCTAGGATATTTTTTAATTTAAAATATATTATATTATATTTACTTAATTAATAAGTATATTATTATATTATATGATTATAATATTATATAATATTATATGATTATATATATATAAAACAAAAGAAAGAATAGAAAGAGTAAAGAAACAGAATCGAAACAGAGAGAATAGGGAGAAAGAAAGAAGAAAGAAAAAGAAAAAGAAAAGAAAATTTTGGGATTTCAAGGGTTTAAACTTAAATTGGTAAGTCAATTTAATTCCTTTTATTGTAATTTTTGAGTTTTTATGACTCTAGAACAAAATACTATTAGGTATATGTTGAAATTTTGAAAGTTAGTAGATTTCTTTTATGTAGTTTATATTGAATTAGTGGATGAATTAGAGATTGAATTGATGGAAATTCAAACTAGGATTGGGAAAAAGATTAAATTGAGAAATAAGTTATAAGTTTAATGTAAAATTGTAAGAAATTCGAAATTAAGTTTTATTAGTGAAAATTTGTGAGTTAAGTCAAGTTGTAAGTAGAATTTAAGTAAAAATAAGGTATAGATTGTGATAGAAATAGAAATAATGTTAGTTATGAATTAATTGAAATATTAGCTAAGGTAAGAAATTATGAAATTATTATATCATATATGTTTATTTTTATTAAATAATATAGGAAAGTTATTTGATTGTTTTTCTAATATATATATGTTATGTGTTTTATATGAAATTGAAGAGAAAGAAAAGAAAGGAAAGGATCTAATTGAAGAAAAAGGAAGAGAAGGCTAAGGAGTGAAGGAAGACATCATCTCAACCTTTTTGTTGTAAGTACTACAAGATTATTTTTTAAAATTATTTTAGTTAAATGCCTATATTATAGTATAGAATTATTTAGAAATAAAATAAATAAAGTAAAATAAAAGATTATGGAACAATGAAATTTGTAAAGAAAATTATGGATGGAAAATGTAAGAAGGTATATTGTTTAAACTTTAAGTAAATATTGTGACAAAAGTATATATATGTGAAAATGGTGTGATAATTATGAATTGTGAAATTGTGCAAATATGATAATTGAATTATTTTTGATATGTATAAAATTCAGCTTTAATGCCCAAGTAGATGGAATTTAGAACTACCAGGATATTAGTGGCATGCCATTAAGGAACTTTAGCGCGCTCTCTGATTATTAGCACGTTAGTGCTCTTTGATTATTATCACGTTAGTGCTCTCTGATTATTAGCACGTTAGTGCTCTCTGTTTAGCACATCTGTGCTCTCTGTATAGCACTTTAGTGCTCTCTATTCATTAGTGCATACCAATACACCTCTGTATTTGTTCCATATATCCGGTGTGTTCTATAAAATCTACTTTGGGCTGAGATTATGATTTGTGGTTAAAAGCAAATCATTATATGTTAAGGTAAGTTTTATGAAGTTTATACGTACATAAATACGTAATAACAGAATGAGTTTGAAATATTTTGTTTAGATCTATTTATCTGTTTATTCTTATAGTGCTTACTAAGCCTTCACCGGCTTAACGCGTTTAATTTTAACGCGTAGGTACAGTTTGTGTCGAAGAGGTAAAGTCAGGATAGAAGATCTCTCATCTCATCACATCCTCAAGAGCTTCAGAAGTAGGTACCATATTTTGAATTAAAATGGCATGTACATAGACAGCCAGTTATGCTTCCATGTGTTAGGAACTAAAATGTAAACTCTTCAACTTCTATCTATTTTTAGGTACTTTACGTATTTTGGTATATATATGAAATGAATTAGTAAAACTATATGTATGTTTGCAAATATGGTTGGTAAATTAAAATGCTATGTATAAATGTTTTTAATTAAACAATATCTAGCTATAACTGTTTTGGCACCAAATGTAATAGCTTTATACCGAGTCAGTACGGTTAGACTAGGTATAGGGTTGTTACATCATGTTTATCCTCGGTTCTCAAAGACACCAAGATATCGTCTATAAATACCACCACGAACTGATCTAGATAGGGTTGGAATACTCGGTTCATTAGGTCCATGAAGGCAGCTGGTGCATTCGTCAGCCCAAACGGCATCACTAGGAACTCGTAATGACCATAATGAGTCCTAAACGCAGTCTTACACACGTCAACCTCCTTAAATCTTAGTTGATGGTACCCAGAACGAAGATCTATTTTGGAGAAAACCGAAGCTCCTCACAGTTGATCAAATAAATCATCTATCATCGGTAAAGGATACTTATTCTTGATAGTCAGTTTATTCAATTGTTGATAGTCGATGCACATGGTCCCATCCTTCTTCTTTACGAATAAAACTGGTGCTCCTTATGGAGACAAGCTAAGTCAAATGAATCCTCAATCCAAAAATTCTTGGATTTGAGCTTTTAACTCCACCAGCTCCTTCGGTGCCATCCTATAAGGAGCAATGGACACTGCAACTGCTCCAGGCAGGAGCTCAATACCAAATTCAACTTCGCGGCTCGGAAGCAACCCAGGGAGCTCATCAGGAAATACATCAGAAAAATCTTTAACTGTTCTGATATCTCCAACAGAAGGACCCTCAGAATCAGATACACCAATATAGGCTAGAAATGCCTCAAACCCTTGCGAACCAGTTTTTTGGCCCTTAGTGCAGAGATCACATTAGATAGAAAGTCCCAATCACAGCCACCTCCTCATCCTCAGTAGTCTTCAACACCATACGCTTAGCAGCACAATCCATCCCCAAGATTAGGTCGAATTCACCAAACGGTAGCTCCATCAAATTCGCTAGATATATAACTTCTTGAACCTCTAGGGGCACATCTCTGAACAACTTGTCTACCCTTACTAACTGTCCCAGTGGACTTAACACAGTCATCTCATTACCAGTACTCTCACACATGATACCCAAGGTGCCAGACACAGTACATGCAATATATGAATGCGTAGACCCTATATCAATCAGAACAGTGTAAGGTACATTATGAATTAGAAATGTACCGGTTATAACATCTAGAGCGTCACCATCCTCTCGACGATGAGTAGCATAGACCAGTGTTGGCTGTCTCACCTCAATGTTACCAGCACCTCTGCCTTACGCTCCATGACCTCATCCCACACCATTTCCACTTTGGCCTGCCCACGGCCTCTTGGTGGCTGTTAACCACCTTTTGCTGGCTAAACATAACCCTGACCTGCAGCTTGCATCTGAACAGGCCTCCGAGAACAATTCTTGACTTGATGCTCCATAGACCCACATTTGAAACATGCCCCAATCTTTTTCCAGCACTCACCTAGGTGATGTCTCCCACAATCAGCACAAGGCTATGGCCTTGCATCAGGAACCCCAGCTCAGACTGGCCCATCAAACCTGGCCTTCTTTTTAGGCCTTCTAGAAGAACTCGAGGGCTCTGAATCTCTCTTATATCTACCCCTATCCTTCTCACAGTTCTGGCACTCAGAGCGTTACATGTCCTCAGTGATTTTTGCCTTTTCTACTAGGGCAGCAAAATCTCACTTCCTCTGTGGAGCTATTAAGACTCGTAACTCATACCGGAGATTGTCCTCGAATCGCACACAGTATTCATATTCAGTCGCCACTATCCCACGAACATAGCGACTCAGTCGCAAGAACTCTGCCTCATATTCTGCCACAGTTTTATTCTCTTGGGTCAAGCTCAGAAATTTTCTTCTTCGGGCGTCCACATAACTTGCGCCCACATACTTTCCTTGGAATGTCACTTTAAAGAAATCACACATTAACTAGTCAGCCTAAATACCCTCTATCACGGTAAGCTACCACTGATAGGCTTTGTCTCATAGTAAAGACACTACACCTTTTAGTTTTTGCTCAGAAGTGCAGTCAAGATCGTCTATTATTCTCTCTGTGGCTTCCAACCAGTATTCAGCCACATTAGGGGATACTCCATAAATACCCCTGAAGATTTTCGATCCATTCGACCAGAGCCGTTCTAAAATCAACCCACTGTCCACAGCACCAGTACTGGTCCCTGCGACCCTTTTCAGAATACGGAGCATAGCTTGGAATAGTGCATCATCCCCTGCCGCTCGATCATATAATCTCGTCTCAGTTACCAGTGAAGCTGGTGCCTCCCTAGCCTCAACATTAGGCATGTGGCCTGATGCCAAACACCCAGCCCTAGCACTTCCTTAGCCTCTACCGCGGCCTCGTGTACCCCTTCCACGAGTACCTCTAGTGCTCATATCAAATAACGTATGATCTATTTACGAAGTTTTATGTATTAGTTTGTAATTTCAGTAATTATTAACAGATGTCTTATGCAAAGCAGTAATCAGAGTTTTGTTTTCGCAAATCAAGGTCTCCCTACCGTTTCAGTTTACTCTTACTAAAGACTTTCAGTACAGTCCTACTATCTATAGTAGTCTCTCAGTGTATTTCAGTTCAAGCAGTCTACAGTATAAAGAAAACTTACAGATTCGACACTGGAGACTCGGTGTGCCACACTTGTAAACCTTCTAAAACACTTTAAGAATAATTTTCCAGAATTTTTAAATATTTTCAAAACTCATTCCACAGCCGAGTTTTGTAACTTAGCTCTGATACCACTAAATGTAACACCTCAAACTCGGCCTAGACGTTATGGTTGAATCTGGCTTGTAACACTGAAGTGTCTTTTGAAAATTGGACTTGTTGGTAAAAATTCCGTTTCTAAGTGTAAAAACCCCCTTCATTATTATTTAACAAATCAACTAGTCAAAACGTTCACCTTGTTATCTGCTATTGTTATAATAGGTTGATCTAAAATCGCGGAAGCTTTTGAAAACTCTAATGTTTAAATTTCGTGTCTTTGAAAACAGTAATTATTTTAAAAATTTGTCTTCTCGTAAACTAGCAGTTTAAAATAAGCAAGCAAAAGCCCAATTAAAATTTTAAACAAACATAAATGGCCTTATTACATAAACAAAACCCAACACAAACTTTAAATTTAAATAAAAGTAAGTGTAGAACAGTAGCAGTTGTGTGGCCACCTCCGAGTCCTTCGCAATGCCAAATCGCCTAAGGTTGAGGATTACCTGTATAATTAAAAGGAAAGGGTGAGTTTACCAAAACTCAGTGTGTAAACCCCTATCAGGCAGTTAATATACAACATGCAGTAATAGTCTGGGCCTGAGCCCTATTCAGTAACAGTACAGTGTGGCCTTAGTCCAATACAGTAACAGTGTGGGCCTTAGTCCATTACAGTATCAGTACAGTGCAATAATACAACCCATCCCAATCCATCCAACACACCACTCTGTACCACCAACACACCATGTGGGGATAAAATCCACCCACCCAGCCAACACACCAATATCGTAACAAAGCTGCCAGCAATAGTAATGTAGCAAAGTTACCAGTATCAGTATCGCAATAAAGCTGCAATATAGTATACTTCCTCCATAACAGTATCCCAACCCCATGCAGTATGTCGTGTCATAAATCATACGTGTATGCAGAATGTCATACTCAGTAACAGTCATACACAAATCATGAACACATCAGTCAACCTACCTCTAGGGGTATAACGATCATTTCCATCAATTAGGGGTAAAACAGTTATTTTACCCTTTAGGGGTATTTTGGTCATGGTCTTTTTACTTATTTTGGGTCTTAGTGTAGATATCGACCTCTCGAAAGGTCCACAGTCACCTCGAGCGGCTCAGGTAACCTAAATGGTCATAACAGTGTAAATGGGCCCAAGGTCCATTACTTGGCCCAAGTGGGCCCACACACTCGAGCGGCCCGTTCAGCCCAGATTTCGCCACGGCTATGAGATCTACATAGCCTAGTCCAATATTTACTACAAATCATGGATTTCATCCGTGTAGGGCTCACGAGCCCATTTCGGTCTAACGTGGCCCATTACGGCTTAAGCCCATGAAAATGCTCATAGAGGCCTCTACAGTCTATCGCCCAAGGTTCGTGGGTTTGGCTTACCACACGAGCGATCGCACGCTCGTGTGGTCTCAAACACTGTATTTTTAGCTTTTGCCGTTCTATAGTTACAGTGGGGTGTTTACACACCTGTTTACGAGAGGAGCGCAAATCTCCACGTACACCAACCTAGATTCAAACATTATCTAATGTCAGTCCTTTAATCGTTAGGGTAAAACACCCTCTTATTGACACTTAATCCAAAAACACCATCCTTACTTTGCTTGAATGAAGGCGACTTTAGCCTTCTAAGACCGCTTACCATAACTGATCACACGCTTTTATCAATTATCTGTACCACAAACACCAATCTCATTAACCAAGGTAGGCCATATAGGTGGCCTCAATCCACAAATGATATCCTATAAGAACATAATCAGTATACGACCTAAACCCCAAAAGTGAGGTAACATATTACCTCGATTGAATGCCGAGAACAAGGGTTGCGACTACTTCAAAACCACTTACACACCACCACTCCTCGAGGAAAACCCTAGAACCGCAACAAGTAACACATCATGAGAAAAGAATCAACGGTCGGTAATCAAATGATAAAAAGGAGGGTATTCAATTTTAAGAAAAAGAATAGAAGAGAACATGTTTAATCAAAAAGTGAGGAGTATAAACACTTTACCGATAATCAAAAACACTTGCAGCATTGGAACAACAAAAAAGCGAAAAGAAAATCAGCGCAGAGAGTGATAAAACAAAATGGTGATAATCGGCCAAAAGAGAGCACAGATTAAGGAACAAAAGAAAAGAGAAAAAGAAATAGAAGAGTTGCTCACAAAACCGACTAACAACTTTTGACCGAAAAGAAAGTGACTTTTATTGAATAATGCGCAGCAACCAATACAAACCCGATTGAACCAAAAGTATATAAAAGAAAAGAAAAAGGAGAATTCAGCAAATGCTAACACCAAATTAGAGTTCCCCAAAACGGCACAACACTTCCTCTTAATCGAACTCCTTGATTTTCTCCTAGTATCTCTCCCCTTATCCCTCCTTGAATTACTCCACCTATTTCTCCTCAAATCCCCCAACAACCCCATTAAAATTCTATTCAAACTCCCCTTAGCTGTGTTGCAGTCCAACTCCACTACTTACACAGCTCAAGCAACAAAAATAAATACTCCATTGCACAACCTAGGACTTGAACCTCAGACCTAACAGTTACACAACACGCCACCTTGCCACTAGACCACAAGCTCTTTTTGTGTCATAAAACAAGCACTAGTGTCCAGATTCATTTAAGAGAAAAACTAAAAATTCTGCAAAAGCCAAGACTTGAACCCAGGCTTCTCAAACACTCTCATACACACTCAAATCACTTAGCCATTAAAGCAAACAAGCAATTTGTGTCATATCATGCAAAAAAAATAAAGACTTAAATTTTTTGGACATTACATGTAGACAAAAAAATATTAAATAATATAAACAACACAAAATGCATATAAAATTATATGATTTAATAATTATATAATCAAATCTTATAAAGTTTATATATATAATAACAAAACGAAAACAAAAGATAGAGGGACCACTTCAATAAGTTCACCTACTAAACTCTGCCTAGAACTAATGCCCCCACCAACCAACATTATGACCCCCAAATAAAAATCGTGCACTGAACCAAAAAGTATAATGAAACATGTAGATTTGTCAAATTTTGGGCTCAACCATTATCACTAACGAAATTGAAAACCCTAAACCAAGAAACCCAAAAAACCAAAAAGTCCTCTTCTTTTCAGTAATCAAATCAAAAACCCGAAACAAAAAAAACTAAAATACCCAAAATTCCTCTTCTAATTAGTAGCCAAATCAAAAATCCTAAACCAATATCTCAAAAATCAAAAACCCTAAATGAAAATCCCCAAATTCGACAACCTTGAACCAAAATCCCCAAACTCTAAAACCCGAAACCAAAATTGAAATAACATATATAACATTTTCGTTGTGAAACCTTTTAAAAACATACCCCAAAATATCATCGAAAATCAAAATGTGATTCTGCAACAAGCTTTGGGTAATCTTCTTTTGCAATTTTTTCAATTTCTGCTCTCTCTTTTTAGATTATTTGATTCAAGTGTTTGTTTTTTTAGGATCGACCTTCTCATTTCTAAAACGATTCAGTGCTTGTGTGTTTTATGTTATTTGTTTTTAATTTGTTTTTTCAATGAATAAAAGTTTTTTTTGAATTATTTTTATTTTAATTACATGTGAAATGTGTTGGCGCCTAGGTGGAATAAAAAAAATTCACATCAGTGCAGTTAGCCAATTAACAGCCACGTCAGCATTTCCGTTAAAAATAGATCAATTTGATAAAAAAATAAACATTAGGGGTTAAAGTGCTTTAAAGAAAAGATAAAAGGGCCTAAGTGACCAAACAATCAAATGTTAGGGGCTATTTTTAGCATTATGCCTAAAAAAACCAAGGGTTGAAGAATAATATTTACTTATAATATTTAAAAAAAAATTACCAACCTTAATTTTTAATTGGAATACTTTATAAGCATAAAATTTGTACAATAATTAACTTATACCAAATTTTCAAATAAATTATACCGAATTTAAAATATATTATTTTATATAATTCATACATTATTTCATACTATTTTATTTTTAAGAGAATATATATATATATCGATTAAAAATATTAACCTTAAAGCTAATTAAGTTTTAGCTCGATTGGCATAAGTATTATTGCCAATGCAGGAGGGCATAAGTTCGAGTGCGTTGAAATGCATTATCCTCTTATTTATGGGTTGTGGAGGGACTATGCCTAATTCTAGATATTGTGTTAAAAATAGCAAATATGATCAAAACCTATAATATATACATTTGGAATAGATTAAAATATTATTTAACATTTTAATATATTCTTATTTTAAGTATTGTAAAAGTTGAGCAATTAGTACCATAAGAAGTTTTTTGTTTGATTAATTACTTAACCAATAGTTTAAATTTTGAGTTATTTTATAAAAAAATATTTTACATGTTTTTTATTAAATGCAATATAGTCTAACTTTATGTTTAAGCAATTTAGTTTATTTTTTATTCTTAATATTCAGATTGAAATTTTTGATGAAAAAATATTTTTTTCTTCAAATTAAAAAAACTTGATGGTTAAAAATTTAAAATTATACATATATTTTCTTTTCAGTATAAAACTATCATTATAATATCAATTATCAAGATTATAAAACTAAATATTTATATTATTATTGTAATAGGGCCCAATCGACCCAGGTCCAAGCAAAATTAAAAACAGTCCAACAATTATAGGCCCAAAACTAACCTAAGCCCAAACAACTAAACCAGACCCCAAAACACCCAAACCCTAGCCGCATGTCCTGCGCCGCAAGCCCCATCAGCCCTTGCACGTTGTGCCCCACGCCCGATCGCCGCACGTCTCAGCCTCCCCCGCGCCGTTTGCTTCACGATTTCCTGCAAAAACGGACTCAAGGAGTCCAAAGGAGAAAAAACAGCAAGCAATAGCTTTTTTTAATTTATTTTTCTTTTTAGGCTATAAAAAGCCATCTTCTAATCTGTAAAAGGGGACGAAAAGGAGAGGAGAAATTGAAAGAATATACAGATATTAAACTTGTTTTTTTCAAAGGTGATTTTTGCTTTTTTATTTTACAGCGTTTGTTTTATTTTTTTTCCGAAGTTTTTCTTGTTTTTTTTTTTTTTTATTTTAAACAAACAAAGAGAAGGGGAAGGATCTTACCCCAGTCGTTGAGGACGCCGGACCGGTGGCCATCTCCGTCGCGATCGGAGCACTGGCAAGGCGAGCGGCGGCGCAAGGACGCTAGGGTTCCAAACCCTAGCAGAGCAAACAGGAGGGCCTTTGTTTTTTTTCTTTCATTCGGTTTCAAATGAATTTGAAGGGCAAAATCTGTTTTAAATAACAGACCAAAACGGCGCCGTTTTAGCTAGGTGCGACCCGCGCGTTTGGCTTCAAAAGGGGAATTTGTGCAATCAGTCCCTCCCTCTTACAACGCGTTTCAATTAAGACCTTTTTCATTATTTTAAAAATTGGGCCGCATATTTTATGTTTGTTTCAATTCAGTCCCCTGTTGCGCAGCGTTTTGGAAGGACGGGATAATTTCCCTTTTGGTCCTCCGTTGTTATGTGCGCGTTCAAGTGGGCCCTTTCTTTTTAAATTTTATTCAAAATTCGCCCCATTTTTTTGTTTTTAATTCAACTTAATCCATTTTTTTTTATCATAGTTATGCCATACCATTATTTTATTTTATTTTAGTTATTATTATTATTATTAACATTATTATTATTATTTCATATAGTGCATACGCATTTTTTTTATATAATATATATGCATTTATATATATATATATATATATATATATATATATTTAAGCTTTTATGAATACATGCATATCTTTTATTCATACGTTTTTATATATATATTTTTATACTTTTTAAAACTTTTATATACTTTATATTTTATATATACTTATACATTTTTTATTTTGTAAATATATACACATATACATTTTTTATCTTTATTTTATTTTCATGATTTCATATACATATATACATGTATTTCTATTTGTTTTTATTTGATGTATTTCATTTCTTCTTTTTGTTTGTAAATTTACTCGTATATTATACTTATATATATTGGCAAATGTTTATTTATATATGCTTGAAATTAGAATATTGGTTTCATGTTATACATTAACCCTTTTTTAGCCTATCTTTTCAAAACATGTATATTTTGGTTTTGTCAAAGTGTTAAAATCATCACATTTTATAAATTGTCAAAATATTTGGTACTCATGATTCTCGAGAAAGATCGTATCCTAACTTACTGGTTGTGATTATTTTTCGATGAATTTAGAAAACCAAGTATTCATTTTGCATTAAATTCGTAAATTTTAAATAAAAGCTTATTCTTGGGAGTTCAAAAATGTTGGGTCCTAATTTACTGGTCCTGATATTTTGACTTCTCGAAATAAGAATTTTCAAAAGCAAAAGGCAATATTCAAATATTTTGAAGATTTAAAAACATTGTGCCCTAACTCACTGGGTGTGGTGTTTTATTTCTTTGAAATAAGAATGTCTTATTATTTTGATTCATTCATGAAATAAAAAGTTTCCCTTTAAAATCTTTTCAAATTTTCGACACCAAGACATTAAAAAAATCAATTTGGTACCAATTTTGGGCGTTATGAGGGTGCTAATCCTTCCTCGTGCGTAACCGACTCCCGAACCTGTTTTCTCAAATTTCGCAGACCAAGATTATTTTTAAGGTGGGCCAATCACACCTTAATAAAGGATCGGTGGCGACTCCAGTTTTGTTTTTTAAAAAAAGTTGACAACTAAAATTTTTGTTTTCAAAAAAATGGTTTCGACAGCTTGGCGACTCCACTGGGGACATTAGAGAGTCGAGCCATAAACTGATTACGTTTGTCTTTGTGTCGGAAATTAAAATTTTTTAAAAAATTTCATGAGTTCCCTTCATTGTTTTTTCATCATGGTGTTAGCAGCTTTGCATTTGCATTTTGCATTTCACCCTTTAAGTGGGAGTGAGAAACTAGTCCTTCGTGAGGTTTTCACCTCCGTGCAGGGTAGTGGACCGCTTCCAGGATACATCCGTCCCTATGTCTTCGTGAGATTTTCATCTCCGTGCAGCCATATGGAAATGTGTCCCCCTAACTGAACTCGATCTACATGAGCCTATAATGGGTGAGGATCGAGGAATCTGCTGGTTCAGTTACCCTTACTCTAGAAACTAAGCCTCATATAGTGAGCCTTAGGAACTTGCCCTAGGTAGAACTATCCCAAAACCCTAGTAGATTCCTGAATAAGGGTTCTTGTTATGTTATATTGGATTATATCTTTATATGTGATACTGACTTGGGTTTATTTTGTTTTGATTGCATGACATCATGATTGCATGACATTTCATTATAAAGGCGTTGGTTCATATTCGGTTGCCAAATAGAAAGCTTATCATGAGAAATGGGTTTCTTGATAGAGTGGAAGACAATGCGGCTGTCCGGACTTGGTCTGAGAAGATACAGCGTGAAAAAGGTGAAAGTTTGGCCGTGGGATACGTATCAGAGTTATGGGACTTCACTCGTGTTAGCGTAGCTCAGAACAACTTGCAGGAGTTGAAGGAGATTTGGGATCAATGGGATAATGAGGTTAGGTAGTTATTCTATTTGAATTATGGGGATTTGCCTCATTTACTTGACATGAAGGTAGACAAGTGTCTGTTTCAAGCTCTTGCCCAGTTTTGGAATCCGGCCTACAGTTGCTTCACATTCGGAAAGGTTGATCTGGTGCCTACAATAGCGGAGTACACGGCTTTACTTCGGTGTTCGAAGGTTCAGGTGGATAGAATTTATTCGAAAGCGGTAAATGTACCAACCTTCTTGAGGAAGTTGATGAATATAACAGGGATGAGTGAGCAGTGGGTTACAGCTCGGATTAAGCAAAAAGGGGATAGTAGGTGTATTCCTTGGAAAAGTTTGAAGGACCTCATTTTAGCACACCTAGATGCGAGAAAGAAAGTAGACGTCTTTGCTCTAAGTATATATGGTCTAATTTTGTTTCCTAAGATTTTGGGACATGTTGAACTGGCGGTCACCGGTAATTTTGGCAGAAACTTTTAGATCATTGAATGCATGTCGAAGAAAGGGAGAGGGGTAGATTTATTGGGTGCGCGCAGCTACTACTTGCTTGGTTCCACAGCCACTTTTGGAAGGTTGATAAGGTTTCATATCAGGTCTTCTCTGAGAGTTACTCACCGTTGAAAGAGATAGTGGCCACATCAAGGAGAGATGACATCTCGGAGGAGAAATGGATGGCAATCTTTCAGAATCTGCAAGAAGAAGATATCGAGTGGAGAGCTCCGTGGTTGCTTCCAGATGAGATCTTATATAGGTGTGGGGATTTCGACTGGGTTCCATTGCTCGGGATTTGGGGAGCTGTTGGTTATGCCCCATTGCTAGTACTAAGACAATACAGGTCAAGACAGTTTGTGCCTGCAACTCAGGGATTAGTTGAGTGTGAATTCTCATATAAGGATGATGGTTATAAAAGGAAGGCTCGTGAGATGGCCAATGCATGGAATCAGACTCGCCGAATGAAGAGATTAGTCGTGGGTGCAATGACAACTTCTGAGTACAATGAATGGTATGTTAGGAGGATTAATGACAACATTCCTGAACCAAGTTCAGAAAATAGTCAGTCGATAGAGGAGCATTTGCGCGTCGTCCCTTCTGAGCTGGAAATCATAAAGCAAGACTTCGAAAGAAGGAATGCAGAATTAGAGAAGAAAATAGAGCAAATGGAGGAAGAAAAGGTGAATTTAAAGTTAGACATAGATGTTCAGAAGCTGGAAGCCGAAGGCCTGAGAAAAGGGAAGCGCAAAGTCGAGGAAGATCTGAACAGCTTGAAGACGGATTATAAGAGACTACGTCTGTCAGTAAGAACTGCTGGATTGGGAAAAACCTCAGAGCAGTGGCGTCAAGAGGTTCAAGAAGAAAAAGCCAAGGCTGGTAGATGGGAAGGAGGATTCCAGGAAGCCCAGATGCAAAATAGATCGCTTGAGAAGAGTTTGTTAGAAAATCAGGATGAAAAAGATAAACTAAAGGCTAGAGTGGCCGAACTTGAGAAGATTGTTCATCAATACCGAAATTGTAATTCAGTGGCGGAACTGCAAGCCAGTTTAAGAAGGATCGAGCAAATGAAGAAAACTATAGAAGAATTAGAGATAGCATTGCAGAATAGTGAAGCCAGGATCGAGTATTTGGAGGCAAACGAAGATCATCAAAACGAACAGCTTCACCATTTCCAGAATCAAGTCAGAAGCAGGGACCGCGTTATGGGGGAAGCTTTGGTTCAGATTCGAGAAATAGCAGATCACCTACAAACTTTGGCAGTACAAGCTGACATGTTAAGCGTAAAGTATGAATTGGAGTCTGACCGGGGACAGGAGTTAGCCTCGTTGCTCAAAAAGATCAATGTCTTAAGTATTAGGGCGAAGTCGTATTTGTAGCCTATTCTATGTAAAGAAATTTGTTTTTTAATAAGTTTTCCAAATGGAATTGAATCATAATTAACGCTTTTTTTGCATTCATCTCATGCATCGCATCATATGCATTAGCATCGCATTATATGCATTAAAGACCTTTATTTAATCCTAATAAGTCAAAATCACTGTTCAGTTAACCTGGAAACCAACCAACCAACCCAACACCGATACGACACTCGGGCAAAGACGAAAGATATGGATCAGAGATTGGAAAAACTCGAACAGTGCCAAAAGGAGATGCAGGACCGACTTTAGCTACAGGTGCAGAAGCGGTTAGACAAGATGAAACAAGAGATGTTCGAGAAGATGCGGGAATCCCAAGAAGATATAGTGGCAAAGTTAACCCGACTGATAACTAAGGGAAGTGATAAAGGAAAGGGCCCCATGGCAAATGTCGATGAGGGAAATGATGATGAACATTTCTATCCTCCAGGCTTCACCCCTCCACATATGCGAACTCAAGCTGAATACCCACGCAAATCTACTGTCACCATCATGCCGCAGTAGTTTTGGGCTGGTGTTTCGAGCTTCCAAGCTGGTCCGAGAACTAATCCCGAAAATAATCCTATTAACTCTGCCATTCCTGATTTTGATGAAGTGGTTGAGAAGGAAAGAATGAAGGAGGAGTTACCGAAACAGTTAGAGGAAATATGCAAGTGGCTCAAGAAGAAGTTCAGGGCAATGAAGGTTGCTGAAAGTTATCGAGGCACTTATGCCAAAGAGCTGAGCTTAGTTCCGGACTTGGTGCTCCCTCATAAGTTTAAGATGCCGGAGTTTGAAAAGTACAATGGGACAAGCTGCCTAGAAGCTCACATCACCATGTTCTGCAGATGAATGGCGGGATATGTTAAAACGACCAACTCTTGATACATTGTTTCCAAGACAGCCTTGTAGGGGCAGCATCCAAGTGGTACAATCAATTGAGTCGTGCCACGATTGGTTCATGGAGGGACTTGGCACAATCGTTCATGAAACAATATAGTCATGTGACAGACATGGCTCCTGATAGAATCACCCTCCAAAATATGGAGAAGAAGCCGAGTGAAAGCTTCAGACAGTACGCACAGAGATGGAGGGAGGTTGCGGTCCAGGTTCAGCCACCGCTCTTGGAAAAGGAAATGACCATGTTGTTCATTAACACCCTAAAGGCACCATTCATTACACATATGTTAGGAAGTGCCACAAAAAGCTTTCCTGACATAGTCATGAATGGTGAGATGATTGAGAATGCCATCAGGAGTGGGAAGATCGATGCGGGAGAGAGTAACAGAAGATCGACCTCGAAGAGGAAGGAGAACGAGGTGAACAACATGAGCATGTACAGCAAGGGTTACTCGAGGTCAGTAACAGTAAGTCAGCCAGGAAAGGTGGCTGCTAACCAACAAAACTCGTCAAGACAGGAAACTGGTACAAGGCAGAACGTTGAGAGGCCCCAATTCATGCCAATTCCTATGTCATACAGGGAACTATACCGAAAATTATTTGACGCACATGTAGTTTCCCCTTTCTATCTGAAGCCCTTGCAACCCCCGTATCCCAAATGGTATGATGCGAATGCACAGTGCAACTATCATGCGGAAACAACGGGGCATTCCATAGAAAACTGTACGGCCTTTAAGAAGTTGGTTGAAAGGCTCATTGGTATGGGTGTCGTTAAATTTGATGACTCAACCAAGGCAGAAAACCCGTTACCAAACCACACTGATGGTGGGGTAAATATGATTGGCGAAGACAGAAAAATCAAGGCAGACATTGCGGATGTGAAAACTCCTTTGAGATGGGTCTGGAAGGAGATGGTGAAAAGGGGACTAATCATCTCAGAAGGAAGTTGTGAAAAGAGGGGGAACTACTGTGAGTTCCACCATAAAGTGGGGCATGAAATCCAAGAGCGTACGGAGTTCAGAGCCATGATACGAGGTATGATGGATAATAGGGAAGTGGAATTCTGTGAAGGAGTTCAAGAGGAGAGTCATGTATGCGCGTCAGAGTTGGTATTGAGAGTCCCGAAGGCTAACCGTCCTGTGGTCATCATCTCGCGACCGCAGAACAGTGAGGTTGGGGTACGAATAACACCAAAAGTAATCATTCAAAAACCAGCTGTGTTTGCATATAAGGATAACAGGAGGGTTCCTTCGAATTACGATTGTAATGTGACAATCCCGGGGAAGGAGAACATAATCAGTAAAGAGGATCAGGATGAAGGAAGGCACTACGAACAGATGAAAGCATGAGTAGAGCCAATAAGAGAAGAAACTTCAGTTGAAAAGAAAAAGAATGCGGTCAAACCTGAATTATTGGTCAATGAACCAATCAAAGAGGAGGAAGCTAGAGAGTTCTTGAAGTTCATAAAGCACAGCGAGTACAGCATTGTGGAACAGCTGCACAAACAACCAGCTCGTATATCTGTGCTAGCTTTACTCCTGAACTCAGAGGGACATCAAAATGCACTACTGAAGGTGCTAAATGAAACTTATGTGGCCGACGATATCTCTGTTAACAAGTTGGATCGACTGGTCGGCAATATAAGCGCTGATAACTTCATCTCCTTTAGTGATGATGAAATACCACCTGGGGGTATGGGATCTACTAGAGCTTTACACATTACTGCAAGGTGTAAAGGATGCATATTACCAGGAGTTCTGGTAGACAACGGGTCGGCACTAAATGTATTGCCTCTATCCACGCTCAATAGGCTACCTATGGATAGTTCACATATGAGGTCGTGCCAGAATGTGGTGAGAGCATTTGATGGCACCGAGAGGAAAGTCATGGGAAGAATTGATGTACCCTTGTTAATTGGCCCAACTGTCTATGAGGTAGACTTCTTGGTTATGGACATCAAGCCTTCTTACAGTTGCCTATTAGAAAGGCCATGGATTCATTCGGCAGGTGCGGTACCGTCATCGTTACATCAAAAACTGAAGCTGGTGTCAGAAGGCCAGGTAGTGACGATAAATGCTGAGGAGGATATCATTGCATCTGTGACCAACGATGCGCCTTATTTGGAGACAAGTGATGATGCAATCGAGTGCTCTTTCCGTTCCTTGGAGTTCGTAAATGCAACATTCATCCTTGAGGGAAACAAGATCCCGATATCGAGAATATCAAAGACCACAAAGATGGGTCTGCAATCGACAGTTGGAAAAGGAGCTTTGCCAGGGAAAAGATTCGGGAGATATCTTCAGGGTCGAGTCGAAGTCCCAGTGTTGAAAGACAAGCAGGACCGTTTTGGCTTAGGATACAAGCCAGATGCTAGGCAGAAGTGGATAGAGCAGGAAAAGAAGAGAGAGAGAAGAAGGGCTCGTTTGACAGGTGATGAAGTCAAATGGGAACCCATGACCTTTCCTCACCTATCCAAGACTTTTGTATCGAGAGGATTCGTCTATCAAGGAATGCTAAGGGTTAGAAGTATTAACACGAAGTTAGAAAGTATTCATGTCGTGTATGAAGAAGTGACGGGAAGAGAACGTTGCAGGATATTCAACCTTACGAATTGGGAAGGGCGCTAAACAACTGGACTGCGGAAGAAATACCTGTAGTTTTTAGGATTTCCTCAGAGTAATGTCCAGAACACCCTTATTGCTTTTAGCCTAGAAGTGATAAGGATTCCCTTGTGAAATAGGCTCATGTCTAAAAAAAATCGTTATTTTAATAAAGTTCAATTTTGCGGTCATTTTTGGAGCAAATCTTTCATTCCATAAGAGCAGTTATTTTGAATTTCTCTCAAACAACACTTGCATTTCATTCATGACCATATTGCACCAAACAAATTCCTGAATCCATATTGTTCTTCATAACAGGTCCTACGATATCAATGATACGAACGTCACTCTTACAAATTTAGAGTCTCTTTTTGAACGAAACATGTGTTTAGAGGGATCGCATGATTTTGAGGATGACAAAGACTGTGGTTTGTCTCCTGACTTGTTGAAGATGGTAGAAAGGGCCGAGAAGCAAATCCTACCTCATGGGGAATCAATAGAAATTGTGAGCTTGGAGGAAGGAAAAGAGGTGAAGATCGGATCTGATATTTCTGCAAAGACAAGACAAGACCTCATCAGACTAATCTAGGAATTCAAGGATGTCTTTGCATGGTCATACCAAGATATGCCTGGGTTAAGTACTGACATTGTAGTCCATCGCCTGCCCATAAAAGAAGATTGCAAGCCAGTGTAGCAAAAGCTCAGAAGGATGAGACCTGATGTCATGTTGAAGATAAAAGAAGAGGTCCAAAAGCAGCTTGATGCCGGATTTCTGCAAGAAGTCAAGTATTCTGAGTGGGTGGCCAACATCGTACCAGTTCCGAAGAAAGATGGGAAAGTACGAATGTGTGTGGACTACAGGGATTTGAACAAGGCTAGTCCAAAGGACAATTTTCCATTGCCCCACATCGACACATTAGTAGACAATACTGCGGGCTTTTCTTTGTTTTCCTTCATGGATGGTTTTTCGGGGTACAATCAGATAAAGATGCATCCTGAGGACATGAGAAAGACTACGTTCATCACGTTATGGGGGACGTTTTGTTATAAAGTGATGCCGTTTGGATTGAAGAATGCGGGAGCGACATATCAAAAAGCTATGGTAGCCTTGTTCCATGATATGATGCACAGAGAGATCAAAGTTTATGTTGACGATATGATCGTGAAATCTAGAACGGAGGAGGAACATGTGCAGGTCTTGAGAAAATTATTCTTAAGATTGAGAAAGTTCCAGCTCAGGCTTAATCCAGCGAAGTGCACTTTGGGGGCCAGGTCAAGAAAATTGCTAGGCTTCGTGGTCAGTAAAAAGGGAATCGAGATTGACCCAGATAAAGTGAAGGCAATACGGGATTTACCTTCACCCCGCACTCAGAAAGAAGTTCGAGGATTCCTCGGAAGACTGAACTACATCGCTAGGTTTATTTCACAACTAACCGAGAAATGTGACCCCATATTTCATCTTCTGAAGAAGCATAATCCTGGTACTTGGGATGAAGAATGCGAAGAAGCTTTTAACAAGGTGAAGCAGTATTTGTCTAATACTCCAGTGTTGTCACCACCTAGCCCGGATAGGCTGCTGATATTGTATCTGACAGTGTTTGATAATTCCATGGGGTGTGTGCTAGGTCAGCATGATGAAACGGGGAGAAAAGAAAGGGCGATATATTATCTCAGCAAGAAATTCACTGACTATGAAATGAGATATTCGCCTATTGAGAAGTTTTGTTGTGCTTTGATTTGGACGACCCGAAGATTGAGGCAGTACATGTTATACCACACGACTTGGCTAATTTCAAAGTTGGACCCGTTAAAATATATGATGGAGTCAACTGCTTTAAATGGGAGGATGGCCCGGTGGCAGATCTTACTGTCCGAATTTGATATAGTCTATGTGAGTCAAAAAGCTGTAAAAGGGAGCGCAGTAGCTGACTTTTTAGCTAGCAGGGCTTTGGAAGATTACGAACCGTTAAGTTTTGATTTTCCGAATGAAGACTTGTTGTATGTAGCCGCTACTGAAGAAAATCCCCAGAAAGGTCACAGTTGGAAGCTAAACTTTGATGGAGCCTTGAACGCTGTGGGCAATGGAATTGGGGCAGTCTTAGTATCCCCGAATGGTGATCATTATCCTTTCACTTGCAAATTGGATTTTGATTGTACAAACAACATGGTCGAATACGAAGCGTGCATCTTGGGTATTCGTGCAGCTATAAAGCGGAGAATCAAAGTGTTAGAGGTCTATGGAGATTCGGCATTGGTGATATATCAGCTTAAAGGTGAATGGGAAATGAGGGATCCCAAATTAATTAATTATCGAAAGTTGGTCCTTGAATTGATTAAAGAGTTTGAGGACATTACTTTTTGCTATCTCCCGCGAGATGAAAACTAGATGGCCGACGCACTAGCTACTCTAGCCTCCATGATCAAGGTGAACAGACATGAGAATATGAAGCCTATCCAAATGAGTATCCATGAAGACCCGGCTCTTTGTTGCAATGTCGAAGAAGGAGAAATCGATCATAGCCCTTGGTATCAAGATATTCTATGATATGTAAAAAATCGTGAGTATCCTGGCCAGGCAACTGAGAATGAAAAGAGAACTTTAAGACGACTAGCCATTGATTACGTCTTAGATGGAGAGATCTTATACAAGAGGGGAAAAGATCAGGTACTGTTAAGATGTATGGATGCCGTGGAAGCAAAGAAAATCCTGGAGGAAGTCCATGAGGGCATCTGTGGAACGCATGCCAGTGGGTTCACAATGGCTAGACAAATTATGAGATTTGGGTATTACTGGTCCACCATGGAAGGGGATTGCATCAATTATTCCAAAAAGTGCCATAAATGTCAAATCTATGGTGATAAAATGCATGCACCTCCTTCGCCTCTTCATGTCATGACTTCTCCATGGCCTTTCTCCATGTGGGGTATGGATGTTATCGGGCCAATATCGCCGAAAGCTTCAAATGGGCATCGTTTCATATTCGTGGTTATTGACTACTTCACCAAATGGGTAGAGGCTGCTTCGTATGCTAACGTTACAAAGTCATTAGTCAGTAAGTTCTTGAAAAGGGAGATCATATGTCGGTATGGAATGCCTGAAATAATCATATCCGACAATGCGTTGAACTTGAACAACAGCTCAATAGCAAAGGTCTGCAGTCAATTCAAGATCAGACATCACAATTCATCGCCGTATCGCCCAAAAATGAATGGTGCAGTGGAAGCGACCAATAAAAATATAAAAAAGATTGTGGGGAAGATGACTGAGACTTACAGGGACTGGCACGAGAAATTACCGTTTGCCCTTCTTGCTTACCGAACGTCAATCAAGACTTCCACCGGGGCAACGCCTTTCTCTTTAGTTTATGGCATGGAGGCAGTCTTGCCCATCGAAGTTGAAATCCCTTCTCTCCGGGTTTTGACTGAGCTACAATTGGATGAAGCAGAATGGGTTCAATCTCGATACGATCAGTTGAACTTGATAGAGGGAAAAAGGCTAAAGGCTATTCAGCATGGTCAGATGTACAGAAAAGAATGATGCGAGCCTACAACAGAAGGTCTGACCCAGAGAACTTCACGAGGGGGACCTGGTGTTGAGAAAAATTCTTCCTCTACAAAAAGATTTTAGGGGGAAATGGATGACGAATTGGGAAGGTCCTTATGTTGTAAAAAAGGCCTTTTCTGGAGGAGCCCTGATCCTGGCTGAAATGGATGGAAGAAACTTGCCTAATCCAGTAAATTCAGATTCGGTCAAGAGATACTTTACTTGAAGAAGGGAAGGAACCAAGGTGAAAACCCGCAAAGGGCGCTTTGATTCCAAAAAAAAAAATGGAGAGGCTAAGGTGAAAACCCACAAAGGGCACCTTAAGACCAAAAGGGATTTGAGTTGAAAACTTGAAAAGGGCGGCTCAAATTTTGATTGGCACGTGGTAGTCTTGTTGTACCTAAATAGGCAGAAAGGAATAGACGACATCTTGGGGCATCAACAAACTACTGTGAATCTCCTAAACACGTGTTGAATTCAGGAGGGACTTCGAAAAATTGTATAGAGAAATTCAAGCAGAGATATCTGGGGCACCTGATCATAGTATTTGTATTGAATTCGTTGTTTTAGAATATTTCATTTTTTTCTTTCAATATAAATGTCCCCAGACAATTCCTCTATCGTTGCGAGCTATGCTCCCAAATTAATTTTGTTTTATTTATCGTTATGATCTTTTCGCAAGCATGCTGCATTAGAATGACGATTAATGACTAGTAAAACTTTCACAAGGGAAGTTTTTCATATTACTCTAGAAATCTTTAAATAGCTCAGGAACCTGAAACAGGACTATTGTTTAGACCTTCACCGGGTTAAAAGGTCAGAGATATCTAGGAGTCAAGAGTCAAGATTAAAATTTTCAAGTTTTGACGAAGCGTTGTTGTCACAAAGGAAGCCTTAATGAGCAATAATGACTTTAAACATTCAATATTCATTTTTCATGACATAACATCCAAATGTCATTCATACACGCCTAGTTAGGAGTATTTGATTCATTCTGATCATAACATCCTAATCATTAGGCATAATTAGGCTCATAAAGTGAATCATACAGGTCATGTTTCACAGAAAGCAGATTGGTGAAATCATAAAGCCTTGTCTCCCTGAGCAACAGTGGAGCAGGTTGAAAGATAACAGATCTTGTCTTCATGTACTGGCGTGAAGTAGATCATAGATACCAGATCTTGCCTTCCCATACTGGTGGCGAAGCAGATCGAAGAAAACAGATCTTGTCTTCATGTACTGGCGTGAAGTAGATCATAGATACCAGATCTTGCCTTCCCATACTGGTGGCGAAGCAGATCAAAGAAAGCAGATCTTGTCTTCATGTACTGGCGTGAAGTAGATCAAAGATAGCAGATCCTGTCTTCCTATATCGGTAGCAAAGTGGATCGAAGATGCAGATCTTGTTTTCCCATACTGGTGGCAAAGTAGATCGAAAAAAGCAGATCTTATCTTCATGTACTGGCATGAAGTAGATTAAAGATAGCAGGTCCTGTCTTCCTATATCGGTAGCAGAGTGGATCGAATATACAGATTTTACCTTCCCATACTGGTGGCGAAGCAGATCGAAGAAAACAGATCTTGTCTTTATGTATTGGCGTGAAGTAGATCAAAGATACCAGATCTTGCCTTCCCATACTGGTGGCAAGCAGATCGAAGAAAATAGATCTTGTCTTCATGTACTGGCGTGAAGTCGATCAAAGATAGCAAATCTTGTCTTCCCATATTTGTGGCGAAGTAGATCGAAAAAAATAGATCTTGTCTTCATGTATTGGCGTGAAGTAGATCAAGGATAGCAAGTCCTGTCTTCTTATATCGGTAGCGAAGTGGACCGAATATACAGATTTTATCTTCCCATACTGGTGGCGAAGTAGATTGAAGATGACAGATCTTATCTCCATAAGCAGTGGTGGAGCAGATCAAAGATGGCAGATTTTACCTCCTTGAGGTTGCAGTGGAGTATATTGAAGCCAGTAATTCTATTCCCCCGGTCGGCAGTGGAATCGATTGAAGAAAGCAAATCTTGTCTTTATGTAGTGGCGTGAAGTAGATAGGAAAAAGTAGATCTGGTCTTCCCATACTGGTGGTGGAGTAGATCGAAGATACAAGTCTTATCTCCCTGAAGTTGCAGTGGAGCAGACAAAAGTGACCAATCCTATCTCCTTGAAGTTGCAATGGAGTGGGTTAAAACCACAGATCTTATCTCTCTAAAGTTGCAGTAGAGCAGATCGCATCAAGATCTATCTTTTGGTTGTAGCAGAACAAATTGAAGCTATAAGTCTTATCTCCCTGAAGTTGCGGTGGAGCAGATTAAAGATAGCAAATTTTGTTCTTTTGAGAAGCTGCAACATATGAATCCTATCCCCCCGACATTATAGTGGAGTAGATTGGAGCACCAGTTCCTATACCTCTGAAGATGCAGTAGGAAGGAACGAGGCTACTTAAAGAAGAGAAGCATTAAAGAAGCTGAGGCTCAATAAGACCAGGCACAATTGGGCCTTGTAGTCTTTGCTCTATTCCCGTTACACGACAATGAGCAAAGAGGGGCAGCTGTAATAGGGCCCAATCGACCCAGGTCCAAGCAAAATTAAAAACAGTCCAACAATTACAGGCCCAAAACTAACCTAAGCCCAAACAACTAAACCAGACCCCAAAACACCCAAACCCTAGCCGCATGTCCTGCGCCGCAAGCCCCATCAGCCCTTGCACATTGTGCCCCACGCCCGATCGCCGCACGTCTCGGCCTCTCCCGCGCCGTTTGCTTCACGATTTCCTGCAAAAACGGACTCAAAGAGTCCAAAGGAGAAAACACAGCAAGCAATAGCCTTTTTTTATTTTATTTTTCTTTTTCAGGCTATAAAAAGCCATCTTCTAATCTGTAAAAGGGGACGAAAAGGAGAGGAGAAATTGAAAGAATATACAGATATTAAACTTGTTTTTTTCAAAGGTGATTTTTGCTTTTTTTATTTTACAGCGTTTGTTTTATTTTTTTTCGAAATTTTTCTTGTTTTTTTTCTTTTATTTTAAACAAACAAAGAGAAGGGGAAGGATCTTACCCCAGTCGTTGAGGACGCCAGATCGGTGGCCATCTCCGTCGCGATCGGAGCACTGGCCAGGCGAGCGGCGGCGCAAGGACGCTAGGGTTCCAAACCCTAGCAGAGCAAACAGGGGGGCCTTTGTTTTTTTTCTTTCATTCGGTTTCGAATGAATTTGAAGGGCAAAATCTGTTTTAAATAACAGACCAAAATGGCGCCGTTTTAGCCAGGTGCGACCCGCGCGGTGACCCGACCCGAAGGGGAGGATCCGCGCGTTTGGCTTCAAAAGAGGAATTTGTGCAATCAGTCCCTCCCTCTTACAACGCGTTTCAATTAAGACCTTTTTCATTATTTTAAAAATTGGGCCGCATATTTTATGTTTGTTTCAATTCAGTCCCCTGTTGCGCAGCGTTTTAGAAGGACGGGATAATTTCCCTTTTGGTCCTTCGTTGTTATGCGCGTGTTCAAGTGGGCCCTTTCTTTTTAAATTTTATTCAAAATTCGCCCCATTTTTTTTGTTTTTAATTCAACTTAATCCATTTTTTTTATCATAGTTATGCCATACCATTATTTTATTTTATTTTAGTTATTGTTATTATTATTAACATTATTATTATTATTTCATAAAGTGCATACGCATTTTTTTATATAATATATATGCATTTATATATATATATATATATATATATATATATATATATATATTTAAGCTTTTATGAATACATGCATGTCTTTTATTCATACGTTTTTATATATATATTTTTATACTTTTTAAAACTTTTATATACTTTATATTTTATATATACTTATACATTTTTTATTTTGTAAATATATACACATATACATTTTTTATCTTTATTTTATTTTCATGATTTTCATATACATATATACATGTATTTCTATTTGTTTTTATTTGATGTATTTCATTTCTTCTTTTTGTTTGTAAATTTACTCGTATATTATACTTATATATATTGGCAAATGTTTATTTATATATGCTTGAAATTAGAATATTGGTTTCATGTTATACATTAACCCTTTTTTAGCCTATCTTTTCAAAACATGTATATTTTGGTTTTGTCAAAGTGTTAAAATCATCACATTTTATAAATTGTCAAAATATTTGGTACTCATGATTCTCGAGAAAGATCGTATCCTAACTTACTGGTTGTGATTATTTTTCGATGAATTTAGAAAACCAAGTATTCATTTTGCATTAAATTCGCAAATTTTAAATAAAAGCTTATTCTTGGGAGTTCAAAAATGTTGGGTCCTAACTTACTGGTCCTGATATTTTGACTTCTCGAAATAAGAATTTTCAAAAGCAAAAGGCAATATTCAAATATTTTGAAGATTTAAAAACATTGTGCCCTAACTCACTGGGTGTGGTGTTTTATTTCTTTGAAATAAGAATGTCTTATTATTTTGATTCATTCATGAAATAAAAAGTTTCCCTTTAAAATCTTTTCAAATTTTCGACACCAAGACATTAAAAAAATCAATTTGGTACCAATTTTGGGCGTTACGAGGGTGCTAATCCTTCCTCGTGCGTAACCGACTCCCGAACCTGTTTTCTCAAATTTCGCAGACCAAGATTATTTTTAAGGTGGCGACTCCAGTTTTGTTTTTTAAAAAAAGTCGACAACTAAAATTTTTGTTTTCAAAAAAACGGTTTCGACAATTATGTTTACTTTTTATTGCAATTTTAAAAAAATCTATTTTAATTGATACTTTTCAGTATAAAATAGTCTAATGACAGTTTGTTGGGTATCAAATTGTAAGGGTTTAATACAATATTCGGTACATGTGTTTGATATTTTTTTTCCAATGTTACACATATACTTGGCAAAAGTTAAAGTAACGGTGTTATCTTTGTAGTATTTAATTTTGACTCTAGAATCAATTTGATGAAAATTTATAATTTACTAATAATATTAGTAATTAATTTTCATCAAATCAACTCTAAAATTCGAGAAAAAAATCAAAATTAAACACTATCAAATCATAAAGTAAGTAAAAGTTATTTAAAAACATATTATGTAAAAAATTTACAAAAATTATAAATTAATTTATAAAAAAAATTTATATAATTTAAAATTTTTACACAGTAATTATATGATTTTAAATTTTTTATAGTGTACAATCTGTAGTACTTTTACAATATTAGAATATAGTATGTAAATAGTAGATATTATACAATATTTTATATAGCATTAGAATACATCATTTTATATTATTTTTGAAAAGTACAAACTTTTTAAAAATACAAAAAATTTAATATACAATAATTAATATATACAATCAACCCGTGCATTGCACAAGACAAAAAACTAATAATTTAATACAATGATAAAAATATAAATTAATCTAAAATTTTAAATATATTTTAAAAATTAATACAAATAAGAATAATTTGATAATTTCCACGTTAAAACGCAAAACCTAAAAGCACCTAAACCCTAACTTTTGCATTTGGGTGAAAAAACACTTTTCCACCTTAAAAGCATTGTCAAACAACCAATTCCTTAAGTTGATGGTGTAAGTCTTTATGCGCCCAAGTGATCTGCTAATTAATATCACATCCTATAGTAACATTTTTCCTTAAGTCTTGTAGGTTGTATTCTCTTATCACCACCAAGGGAGATACCCCATTGTAAACATTACATGGCTTCGATAGATGTGAGAGACAAAACCTCAACATGAAGACAATACATTTGTTTATTAGAGGCTCGACTGGCTATTCAACAAATAACACTTTAAAAACTTCTTTAAAAAAAATTAATTCCTCAACAAAACTTTTTTTTTCAAAAATAACGGTTAGGTGATCATGAATTAAATTTTTTACCATGAATTTTGGTTTTCTAATCCCTAATTATCTATAAAAATAACGTGAATTTAGATAATAAATATCTAAATTATATATTATATTCAAGGTCTTAGGGTTTCATTGACATGACTACCTAATTTTTTGACATATAATATATTTATCCTAGTGCCACATGACAGCATAATCTATCTATATATCCAATTTTAAAAAAATAATAGAAAATAATATTTTAAAATTATAATATGTTTTTAAATTAATAAAAGATAGTCTTAAAATTATAATAACTTTATCTTGATCATGATGGACATCCACTTAATAAGATATTCATAACACTCCCGCTTGGATGTCCATTGGTAGATAATGTGCCTCGTTAAAACCTTATTAGGAAAAATCCTATGGGATAAAAACCTAATGAAGGAAAAAGAGTACACAATCTATAATATGCATAATATGCTGCCTCATTAAAAACCTTACCAGGAAAACCTAATGGGACAAAACCTCGATTAAGGGAAAAAGAGTGCAACGCGTACTCCCCCTCATGAAAACATCACATATTTTCTCATGTTTTACATATTCAATATTGAATACTAGTTTTTCAAATGACTATTTGAATGTATTTGCTAAGCATTTATATTAACATTCTTTTAAAAGTCATGAGTGAGGGAAATTTGGGAAAATATATTGTTGGGAATCAACCCGGTTAAGCAATGAACAAGTAAAAATAGCGAAAGAAATTGAGAAATAAAACACACAAATTTAACGTGGAAAAACCCCTCTAAAGATGACAAAAAACCACGAGCAAAGATAATTTTACTATAATTGTAAAAGAATGAAGAGTACAAAAGATGGAGCTAAAAACTAAAACCCAAAAATAAAGAACCCTCAAAACGTAAACAGAAAATTCTCTAAATGTGTTATAAGTTCTAATCTCTAATGGGTGTATTTTCTAAGGTTGTAAAAGAACCTATTTATAGGCTAAAT
The DNA here is from genome assembly GCA_008044935.1 of Gossypium turneri. Classification (NCBI taxonomy): domain Eukaryota; kingdom Viridiplantae; phylum Streptophyta; class Magnoliopsida; order Malvales; family Malvaceae; genus Gossypium; species Gossypium turneri. The sequence continues at coordinate 21,942,927 of CP032579.1, read as the reverse complement.
TCATAGGTCAAATAATAATAAAATAATCTAGACTAATCAGAGTTTAATTGAAACAAATAAACAGGATTTAACTAAAAGATTATTTCTCAAATTTGACTAAAATAGGAGTCATACTTAATAAATCTTCACCTTGACTCATATTTCCACAACGTTATCTTTGCCAAAACCCGCTACGGGCCTATCTTGAACTATGCAGGGAATTAACTGAGTTGAATCTGTGCTTAGAAACTGGAAGACTTACTAGCCTTCGACTTGTACACTGCCAAATCAAAACTAACCCAGGTCTAATTTTCACGAACACAGTGCCCTAACTTTTCAAAACCTACATCTAAAAGAGGACCTCTCTTCAATGAAGTAGTCATACCCTTTTCCCTCCTATGACCAAGTTTCCCCTGCTCCAAACGAGTTGACTTCGACTCCATAACAAACGAGGGACGTCCAATTTCACAGGTCACTATAAAACCTTCTAGAATATAAAGACTATCGATTTTTTACCTTTTAACAAAACGAGAGCTCCACGAGATACTTTAATGCCGCTTGACTCGATGTTGATTCTGTATCCTTTCAAGTCTAAAATACTCAAGGAGATGAGATTCTTTCGCAAATCAGGTACATACCTGACATCTGATTGTGTTCTAATCGTCCCATCATGTATCCTAATTTTAATAGTACCAATACCAATTACCTTACTGGATGAATCGTTTCCCATGCGCACAACTCCACCTTCAACCGAATTGTATGTGGAGAACCATTCTCTATTGGGACACATATGGAAAGAACATCCCGAATCTAGGACTCACTCAGACGTAAGCTTGGAGTTATCGTTCGTTGACACTAATAAGAAATCATCACCGCTTTCATCAGCCAAATTAACACCAGCTACATCTTCCTCATCACTCTCAGCAGCTCTTTTATTTCGCAGTTTATGACAATCTACTTTGACGTGACCTAATTTTTATAATAGCGACACATTTTGTCTCGATTCTTTGATGCTACCAAAACGAAAGCTTGCCTATTTGCCTCTCTATTCGAACCAAACTCGTTATCAAGTTTGTCTCTACTCAACAAATGACCCTTCACGTCTTCAAACGATAGTTTGTCTCTACCATAAATCAAAGTCTCTCTGAAATACTTGTATGAAAAGGGTAAAGAACACAATAATAGCAAAGTCTAATCTTCATCGTCAATCTGAACCTCAACGTTCTTTAAATCATTTAAAAGAGTAATGAATTGACTGATGTGATCTCTAAGAAGCTCATATTCATTCATGCGAAACGTAAATAGATGTTGTTTTAAGACTAAATAGTTAGCCAGAGACTTTGTCACATAAAGAGTTTCTAACCTTTTCCACAAGGCGGATAAGGTCTTCTCCATCAATACCTCCTACACTACCGTATTCGTAAGGCACAACTAGATTGCAGACAAGGCCTTTTCATCAAGCTCTTCACATTCTATTTGATTTAGATTCTCAGGCTTTTTCCGGGTAACAACCTTTTTCAAGCCAGTTTGAACTAAAATTGTCATCATCCAAACTTGCCACAGATTGAAATTTGTGACACCATCGAATTCTCAATTTCAAAGCTTGTTGCTGCCATCTCTGAACAAGCTGATCTACAAAAATTGAACTTGATCTGATACCACTTGTTGGGAATCAACTCGGTTAAGCAATGAACAAGTAAAAATAGCGAAAGAAATTGAGAAATTGAACACACTAATTTAACGTGAAAAAACTCCTCCAAAGAGGATAAAAAACTACGGGCAAAGATAGTTTTACTATAATAGCAAAAGAACGAAGAGTACAAAAGATGGAGATAAAAATTAAACCCCGAAAACCCGAAAACAAAGAACCCTCAAAACGTAAAAATAAAATTCTCTAAATGTGTTATGAGTTTTATTATCTAATGGGTGTATTTTTTAAGGTTGTAAAACAGCATATTTATAGGCTAAATACATAGGTCAAATCATAATAAAATAATCTAGACTAATCAAAGCTTAATTGAAACAAATAAACAGAATTTAACTAGAAGATTATTTCTCAAATTTGACTGAAATAGGAGTTATACTTAACATATATTTTGATCTCTTCAGGAGATTCAACAATAATCATAACAAACTTTAATCATATTCTTTTATAAATATACAATTAGGTATTTTGGATCATTTTATAATTCTCTTTCAACTACTATTCACTAAGTCAAATTTATCACATATGTTTTTAAATTAATAAAAGATAATCTTAAAATTATAATAACTAAATTTTACACCCGCTGTGCTTATAAACCATTAATTATAAATAAATTTATCTTATATTTATATGAAATAATTATTATATTTTAATATCTATGCAAATAAATTAAGAAATATATTCGAATGAAATAAAATAAACTGAGAAATCAAAAATTAAAATAATATATAACTTGTCAGACCCTTTAAATATTTCTAACGAATCTCTAAAAATAAATAATTTAAATAATACAAACAAACTCCCAAGTAATACAAATACGAAAAAAATAATTAAAATACAATAAAAAATCTACATAACATGAATAATTAGATAATATATATTAAATTATTAACTCGTAATAAATTTATATAAATTTATTCTTTTTAAAATTTAATTTTTTTTAAGCCAGACATTGACTTTGTTGAAGGGAACAAAGATTATTGATTATATTTTTGAAATATGCTACTCAATTTTTTTTTTTTTTGCATACATTTTAATATTTCTGGTTTAAACTTAAGGTTTTTTTTTTTTTCAATTGCTTATATCTTCCAAATATTGTTTCATGAACAATTTTAATTAATAGGCCAGTATTTAAATAAAAAAATTTTATAAAAAATTAATTATAGATATGTTTTCTATTTTGGATATAATTAAAATGTTAATTCAAAATGAGATTAGAACTCCTTTTAACATTTTATAGCTCTTATATTTAAGTATTATTCATGATTTTGATATTTTATATTTGAATCTTACCTCATTCATCTCACTATATAAGTTACACCCTCAGACAAATATATAAATTACATATATTAATACTAATTTTTTAAACCTCATTTCAATATTTATTAATTCAGCCTGATTGAAAGGGAAAACATATTTGTCCTAACAACAACATGACTATCGCAACTCAAACTCAAACCATACCTAAAACAATAAACACCCTAACCATCATACCAACACACAAAATTCACAAACATTTACATTTTGAGCACTGCTTAACCACCAAAGTCGATTATGTATTTTTCTTTCCTTTTATCGATTTAATAAAATAAAATAATTCTATTTTTATGGTATATTGAAGTTTCTATATTAGGTTTTGTGCAATATTATCACTAATTAATTTTATTAATTTCATTAAAAACATTATCTTTTTATTTCTAATATTATTTATAAAAATTAAAAATCGATACATACAATAATCATGCATTACACCGGATAAAAAACTCAAACAAATAACGATGCACAGTACTACATGAACTAGAAAATCCAAGGAGATAAGTAACTTGTGAAGCCAAAATTTAACTATTTGAACCTATTACAAACATGTTGAGTAATATTTTATCGTGTCTTATTTATAGGAATGTTGGGGTATTTATATATACGGTTACAAGTCTATTACAGCTCATAACAGGGCCCCACTATTTTGTCTTGATTTTATTGCCTCTGGTACTAAAATTCTTTGTCCTTAGTACTGACATTCTCTGCGAACTCCAGGCCTGCTAGACACGTGTTTACGGAGTACGCGGTCCTTTCTGTTTTTAAGACTGATATCCGGAGTGGGCTCCGTACCTATTGGACATGTGTTTGGGTGGTTTGCGGGGCACACGGTCCTTTTTGCGCACTCATTGGTTGCGTGCGAGCTGAGGTCGTGGCCTTCCCTGGATTCTTGCGAGCTCAATCTGCGACCCATGCTCGCGGACCCCTTTTGCGAGCCGTGTTTGTGAGCTCTCCTTGCGAGCTATATCTGCAAACCCGCATCGCTGTCCTATTGTGATTCTCTTTACACTTAGTCTTCGAGTGGGATCTATCCGAATCGTGGGTTAAAAACTCAAATCCTTTCCAAGGCTCAGGTCGATGGCTACTGATGTATAACAATCTAGTCCCCCTAGTGGGACTAAGGGGTGTTATAAAGCTACGATCCTTAGGTCCATCGTGTCAAACTTAAATGCAGCTTTCTGGGTACATTGCGAGTTGTGATACACAACAGTTGTTTTGCTACGTGCACGTGCGAGTATCGAGTGTGCGTATCTGACTATTAAGAGTTGAAGCGTTTCTATTTGTTCGCCTTTGGGTCGTCGATCTTCTTTGGTCATGTGAACTGTCAAAAAATGGGAAAAAATCCCTCCTTAATAAGAGGACCCTCAGTGCCCTAAATTTCAACACTTAGAATTTTCAAGAATCTAAAAAAACGTAATTCCCAAAAACACTTACTCTTTGGTTTCTGTTTTTGTTTTCTTTTATCGATAGCATGGTGAAGATGAGAGGAACTGGTAACCGCATCACCTTAGTCCGTTCACCGCGAGAACGACCGTCTTTAGTTCTGGTGACAGAGAAATCCTATGTCTGCACCACTAAATGGGAGAAGTTGGAACGAGTCCTGGCAATGTGGGAAATAAAACTCCCCAACTTTACGTATGAGTTCTCCCTTTCGGAGGGGTCACATCGGTTGTGTGAGACTATCGAAGATAGCTTCCTGCTTTTGGTGCACGCACTTGAGGCTAGGTTTCATTTATCGCGGTACCATTTCTTATGCAACCTTCTGGATGACTACATTATTAATTTTGGCAAACTCTCAAGCTTTTCCTGGTGGCTCATTATGACGCACTTTCTTGACTGCAGTCAACACAGTGAGGTCTTATGCTTTCCATTTTCCAGCATTTGTAACAGTTGAAGAATCATGATTTGGAGAATTCATCTACGTTCTACTACTTCTCCCCTCGCAAAAATGTGTAAACAATCATTTGAAACTATTGTTCCAACCTTCGCTTGACCTGGGGAATGTACGTCTAAGTTCGCAATTTGCTTGGCGAGAACTTTGGGTTCCTCATAAAATGGTCATCACCTAGTAACGATATGTATGCGTTTCAACAGAGCCTCATTACAGATGAAGTTGTTGCCTAGTTTCGAAGGCTTCGTATTGGTCGCTTGCTAGAGATGATCATGGGTCGGGCGGCCCGGCTCGGCCTGACGACCCGCCCCGAAATTTGGGAGGGTTTGGGTAAAAATATAGGCCCGAAATATAGGTTTGGGCAAAAAATAAGGCTCGTTTAGAAAATGGGCTGGGCCTCGGGTAAAATTTTTTTGGCCCGGGCCTGGCCCGAATATAATAAATATATATATATATTAAAATAAATTTCTCATTTTCCCTTCCCATTTCCCATTTCCCATTTCCCATTTCCTATTTCCCATTTCCCTAAGCCTGTATATTTTGAAATTTTTTTATTTTTATTTTAAAATTTTTAATTTTTATATTTAAAATTTAAAATTTAATTTTAATTATTAGTATTGTTAAATTTCTTGATATGATACTTCATGAGAAAGGGTTCTACTCTAAAATAAAAATAAAAATTCTTTTTTTAACTCTTTATAATTTATAAAATTTTAAAATAGTAATGGTAAAATTACACTTTGCCCCTCAAATGATAAAAAAGTTAATTCAATCTTTTAAAAATGGGCCAGGCCAGGCCGGGCTCAAGCTTAGTATTTTTTCCTTGGGCCGGGCCTGAATAAAATTTTAGGCCCATGTTTCGGGTCGGGTCGAGCCCTGGCCTAGGAAGCGAGCTAAAATTTTTTTGAGCCCGGCCCAAACTCGGCCCGGCTCGGCCCATGATCACCTCTAGTTTTAGCCCTAATGGGTGGAGCCCTGGTGACAACCAATAGGTCGTTATGTCAATCGGTGCACTGTCTAAAGGTGTTGTTTGGCCTCATAACTCATTTGATCAATTGGCTCAAATACTGCTAGGTTATATGTTGAAGCTCTTTAACTTATTCTATCACTTCTGCCAAATGAAGCTTTGTCCATTTGCTTTTGCTGAATTTGTACAAGGGAGCTGTTGGGTTAGATATTAGTTTGTTAACTGATTCCACTGATCACAGGGTTATTGCTGATGCAGGAATCGATCAAGGCTCTGAGAACACTTCAAGTGAGACTGATAGAATATCTCACGAGCTCAACGAGGTTATTGATATTGATTCGTTTGTCAATAGGGCGCGTGTAAGAAACACAAGACTATTGTAGGAGTTGTACATATTGGTTCTGTGAGTGAGGAGGGGAATAGTTCACAGGAGTATCGCAATATAAAGAGAGCAGATCTTGTTGGGGTTACTACTACTATTGTTGGCGCTTCGAGTCCTTCCAGTTTTCTACCAGCGAGCTTGTCATATGTTCCCCCTGCTTGTTCACTAAGCACTGTTAATGTGGATACCTCTTCCGCCTGCTGCCGTGCTTTCCCCTCTGTGGCTGTCGTTAAAGAAGCGTCAATCGGGCATAATAAAGGTTCATATTCTTGGCATGGGGACTCGAGTCAATAGGGGTACCCTTATAACCCTAATGTCGCGACCCTCAGATGGCAAGCTTTAGTGCCAGAGGCTGCTAGACCAAGCAGCGCACAGCTACCTCCAGCCTCAAGCTTGTGCTCCTCTCTATGATTCTTACTTTTTAAGGTTAATATAGTTGGATTGAGGTATGAAGAGGCCCGTCAAAGGGAGATCGCGGGTACTAAGGTGGATTTGGCAAGAGTTTGCGAGCAGCATCACAAGATGATGGAGGAGAACAAGGTTATCATCAAGCAAAATAAAGATATCACGGAGTGTTTGGCAATCGTTGAGATTAAAGCGAAAGGTTAGAGCATGATGTGGTTGCTGAATGGGAATGCAAAGAAGCTTTGCGAGCTGAGTTGGACAGGCTTACAGAGGAGCACACAGCTGAAACAGATAGGATTATCCGAGAGTGCCAAGATCAAGTGGCTAGCACGATCAGGGAGCAGCTTCAGGTTCAAGTGGATTTTAAGAAAAAGAAAGCTGAGAATGTTTTAAGTTCTATTTCGAATCTGAAGATGAACATACTACTCCTTGCTTAGGTCGCTGGTGGTCCCTTCGATGTCTGTAAAGTGGATCTTGATGCTCTCGAGGGGGTGGATATGAGCGAGCTAGGCTTTGATGTGCTATGTCCCTCGAGTGCTACGTGAGACTCCTTTGTGTCCTCCTAAAAGAATTCTCCAGCTTTTTACTTAGAGGAGGACTCAATTGAGGATAACATTTTGGTCTCTTCTGTTGAAAATATGACTTCCCTTGTTGCTGTGATGATGTGGCCCCTATTGCTGGAAACGATGATGACGTGGCCTTTGCTGCTAGTAATGATGTGGTCAAGGTGCTGAAGGGGAAACTAATGTACTTTAGCTTGTCTAATGCTCTGTACATCCGTTGTGGAATAAAATGAAAATTTGTTTCTATTATTGTAGTGTTGTTATTTTTCATTTGTTTTTTTAAATCCTTTATACGACTTTATTGTTATCGTAAAAATCTTAGATAACTTTGCAAAAGTCATTAGCTGGGAACATTAATCCACGAACTATTTTAAACTTGCAAAAATTTTGAAAGATAATCAGTTAGGGATGTGAATCCATAAGCTGTTTTATACTTACGAAAATCTTGAAAGATAATCAGCTGGGGATGTGAATCTGCGAGCTATTTCATACTTAAGAAAAATTTGAAAGGTAACACAGTTGGGGATGTCAATCCGCAAGCTGTTTTAGACTTGCAAAAATTTTGAAAAATAATCAGCTGAGAGTTTTCAATTGTAACAACCCGATAATCAGAAGTGTCAGAAAGTGCATTCCCAGGACTCCGTTCCCGTAAATTAGACTCATAAATATTTTTAATAAATATTTAAGAAGCTAGTTGTGTAGTTAATTAAATTTCGATTAAGTGAATTTGCATGAATTAAGAATTATTATAGTATAAGGACTAAATTACGTTTAAAGTAAAAGTTAATTTATGATTTAAAAATAATTAAAGGGACTAAAGAAGCAATTTCACCATTGTTTCCTTAAGTGGGACGGCATTAGTGAATTATATAAAACTTATATGTAAATTTATTTTATATATTATAATAGTTAAAGTTAAAATATGTTATAATATTAAGAAATTTTAATAATTAAGTAAATGTATATATGTATTATATAATAATAAATTAAAGTATAATAAAACAAATAGGTAATAAAAGAGAGAGCCATACAAAACTAAGAAAGAAAAAGAAAGAAATGGAGAAAGAAAGTCACGCACGACCTAGGGACTTCTAGGGTTCAAACTTCAATTGGTTAGTCAATTTAGTTACCTTTTCTTGTAATTCTTATGTTTTTGGAATCTCGGTACCTAGGGCTACCCGACCCATGTTGAAAATTTAGCATTGATTAAGTTTTTAAATGTTGTTAATGTTGAATAGTTTTAGAATTAGGGATTAAATTGATAGATTTTTAAGCTAGAAATAGAAAAGGATTAAATTGTAGAACAAATTGTAAATTTTGAGTAATAGGGACTAAATTGTAAAAATTTTAAAATCTAGGATTTTAATTGAAAATAGGGAGTTAATTTTATTTTAAAGTGAAATTTGTATGAAAATATAGTATTCAATGTAAAGAGTAAAAATTAGTCTCAGTTTAGGGACTAAATTGAAATTTAGGCAAATATTGAGATTTAAATATTCAATATGAAATTGAATTGTGTTGTATTGATGAATTTTAATTGTTTTAATTCCGTAGCTAACATCGTACCGGAATCCTCAACTAAAAAGGGGAAGGATAAAATCGACGTCGAATAGCTCAGAATTTACAATTTGTATTTCTATAATCTGAACCTAGTTACTAATTGTTGTATTTTGATTTAATGCATATGGTAAGTGGTTGAGGTGAGTATTTGGCACTTTGATATTGAATTGAATTAAAGTTGATTAAAATGGATTGAAATGGTATATATATTATGAATGTATTGATTATTTGAATTGAAATGAATATATATATATATGTAAATGTGATAATGTTCAAATATGATAATTGGTTATTGGTTGTATTTGGAAAGTGAATTGGAACCCTATTAACTGTATCGGGCTGAATCGGATATAGATGGCATGTCATAGGATAGGAAGAGTTCAAGAATTTCTTCGACTTCGAGTCGATGAGGCACTGGATGCCAATTTACTTCGGTTTAACCGATGAGACACTATGTGTCAATTTATGTAGCGCTGGGCACAGTTACTACTTCGGATTTATCCGATGGGGCTTAGGGTGCCAAACTGGTGTGTTTGTTGGATCCCTGTATCCGTCTGAATCTGAGTCGTGTTAATAGGGGTAATTAAATAAACGATTCTATAATTGATATTGGATGATATTGTATGTGAATTGAAAATGGGATAGAGATTTGAAAAAAAAATGAGATATATGAGTAATGTACTCATTGATTGAATATAGTTGAATTATGCAACTGTTAAAATGAAATGTAGTTTGATATGTGAAAAGCTATTTATATAGCAAGTATGAGAATTGGGATATTTGTTAAACAAATGAAATATGATAGCATGTGTTAGTTGAATATAGTATGAAATGATATGCTATTATGTATGAATTCAAAGTGTTGGCATATAGTAGTTGTGATTTTTAAATATTAATATGTGTTTATATTTCAATTATACATTTGTAATCTCTTGTTTTTAAATATTCAGATTATAGAAATATCACTAAGTTTTACTCAGCATACGGTTTTGTTTTTCCGTGCGCAGGTTAGATACTTCACTTTTGATCACCGATTCAGCATCCAACAACGATCCCGAACTCAAATGTGGTGATGTTTATCTTTTGTGTCGGAATGTACCTAGGATGTCTAAATGATAGTTATTTTATGGATGGATATTAAATAAGGTTATAAGTGTAATGTTGGTATATAAACATGTGTTTGTGTTGGAAGCCATAGTATGGTATGGTAAATTAAACCAAAGCTTGGTATGTGCATGTGAATTTAAGTTAATATTTTAGGTAGATATAAGCTAGGCCAAATTGATAGATTTTGGCATGTTTATAATTTTAATTTGAATGATGTATTGATGATATGTTTTGATTATATAAATGTGGTACCAATGAGGATACATTGGTTAGGCACCTAGTATGATTGTTTTGGCACTTTTGAATGTGTTTAATCGTGTTTCGAACAGGTTAAACGAATGGTTTTTGAGTTGTTTAATGTACAAGCATGTAGGAATTGATAAATTTTTTGTATAAGGCACATTTTAGGTCCACACGGTCGGACACACAGGCATGTGACTTGGCCGTGTGAGACACACGACTAGCACACGGGTGTACGGGGTCATTTCGAAGGGTACACGGCCTGGCACGCGGGCTTGTGGCTTGGCTGTGTGACCCAAGTCAGTGAGTTACACGGGCACAGACACGGGCTGGGACACGACTGCGTGTCCCTACTTCGAATGCCCACACGGCCGTGTGAACCCTGCAGTTAAAGTTTTTCTAACTTTTTCTTAAAAATTTCAAATGTTCCTGATTTAGTTTCAAATCATTTCTAAAGTGTTTTCAAACTCTCAATGGCTTAATAAGGGACTCTATGCATGTTAATGATGAATCATTTTATGATTTTTGAAATGTTTGAAATGAATTATTAGATTAGGATTACTTGGTAATGCTCTGAAACCTTATTCCAGCGACGGATACAGGTTAGGGGTATCACATCAACTCTCACTAACTATGTTTGAAGCTGTGGCTCTTAGCCAATGAGCCTTAGTATGATAGTTGGAAGCTTTTCTCTCGTTAACTATGTTGGAGGCTGCGGCTCTTCGCCTATGAGCCTTAATATAAAAATTGGGAGCTTTGCTCTTGCTAATTTTGTTGGAAGCTGCAACTCTTCGCTGACAAGCCTCAGTATGACAGCTGGGAGTTTTACTCTTGCTAATTGTATTGGAGATTGTAGCTCTTCGCCTGTAAACCTTAATATGACAGCTAGGAGCTTTACTCTCTCTAATTGTGTTAGAGGTTGCGGCTTTTTGCCTACAAGCCTTAATATGACAACTGGGAGTCTTGCTCTTGCTAACTGTGCTAGAAACTGAAGCTCTTCGCTAGTGAGCATTAGTATGACAATTGGGAGCTTTGCTCTTACTAACTATGTTGGAGGCTGTGGCTCTTCGCCTACGAGCCTTAATATGATAGCTGGGAGCTTTAGTCTCGTTAGCTGTGGTGGAGGATGTAGCTCTTCGCCTTCGAGCCTTAATATGACAATTGGGAGCTTTACTCTCGCTAACTGTATTGGAGGTTGCGGACTTCGCCTGCAAGTCTTAATATGATAGTTGGGACCTTTGCCCTCGCTAACTGTGTTGGAGGCTGCGACTCTTCACTTGCAAGCCTGAATATGAATTCTAGGAGTTTTGCTCTCGCTAACTGTGTTGGAGGCTATGACTCTTCGCCTACAAATCTTAATTTGACACAAAAATTGTTCAGGGAAATTTTTCATTCATAAGATAATGAGTTATACATAGTATTTTTTGAGATGTCAAGCGTTCCAAGTTTGCAGTACAACTATGCCCTCCATTCTTACTAGCTTATATGCTCCATAACCTATTTTTTCTATTACTTTGTATGACCCTTCCCAATTTGGAGTCATTTTTCCTCGTTGAGAAGCGGGTAGACTAGCCTTGGTATTTCTTAAGACAAGATCGCCTACTTGGAACTATTTGTTTTTTACTTTGAAATTATAATAGCGAGCTACTTGTTAGGAGTGTACTGCGTTTCTGACTTCGGCTGTTTCTTTTAGTTCATCAACTAGATTGAGGTTAAGCTTGAGAGCCTCTCCTAATTAGCTTCCTCCTCAAAGTGTTGCATTTTGTGCGACCTCAAACCGATTTCTATAGGGATTACCGCTTTTGCACCGTAAACAAGAGAGAAAGTTATTTCTTCTGTCACAGTGTAGGGTGTAGTTCGTAAAGCCCATAAAATTCCAGGCAGTTCTTCCAACCAAGCACCCTTAATTTCGTCAACTTTTTATTAAGCGTTGTTAGAATTTTCTTGTTCATCGCTTCTACTTGCCCATCGATTTATGGCATTTTCACTGAGCATTGAGCTAGAGTTATTCAGATGTTAGTACTAAATGTTTCTAATTTTCCCTAAAACTACGTGTCATTGTTTATGATGATCGTGCGAGGCATCCCAAACCTATAGACAATCAATTTCCAAAGGAAAGACTCTATTTACTTTTCTGTGATGATTACTAAAGCTTTGGTTTCAATTCATTTGGTGAAGTAGTTTACATCCACTACTATGATTTTTTTTTATGTTATGGCTATAGGGAACGGACTAAGGATATCAACCCTCCAAGTTGCAAATGGCTAAGGACTTGACATGACTTGAAGGGGCTCCGCTAGTTGTCGTTGGACTTTGGCGTTTTTGTAGTAGAAATCACACGTGCGAACTAACTAGTGGGCATTTTCTTGGACTATAGGCTAGTAGTACGCTTGTCTAAAGATTTTCTGTGCGAGCAATTTGCCTCCTAAGTGATCATTACAAATTCTCTCATGGATCTCTCTCATAACGTACTCCAGTTCAGATGGCAATAGACACCGCAATAGTGGATACGAAAACCCTTTTCTATACAATACACCCTTCAAAAGGGTGTATCTATTATACACCCCTTAGGGAAGGTTTGAGGCTTATACAACAGGGTCAGAGCTCGCGCGGTAACCCCAAGGGCAAGCAAAAGGTTTAAGGAACCATCTATGTGATCGTAAGAATAGATGACGAATGGGTAGGTTTCAACACAAAAAGAAGGACAGACATAGAAGTATGATATCAGTTAATACTCCCAAGAGGTCGTGCCAATAGGAAAAATAGAGATCGAGTTTGGTGGCAGCGATAAAGAGGGAAATTACTCGATAGTGGTCTTGGTAACAGTCATAGTTTCAAGTCAAAAGAATACTTGTTGATAGTGGAAATGTAGTGGAAGTGTTATCTTAGGAAGCATACCAAAAAAGGGATTAAAAGAACAATCATTACCTAGAGCTGGTCCGCTGTACAGTTTTGCAAACCACCCAGTCGATGTGAAAGGCTCAATCACCCTGCTAGTCACCTTAGGGGATGGTAAACACACTACCACAGAGTATGTTTAGTTCTATGTGGTGGACCACTCAATGCCATACACTGCCATTTTCAGAAGATCAATAATGAGAATGGTGAAGATGGTGGTCGCAACATTCTATATGAAAATTAAGTTCCCGACAAAGACTAGGGTTGGATTTCTACGATCTGATCAACGCATTGTGAGGCATTGTCACATGTTATCTGTCAAGTAAATGAGAGAACCTACGGTTGATGAGTAGAGTTTGTAAAAGGCTGAGTTAGCAAGTCAAGCTCTGGATTTGGATAGTCCTAACGTAAGAGATGAGCACAGGAGCAAAAAATTCGAAGCTGCGAAACATGCTGAGACCCTGCAGCTATTTTGTGACAATGAAAAGAGAACCATCAAAATTTCTTCAGCATTGAAAGATAAAAAGAAGAACATACTGGTCAAATATTTGAAGAAAAACGCAAATGTTTTTACCTGGTCCGCAGCGGGCATGCCGAACGTAGACCCTCAAGTCATTATACACAAGCTGAATGTCTTCCTAGAGGCATGGGTCAGAAACCCAGATCCTCTCTAGTGCTCAGGTTAGTGGCTACTAATGTATAATAACCTAGTCCCCCATAGTGGGCCTAAGGGGTGTTATAAAGTGGCGCTCATTAGATCCATCGTGTCAAACCTAAATACAGCTTGCTAGGTACACTGTGAGCTGTGATACACAACGGTTGTTTTGCCATATATACAAGCGGGTATCGAGTGTGCGTATCTAACCTTATAGCCTACTGATCCTCCAAGTTTTTTGTGTTTAGGGTTGCTGCATAGAATCTTTTTATGTAATCTTGAAAGGACTCGCCTTCCCTCTGCTTCACCAACATCAGGCCCATAGGCATATTCATGATTTCCTATAGGCCTTGAATCTGCCCAAGAACATTTGACCAAAATATGAGAAGTTTCGGACTGAACCTTGTGGGAGGGAGAGGTACCAGTCATTGGCATTTTTTTGAGTGTTGTGGAAAAAGCTTTACATTTCGCTGCATCTGATGCTCCCAGCATGTTTATATAGTCATTATACTACATCAAGTGAGCTCACGGGTCCCTTCTTCCCTCGAAACATATCTTTCGGGACCTTGAAGTCATGTGGTAAGCTTACTGTCGCGATCTTAATGGCCAATGGGTTATTGGAATAAAATAACTAGTTCATGTCTTGTAATTTAAGGTGTAACGCCCGCACGTCTCTTCGCAGCTTGTCCATTTCACTTTGCCATTCTTTTGTTGGGGCTTCGTCCTGTGTTTTACGTTATCTTGGGAACCAGAGTTGTCAGCATGCATCTTCTTTCACAACTCCTCGTTCTGTTTCAACAACTCCTCGTCTTGAGTGGTCATCTGTTCCCTCATGAACTTCATTTGTTCCTGGATGGCCAAGAACTATTGGGGGGTGCCTCTTGGTTAAAAGGAAGTGGCAGCCCTTGATCGATAAAGATGTTTAAATCCAAAGGAATAGAGGCTCCCTGATAAATTGCATTGTCAAAGTTTTTCAGTCTGTCTGTGAACCATCCAACGAACAAATTTGTTTTGTCGTGCTGGGCACAGAAACCTGATGCTCCGGCCTGTCTTGATGATGAATTGATTAGGGGATTTTAACTCGGGTGAGCCATTTGTTTCCAAAAATGAAGAAACTTAATCAAACTTAATAAAACTGATGATCGGAAGTCTATCCACGCTCATCGCACCAATTGTTTAGTAATATTTTCTCGTGTCTTATTGATAGGAATGTTGGGGTATTTATACATGCAGTTACAAGTACTATTACAACTCATAACAAGGCCCTACTACTTTGTCTTGATTCTATTGCCTTTAGTACTAACATTCTATGTCTCTAGTACTGACATTCTCTACGAACTCCAAGCTTACTGGGCACGTGTTTACGGAATATGTGGTCCTTTCTATTCCTAGATCTGATATCCTGATCGGGCTCCGTACTTGTTGGACACGTGTCTGGGTGGCCTGCGGGGCACGCAGTCCTTTCTGCGCACTCCTTGGGTGCATGTGAGCTGAGGCCGTGGCCTTCCCTGGATTCCTACGAGCTCGATCTGCGACCCGTGCTCGCGAAACCCTTTTGTGTGCCGTGTTCGCAAGCTCTCCTTGCGAGCTATATTTGCGAACCCGCCTCGCTATCCTCTTGTGATTCTCCTTACAGTTAGTCTTCGAGTGGGATCTGTCCAGGTCGTAGGTTGAAAATTCAGATCCTTTCTAAGGCTTAAGTCGGTGGCTACTAATGTATAACAAAACATTATAACAGTATTATAAATTAAAGACAATACATTTGTTTAAAATTATATTTTATTATAAAGAATTACTATATGATTAATAATTATGTTAATTTTGATGAGTCGTTAATAATATGAGGACAGTATGATATGGTAAGTTAATATTATTATGTTAGACAAAATTTTAAGTTAAATTATACAACTAATCTCTATAATTTTTTTTCTCTTTTCTCTTATTTTTATTTAATTGTCTTCTTCTTCTTCTCTCTTTTTTATTTTTCTATTTTATTTTCATTATTACGCAAAATCAATGGGCAATGAGAGAATGTTCCAAGAATCAGAACTTGAACCTCATATTCTTTGGTAATTCACGCAAGTACTAATACCATTCCACACTATTTCTACGAAGAAATCCAGTATACTCAGAAATAAAAGAAAAATAAATAAATTCACTCAAAAGGACTAATTACAATTTGAACTAAATATTAGATTATTGTTACACCAGTTTACCCTATAGTTAAAAACAAACAACGGGAAACCTCAAGGTCGTCAGTCGTCATCTCTTTAGCGAAAGTAACCAAAAAAAAAAAAGAATAAAGAATGGCACATGGTGGCTACGGTAAGCGGCGCGTGGCGGAGGGCAAGCGCGTAGGACGGCGATCAAAAGGACCTCGCCTAGACAAGAAACTAAAGCCTAAAGCCGTTTCTCTTAAGAACCAGATACGCTCCATTGAACGCATGCTACGAAAGGTATTCTTTATTCTTCATTCTTCATCTCGATTTTTTTAATAAAAATTTTAATTTTCATGTAAGGGTTTTTAAGCTGTGCGATAAATTTCTCTGCTTTGCGTTTATTTAAGGATCTTCCTCCTGAAGTGAGAGAAGCTCAAGAGACGAAATTAGAAGGGCTTAAGAAACAACAAGAAATACATACTCGACTTGCTGTGGAACGAAAGCTATTCTTGCGTGATCGAAAGATTAAGTTTTTTGGTACAATCAAATAGTTACCATTATCCGTTCTTAGTTGTTATTATGATTGGTTCATATTTGGAATGGATATTCATTCATAATTTACTTGAATTGTTATTTAAGAAAGAAGAAAGATTGAAAGGCGAATAAGGCGGTTGGAGAAGCAGCAACGGACTTCGCCAGGTCAGGCACAAGACATGGAGATTGCTGAACAGCTTTCTAAATTAAAAGAGGATCTTGAATATGTTAGGGTAAAGCTTGTAGCGTATTTAGTTCTCTTTGAATTTGCATTCTTGTTGATGAAAATTAGATGGGAGGAGTGTACTATGTTTCTTGAACTCTTTGTTTTTGCTTGAGTATCAGTGTCCAGCATCTATGTTTGATACAAATTCAAACATGGGTATCGGATTATGATCCTCTCATGTTGGGGTAAATAGGGTGTTTGTTATTTAACTGACTATTGCAACTTGAATTCAGCATATGTGCTAAATTATGAGAGGCTAAAATTTAGTATTTTATTTTGAAATACAGTTTTTCCCCAAGACTGAGAAATATGTATCCTTATTTACGGTAGGTGATGGTTCGGACCTAATTGATAGGAGAAATAGATTGCGGAAGCAGATAAAAGCCAACTTAGTTGCTGCTGCTGCAAGCGGGAAAGATTTGGAAGGTACAGTCTTTCTTCACCATGGCAATATAATATTATATGAAGTGATTTATTTTACTTGATTGCATGGTATGGAGTAATTAGCTTTTTTAGAATAAAGGCATTCTCGTTCTCGATTGAGCTGGAACTCACATATGGCGAAGAAAACTCTTCTAATTGAATTTTGCATGGTAACAGGACTTTGTTGAATCTTTTTGAGCGTGTTTGTAGCGCAAAACTATGTATTAAGTCATGGATGTATCATGTGTTTTTGTATCGGGTGTTGTTTTACCTGCTTATGTTGTTCTTATTAACTTCTATTGTCATACTCAAAAGAATGATGTCTTTCATTTGGACTTCCCTTAACAGAGACAGGGAGTGAGGATGATGGGCTGTTGGATTTGAGCGATGATGATTTCTTTTTGACTGGAAGCTCGAGTGAGGAAGCTGATGCAGATGATGAATGGACAGAAAGTACAAGGTACGTATTGCATCAATGAGTTGAACTGCTCCATTGAACTTTGCTTCTTCTCTTGATGGGAAGGGAAGCACGGACTTGGACACGCCCTTGACAAAGTGTTTATGCTTCATAGATGGAAAGTCTTAGTTGATGGTATTTTTGTTCCTTCGTATTATTAGTACTGATATGACTGATATAACTGCCATTAGAACTTCGTTTTACATGAACATTGACTCATGGTCACTGTGGACCTGGACTCTGGTTAGCAGAAGCAGTAGGTTCTGTTTGTATTTAACTTCAGTCTTTCACTGCAAGTTTTTGGTAGCTATGTTACTTAGACTCGGATGTGTCTGATATGGTTATGCATGCTACAGAGGTATATTGTGTATTTTCCAAGTTTTTTTTTTTTTTTGTGTAGTTGGAGGGTTCTTGGAGGGTTAAATGGACTCGTATCCGAAAGTGTGTTAGACATGAGTACTTCAAAAAATTTGCAAATTAAAGAGTTGGAGTAACTTAGTTTTGTAGTTGGTTAGAGTTGGGAATCTTTATTCTACCTCTTTTGTTGCAAGGAAAAGTGCAGTTAAACATATTTTGCTATTTCTGTGCAGGGAACGTGCTTCTGGCATAGCGGCATCCGGCATGTCTAGCGATGAAAGGAATCAGGTTCAGAATCGAATAGAATTGTTGTGGTTTTAAGAAAATAATTTATTTTTAACTGTTTTAACATATTTGTGTTCCGTTTTTCTCTTGCATGCTGGAACTTATAACAGAAACAGGTATCTGCGAGAGCTTTAATGCCGCCTCCGAGGCCATCAAGTAATTCTTTTTCAAACTCAGTATGTGCAAAATCAAGGTTTGGATCTTCATCTAGCCGAAATTCATCAATACGAAGAACGGAAATGTCCACATCTAGCAACACTTCAAAAAGCAGTAGTTCTTCCTTTAAGGCAGGGGAATCCTCCAATTCAAAGACTGGAAACAATAGTAACTTAAGTTCCAATTCTGATGCTCGCAAACCACGCAGAAAGAGGAGACCAAAAAAGAGAAAACAACAAGCTTGTTTATTGAAACTACAATTTAATTGTTTGTGACTTGCGTCGGTTTTTCTCTTTCCTTGCCATGATTCTTCAACTACTGATATCCAAAAGCCACAGTTTCATAGTAATGCAGATGGTCTTTATGGTTAAAGCTGGTTCAATTGCAGTTTTCCTTACCATTGTTACTTTTACTACTCCATGTCTGGTTGAACTATGTTGAGGTGTATTTGGACATGGATTTGGGATAATATCTTCTAAGGACCTTTCGAATACATGAAAATCTTGGAAAAAATTGAACATCCCTGTGCCAGACATATATAGTAACGTATAATACTCTTGCCCTAGCCCGAGGAATATAGCTGACAGAGAATTTGCTCACGTAGTCTGTATATGTTTTCCATTGAGCTCTTCTGAGCTGAAATCATTTTTTACCCTATCTGAGCCCTTGAGATAAAATGAACAAATTTCAATTCTCCCTTTCAATTAGTTATATTAATTGTTGAAAAAATTGGAGAGAAACCATATCTTTACAGGTGAAACCATCTGTATTAGTAAGTGTGAGTGTTGGATATGAGTATGCGTCTAAAAGGTATGGTCGTATTTTCCAAATTTTCTGATGTATTGGATGGATGGAGGGCCTTTGGAGGTCATACCCCATGTGTGTCTTGAAGAAGAAAAATAGAGTGGGAGCAACATAGTCTTTTTATCATTGTTTTTGTTAGTGATAGAGATTTGAATCAATAATCTCATTGTACCTTAAACCAAATATATATTTTTACTATTAAAATTAGCTTATTTCTATAGTTAATGTCTTTGAATTTGAATCAGCATATCATTGGAAATTGGAAATTGGAACATTGTATTGGCTATATTCTATGATAGATTTCTTGATTTTTGTTGTTTTGGAAAATATGGTTTGTTATATAGGGTCAATGGATAACATATGGGTGATAGAGACAGATTTATAAGGAGGGGCCAGCTGCTGCCTCCAATTGAAATTTAAGAACTGTTTTTGTACTATTTTGTAATTTTCCCCCAAATCTAAGAATAGTTTTCCACTTTTGGTTGTCTTATTTAAATTTTTTTTTCATAGATTTATACGTATACATTGGAAATGGCCAAAAGAGCCTTGATTTAATTTGAGCTTTGGCACTCGAATAAAATTAAAATAAAATGCCATATAAAACATTATGTAGTAATGAGTCAAAATTGATACAACATGCGCCTTAAAAGTAAAAAGAAAAGAAAAAGAAAAAAACACATTAAAGTATATGAAATTATATAATAATTTAACATGTTGATGCCATGTGAAATACTCAAATTCGATATGAAAACACGCATAATGAAGTTTGCCATCGTATTTAATTGTTTAGAATAATTGTTTATGGTAATCTTGTAAAAGAGGTGAAAATGGATGATATATTTTTCATCCTATACAAAACGAACTAAAATTTTAATATTTTGTTATATAGAAGGTTTTAGAGGCATTCATCAACAAAATTCATTTATATTTTTTAAATAAAATAAAAAGATTATTAAATAATAATTTTTTATAAAATTGATTTTGCCACCTTAACTTGAAAATCAAAGTTAGAAGTCTACCTAAGTTTAGATTGAATTTAGTTTTAAAACTCAAAAAACATTCTCATTTAATTAGTAAAACAGTTTGGCTTGAAACTTAATTATTTATACTTAAATTCGAGTTGAATTTGATCGAATTTCCTTTTAAATTTATTTAATATTAATTAAACTTCTAAATTAACTCATAAATTCAACATATTGATGACTAAACCCATTAAGTCATGCCTGATAGTCTTGGCGCCATGAAATGAATCCCTCTCTGTCACGCCTCCTCAACAAAGCTCAATCTCTCAAATCCTTAAAATTTGTTCACGCTCGTCTCTTGGTCCATGGCTCTTTTGCCTTATCCCACCTTGTTCTAAACAAGCTCCTCAGGCTCTACGCCCGATTTGGTTCTATCCAATATGCTCACAAGTTGTTCGATCAAATTCCTCAACCAAATGCGTTTCTTTGGACTGCTTTGATTCATGGGTATGTTGAGAATCGGAACTACCTGGAAGCTTTGTCTTTGTTTTCAAAGATGCGGGAAGACTCTGTTTTGCCTTTGAAGTTTACCTTGGTATCGGTTCTCAAGAGTTTTGCCAGGTTGGTGAGGCTTAAAGATGGGGAAGCGGTTTATGGGTTGGGGTTAAAATGTGGGTTTTGTTTCGATTTGATAATGCAAAATGCGGTGATTGATTTGTTCATGAGATGTGGGGAAGTTGATTTGGCAACAAGGGTATTCGATGAAATGGAGGAAAAAGATTTGGTTTCTTGGAATTCGATGATTTCGGGGTATGGAAATAATGGTAGAGTGAATCTTGCCAGGAAGTTATTCGACGAAATGCTTGAAAGAAATGTGATTTCTTGGACGAGCATGATTCAAGGATATTTCAAAGCTGGGGAGAAAGAAGAGGCTAAATTGCTTTTTGATAGAATGACTACCAAAGATTTAGCTTCATGGAATGTAATGGTTTCTGGATATATGGATGTTGGTGATGTTCATTCTGCACAGTCTGTTTTCGAAGCAATGCCGGTTCGAGATGCCGGGACTTGGAATTTGATGATTTCCGGGTTTTGTAAAGCAGGGAAGATGGAAGTTGCTAAAGAATTTTTCGACAAAATGCCCAGTAAAAACATTGCATCATGGACCATAATGATAGACGGATATGTCAAGGCAGGGGATGTTAGTAATGGTAGATGTTTGTTTGATCAAATGCCTGAGAAGAATCTGATCTCTTGGTCCACCATGATAGGAGGATATGCTCGGAACGCGCAACCTTGCAATGCTTTGGAATTGTATAAACAATACAAAAACCAAGGTATTGAACCAGATGAAACATTTGTGCTAGGAATCATTTCAGCTTGCTCGCAGTTAGGAATTCTAGATGCAGCCGAATCGATTATTAATGACTTCTCCGAACCACCACTTTTTTCGAGTTTACAAATTGTCACTAGTTTAATTGACATGTATGCAAAATGCGGAAATATTGCCAAGGCTTCGCAAGTTTTTAAGATGGCTTATCATAAAGATTTGCTTTGTTTTAGTGTGATGATCACCGCCTTTGCAAATCATGGCATGGCTCAAGACGCCATTTCTTTGTTTGAGGAGATGCGAAGGACAAACATAAAACCAGACGGAGTCACATTTCTTGGAGTTTTGACAGCTTGTAACCATGGTGGACTTGTTATTGAGGGCAGGAAGTACTTCAAACAAATGCAGGAAGAACACGGAATTCAGCCCTCCGAAAAACACTATGCATGTATGGTTGATCTACTTGGTAGAGCCAGGTTCCTTGAAGAGGCATATAACCTTATAAGAAACATGCCGATTTCACCTAGCGCAGTCATTTGGGGAGCTTTGCTTGCTGCTTGCCGGGTCCATTGCAACGTCAAGTTAGCTGAAATTGCTACGGATGAGTTGTTTAAGATTGAGCCGGATAACTCGGGCAACTATATTCTCTTATCCAACATTTATGCTGATTCCAAAAGGTGGGATGGCGTTTCTAGGATTAGAGAAATTATTAGGAAGAAAGAAGTTAGGAAAAATAGAGCTTCTAGTTGGATTGAATTGGGGTCTGTTGTTCATGAATTTGTCACTGCAGATGCTTTGCATTTTGATTCTGAAAGAATATACTTCACCTTATCTTTGATCAGTGAGGAAATGAAACTTTTGGGATCTGTAAGAGATTTAGAGAAAGAAGGATTAATAGTGTAAACGAGATATTTTTGCTCATAACTTATTGGAGATCAACATGAAAAGAATTTGAATTTAGTTAAATCATTGTCGCTTAAGCTCAACTTGAATTTGGTTGAAACTAGGGTATCCACAGCTGGTAGCAATAATTTATCTCATTGTTACAGGTGCAGGTGCTTTCTATAACGATAAATGATTGGTTATGAAATGGGTATCACACCCATGAGTAAGGGTCGAACTCTGATTTGAATTTGAGTATCAAAATCAAGATAGTCGGTATTGTACTGATGAATGTATCATTTCACCATTTTTCCATTGTTATTGGTCCGTTTTGGATTTATCTTTATTTTTGTAAAACATTTGATATATGTATATAAAAAGTATTACGGATATCAAAATAATGAAATTAAATAAATCTCAAATATAAAATATTCATAAAAATTAAAATAAATGTCGGTGATATGGGTTCAAATTTCATCCTAAAATTTTAAGATGCATAAAATAAAATAAAATACTCATCAGCTATATAAAATATTCTTTTATAAGCTTCATAAATACAATCCATATTTAAACAAGCAAAAAAGAAATTATTCTATAAATTAAACAATAAGATTATTTCATTCTATGCATATAGCAATTCATAATTCAACAAATTCAAAATAAATAATAAAAATACATAAATAAATTTAAATTTAAAATATATTTATAATTTTTTTGGTACATATAAATAATTAAAATTTAAGTTAAAAAATATTTAAAATTTTTTTAATACTGGCCGATACATAATATTTTTACGATTACGAACGAAATCTACAATATGCTCGAATATAATCGATACCAACCGAAATTTACACCGAAATAAAATTTAAAATTTATTATTTCGATTTACTAAATAAACGTTCCTACTAATTTGAGCAATACTAAAATGATATTCATCATCTAAATGCTTTATTCACGTAGCTCATATGTCTATTGAGTCTTTCTTCTGAATATATATGTTTTAATTAGTATTAAATTCTCAATTCAAATTTACACTTCAGCTTGATATAAATAATGAATTTGGAGTTGAGCATGAATATTGAACTTTTTAAATAAATAAGCCTAAACAAATAAACTCAAACAATTTAATTTTAAAAAGTAACTTGGTCAAATCTCGAGCTTCAACATTTAAATAAGCTTGAGATATTTATAGCCTTGAGGTATAGGGGAGGTAAAGATATGCATTAAATGGGTATATAAAGAGATATTTTGGAAAGATAAAATAATAGAATAATTTAAAAATATAACACAATAATTCTAAAGAGTGGAGGAGGGAGAACGAAGTAGCATTAATTATTTTTACATAACCAAAAACTTGTTTAGCCACACATCCTATTTGTGATTTCTTCATTTTCTTTTACAAAGTTGCACTTGAGGCAACACACTATTGTATCTAATTTTGAATTTATGGCTACTTCATAGCAAAAACATAGCAACATTAAAATGCTTTACTTAAATTCGAGGATAAGTTTATAATTTTTTTTCAATTTGATTTATGCTTTTTAAGTTAAATTTAACTTTTTATAATTTTTTACTTAAACGTTATGAATCGTCTTCATCCACAATTACTAATATCAATAACTTTTACTCTGAACTCCTTAATTTTCACATCCTCCGTCATCGTGCTATCGAACCAAGATTTGGTTGTAAAGCTACCAATATAGCCTTCCACATATTGGGTATTCAAAATCTCATCCTCATCTATACATTTCCCATCATGCTTGCCCTCAAGCACAACCTCAAAAACGACAAACTCGTTCCAGGCAACGACCTTAAGACATCAATTCTTCTCCTTTTTGACCTCAGGCTGTAATTTTGACCCAACCTAAACATGGTGGTTGTTAACGTTGAAAAAAGAGAAGATGAATCTATGCAAGTCTTCTTCATGATTTTTTTTCCCTTTAAAATTTTTTATTTATAAAATTATTATTTTGATAAATAGATTTCATGTTAACAAATAAGAAAAATAAATATCAAATAAGAAAAATAAATATTCATCTAGATATTTTATAATTTTGTACGTATTCTTTTTTAAAATCTAATGTATTTTATCGAAAAATGAAGCTTTAAATATGCTTCATACTTTTAAAATTTTTAATTTTTAATTTTTAAGAATCAAGATTAAGTTGATGGTTAAATTTGTTGAATTTTTTAGATTTAAGACTAAATTAATAAAATCTATAAACATTAAAAGATTAAAGTTATTATTATACCAATAAAAGAATACCACCGTAAGTGATTTGGCGTCAGAATAAACGTTAGTGACTAATTTTACTAAAACAAAAACATCTTAATAATTGGATGACTATTTTTATGGTTTACCCTACAATGTATCAATTTTTTTTAATATGATATAAATACTTTGATTACAATTAAAATTTATGTTAATATATTTTACTTTAAAAAACCTCAACAATAAATAAAAATACATTAATTAAAAAACTAAAGTAGTAAATTTACTTCTCTTTTTAAGAATAGAAGGTAGGAATTGAAAACATTTGTATATTCGTATTGTAGTTGAAATATTGTTATATAAAAGTGAAAACATTCCATCATATTTGAGTAACATTTTGGTGTAATACTGCCCAATCATGCTTAGAAGTTAAAATCGAATGAAGGTGGAGTAACATGCCCTAAGGCATTTCATTATATGATTATGGTACATAACAAATAATTCATTTCAATAGCGTGTCGTGGGTTCTTTCAAATCTAGAATTTCCTCACCAGAAAAAAACCTCACCGTCGGGCCATTCTCCTCCCTGCTCCCACTAACAATGCCTTTCCAATTATACCTGAATGGAGTCCAAAAGCCAGCGCTACGGTTCCACCTATGGCTATCCACTTCCAATCAAGCCCATTATCATGCTCCCTCCTCATACCCATAGTTCGATCCTTTTCATCTTCCACGGTAGCAGGACGAAGAGAACCTGCGCTCTCATCAGGAGAAATTTTTGTAGTAATCCTCGCCATCTGTGCACATCTTGACAAGGAACTGTTGGTTTTCCTCACATTCTGGTATGCCCTCATGCCTGAGTGCAATTTCTTTACAGTTCCCCACATCCCATGACGAACGCCCAATTTTGCTACATCTTTCGGGATCCCCATGTCTTCATAATGTACAAGAGCTACTTCACAAGCAGTCATCTGTCCATCTCCTTTCCTGGACTCCACTGCATCACGAATTGAATAATAAAAATGAGACTGTTGATAACAGTGTCCAAAGTTTTGCTGCAATAATCGAGAGGTTGACTGAAAGGACTTACCTGCCCTGATAACCCAACTCGAAAAGTAAAGCTCCACACGTCTTGGCTTGTCACGCTTTTGCAAATCAGGATATGGCACTCCCTGAAACAATTTATAGCTTGTTTTAGCACCCTCATGCAGAAACCCACACTGGATTACATATAGTAACCTACTTCTTTCCTCTACACGAACCATAATACACACACATGATATTAAAACAGGCTCAACAGACACGGGTGATTCAAGCATCTTCAGAAGCTATGCTACTCAGACTCGGGTATGAGTATCTTAAAGTATGTGTTTGGCACAAGTATGTTCATATTTTTCCAAAAATTTTCATGTATTTAGAAGGTCATGGGAGGAATATACCCTATATCTATTAGACATGGGTGTAAAACACAGATGCTTAAAAGAAAAAAAAAATGAAACAACACAATTTGAAGTCAATTTTATGCAAAAATTAGTTACTTGATGACCAAGATCAAGTGCAGCGCCTAATAAATACTTGTTGAAGTCATTTATTTAAATATACTTAATTGTCATATAGAATTATTAGCCATGCTTACCACCGCCACAGACAATCACCTTAATAAACCACTCTTCACTGTCCCTCCTCCACACCCTACCCCACCCCTAATGCTCCTTCATAAATTAATATCACCAGACCCCTTCATGGCAACTCCAAAGGAATATAGATTTACTGAAAATTAACAGATCAAACTAAACAATAGAATGTTAAGCCCCATGTTGCTCAGAGTCTGTGTGAGTGGTGGATGTGTTACAGTGTCCAAAATGGGTATGGTCAGATTTTTGAATTTTTTCTCTATTTGAAGGAACTTTGGAGGTCATACCCCCATCCCCATGTGTTGGACACCGGTAGTGCAACATAGTTATAGCATGTACCTTTGTCACACAATGGTAAGCATTTCCAGCCTCCCATATTCTTCGAGCAATTATGTACTCCCGATCACTGCAGAAAAAGGGGAACTGCCAAAAAGATGAAACAAGCCGAGATATGTGAGTCCGTACAAAGTCTTAAATGTTTTAAAGCTTATTACTCCAAAAAAAATCAGTAAAAAATATTATACAAACCATTCATCTCACCTACCTTTTTTATCCAGTGAACAATCATTGTCCCTGTACGAGGACACTCCTCCAAAATTTTAACACATGAAAGCATAGTGTCCCAGTTTGGTCGAAACTCATCATCCCAGAAGAAATCTCTGACCAACTCTGGAGTTGCATCCTCAAAGACAGTTCTACTACGATAAATTGCAGGGGCATTCTGTAAACAAAATCACAGTAAGTAATACATGTGGCCTATATGACCATCAGGTATCATACGATGCATGATCAAACACGGAATTCCATCTAAGAAAAACAAAACAAAAAGAAATGGTAAAGTATCATGTGAAGCCATTTGACATTTTCCATCCTCTGACCTAATAACCTCTGAAAATTCGATAAATAAAAATGCTTAAGTTCAGTCATAAATCAAATGCCACATGAATAAAGAAATGTGATGCCGACAAGATCTACAAGCAATGCAGAAAGCTGGAAACCATTCAAGATCACAGGAAAGTAAACTGAAGGGACATCCCAAATTCCCCCCAGTTCTGAATGAGAGAGAATGAAAAAGCATTACTAAATTTCTTCCTGAAACTATAACATTTTATGTGGCAAGCTTTTCCTTTAGACAAATCTACAAGTTCCATGGCAACTCATAAGATATCAAAAGCCAGGCAGAATGCTCAAAGCCATTCAAGATCACAGGAAAGTAAACTGTGGGATTTCCCAATTTCACCCAAGCTCTCATTCTATCTTATAGGATAGAGAAGAGAACCAAAAAATCAGAAAATTTATTCCTAAAACTATAATGTTTATGTGGCAAGTTTTATTTATTAGAGTAAGACAGATCCTACAAGTTTCATGGCAACTCTCTATGATATTAGAAGTGCATCAATAATCAGAAACCTACCTCAGGCTCATGGCGCCATGCTTGGTATGACATGTTCGGGGTAGTCCTTTCCATCATATTTTGCCATTCCATCTCCCCTTCCTTGCCTTCAAGTAAATGTAAGAGGTGAGCCAAATCATTCTCAGTGACAATATCCTGTTGCCTTTCTTCAGCCTTAGTGGTGGAGCTGTAAAGAAATAGGTATCAATCATGAACAAGCTCATGCAAGAAACAGCATTAACCATACCAATAGTAACACAACAAGACTAATTACAGCAGGAAATAATATGCTTCCAACAATGACATTGAAATTACTGCAAAAATAAAAATTATATTTCAATAAATTCTTGAACAAGTAAAAAGAGCCAGAGCATTACAACCAAAACATGCATGCACGAGCAATAGCACGTAAGGGGGAAATTTTCTTTAGTTATATAGCCAAAGCATGTAAGGATATTTTCTTTTCAGCAAACAAGCTCTACAACTGACATCTCATAACTTAAAAGCTTGATTAGATAAATCTTTTGGCATTAAAAGTTTATCTAGATCAAAATATTTTCTTTTGGCATTAAACACATATAACTACGATATCTAAATTCAACACTGTTGTAGCAAAGTCATGAAACATGTTTCCAACATCCAAATTCTTTTGACCTTAACTATGACTATTAAATAAATTTGTTATATAATTTTCAGGTTTTCCACATCAATACCACGATTAGTTTCATCTTGTATAGGTAGAACCATATATAAGCATTTTTCCCAACTATTTCCTTACAAGCTCAGTTTGCTCAATTCCCTATATCCTAAGGATGATGTTTAAATAACCCTGGAGCTTGACCAGATGGTACACAGCTCCCCTAGAAGGTGGATTTTCCACAAGGCAGGGATTCTAGACCCCATTCCCCCTTACCAGGTGCGGGACATTAACCTGCCAGAGAACCATAAAAAAAAGGTGATTCTAAAATATTTAACATAAGATCGATCACCAATTTCTAACCCTCTTAAGTCTTAGCAGTCCTTAATTATGATGAATTTCATGTAACCGTCTTTGAGCCATGCTAAACATTACACTGCATACTTAATATCGATGCATATTAGACAGAATTCTCATAAAATTTGTCCCAAAAATTACCGTTAAACATACTAGATTCAATAGATTAGCTAGGTTTTGACATTACTAACTTAAATTACACATCACCAGTCCTACTATTAGAGTATGCTTTAAGAGAAAAATAAATTCCTTTAACTAGTATATAACATTAGCTGAAGGAAAGTATCACCGGATGAACAGCCAATCAATTTCTTCAACAATCCTGATTCCTAACCATAAGATCTATACAAATTCTTCACTTACGTAACTCGCTATCGAGGCTAATTACTAAAACTTCCATATTAATGACCAAAATGTGTTGACATGACTATATATTAAAGCTTCCGGTTTAACCTATAAACAATTTTCTCATATCCCCATTTTCATAATTAGGTCAATTTTTTAAAGTTCAATTAGAAAGCCTAATTCATATTTTACCTTAATAGAAATCATATAAAATAAAATAAACGAGCCAAGTAGCATTATTTTTCTTAAGAAAAAAATATGGCAAAAAAGTTTAGTTTTAATTACACAAATACAAAACCTAAAAAGTAAGTGTATATATATATATATATAACACTAACCTGACAGTACCAGCCGCTCCTTCAGGCGAAATCCTCACAGTAGGCGACGGAGATTGTAAAGGAACGGCCGAATTGGAAGTTTCAGCAGTCGATTTCCTGGCTCTCCCTTTAATAAAGTTGGAGAAAACAGTACGGCAAACAGAGAAAGCGGAAAGAGCAGTAAAGGCGAGCCAGAGTCGGCGAGCTCCGAACCCAGGGGGAGCAGTCCAGACGAACCGGAACTTAGATCGGAGACCTAGAAAAACCAAGCTGGTCCACCTAGGACGCCAAGCCCAACCGATGAAGAGCCCGATCATCACTGCTAACCATATGGGCACCGCACATAACAAAATGTCGACGAATGTTTCGGTTATGGTAGGTTTCTTCAAGAATTCCATTAGATCGAAGAAAGATTCATCCATAGTATCGCCAGAAAATTCAAACAAATTCAGGATTTTTTAAATTTGAATCGGCGAGGTAGTGGAGGTTGATCACCTAGCCTTAACCGAAGATCCAGCGGACAACATTTTGTGGTTTCTTGGGGAAGAAAGGAGAAATAGAAACAAGTTTTTTTTATTTTTCAAATTCAAGTCTAATATAAAAATCTAACCAATTTAATCCTACTCGAATATTCGATTTTTGTTACTTTTCACTACAATCGTGAAATCTGTGTTACAGCTAAGTACGGACAGCGATTTTTTTGTTTAATTACGATTTTGTGGATAACAATACATATCTATTTTATCTATTACCGTAATATAATATATTTTATTTAAATTTATTGAGTATAATTAAAATATATCAATTTATTATAATAGAAATTTTTTAAATAATATTTAAAATAGTTTTTATAGATTCAACCTATAATATTATTCAAAATAATAATTAATTAACATAATTAATATTAATATGTGACAATTAATTTACTTAAAAATCCATTTAAATAATATCTCTATTTTTCATCAATAAAATTAACACAGTTTTTTTTAAAATAAAACTAACACAAATTTTGTTTAAGTGAATTTTTTTAACTAATAATGGTAAATTTTAATTTTAATTTTAATTTTAATTTTAGTTTTAATTTTAATTATCACAACCTTTTTTTCCTATATTTTATGCTTAAAAATCTATTCAATAATAATTTTAATTTAAAATTAGCATAATTTTTTAATTAATAATTATAACTTAAATTCTAATTATTTTTAAATGTGTAATTATCACAACTTTTATTAAATTGTAATAATTCTTAAATGTATAATTATCATAACTTCTATTTCATTTCAACTTTTTTAACTAATAATTCTAAATTAAATATTATCATTACATTTAGTAATAAGATGGAAAATAAAGATTATTCTCATCAATTTAAATTTTTTTTCTAAACTCGTGTTTTTCTATATAGTAGGTTCTATTGACACATGCATTGCACGTAGTTTTACACGTTTAATATTCAATCAATTTTTTAAATAATTGAATATAATTAGAATATATTAATTTATCAATTTAAATATTATAATAGAAAATTTTCAAATCATAGTTAAAGAATTTTTAATATATTCAACATATAATATAATTTTACTTTATGTAATCAATGCAAAGTAACATTATTCAAAACAATTAACATAATTAACTCTAATATTAATTAATAATACTTAAAATTCTATTCAAATAATAACTCTATTTTACAACAATAAAATTTAAACCTACTCCTTAATCTTGCATGCCAACTTCTTCAAATGCGGCATCAAATCTAATTTGAAGAATTATATCTACAATGCTATATACAGAAAGGTTTTTAGGGCTTTTCAACAGGATATGTTTTTGTCTTAATTTATATGAAACGGTGGTTAAAACTTTTATCAAATGTCCACTTAACACGAGTTTAAATACTGTCACTCTTATCTCCCATCCTCAATATTGCATAAAAGAAAATGAATTTGTCCATTTATTATTTCCTAAAATTATTTAACAATAGTCAAACATAAATTGGTGTCTAAACTTTTATGATGCCATTTGGTAATTTTAAAAATGTCAATTTGTTAAATTCAGGTCTATGTGGGCTAAATTTTAAATATACAAATGATTCGGGAACTTGGAACATATTATAAAATTTACATTTTTACTCTATAAATTAGTTAAAAGATTAAAAAACTAACCCAATGCCAACCATACTTGTATTACAGAAAATATTTTTTTATTTAAATTTAAGACATATTGATAAATTTAGCCTTGAACATTTATATATTTTATCAATTTGACTCTAATTATTTTTTGAACTAAATTTGACTATTAACTTTTTTTAGAAAAAAAATCAAATCGTATTTGTTTGAAAAATATATTGACTAAAACATTGTTTGATATGACCTGATTTGTCTTACGTTAACAAATAATTTTAAAATTATAAAAATAAAAAAATTAATATATATATAAAAAGTTCATAAAAAATGTTAACATAAACTACACATGGATTGCCATGCAAGCTATTATGTTTAAAAATTTAATATTTGCGTCAGAATTTCAATTAAAAAACAACAATTCAACACTTTTTGAAAAGGTGATGATCAAATTGGATTAGTTTTGAAAGGTTGGGAGCCAAATTCAACACTTATCATTATCTAAACTTTCACCTCAAGCATCTTACAGAATCTTCCACTGCACCAAGAAAAAGAAGAAAGCCAAATTGTAGGAGTTCCATTATCTTTGAGATTGGATTCTCAAACATGATACAAAGTATTCATAAATGCCAAAGTTGTTATTATTGAAAATATTGACAAAGAGTGGCATTAACCAGCCTAATAAAAACTACAATATACAACAACACATCAACGCAAAGACAACTTGGCCAAGGTTAGCGCTAATACCTTCACCCCATTTTCTATATCCTGAGGTGACGCATATTCTTCTGGCTTATGACTATATCCTGCAAATACCAATACAATTTAATCTGCTTTAAGTTTGTTCTCATGTTCATTAGCTCGAATGCAGTTCAACAATCCATGCACACCATGTTACTATACTTAAATGCTATGTACTTAATCTGAAATCTGATGGAGCATATGTTGTTGATAAATGAAATGCTTTTGCTGCTTTAGTTCTACTTAGCATTTTGTGCGACTATGTTGCTCTAACTTTTCATTTCTTGAAATACAAGATCGGAACATAGATAAGTGGATATGACAAAGACATGTTAATTGGACTTAATTATGAGTATCGAATATGGATTTGTGTTTGACACATGTATATTCATTGGAAGTTTTCTAATGTATTCGGAGGATCCTTGAAAGTTTTTATCACCAATATGAGTTAAACATAGATACTTTGAGTAAAATGAAGAGTCGAAGCAACATAGCTAAAAACCCTCCAAATACATTAAAAAACACTTAATCATATCCGACACTCGCATCCAAGTCCAAATAACATAGATATGTGATACTCTAATCACAATAATTTAGTTGATTTAAAAGGATTGGTAGAAAAAATTACATTGATTCTTAGGTGTAAGAGAACGCAGATCTTACCTTTGTAACATGGAATAAATATCATGCCCATTGGAGATATCCTGGATGAATATGAAATCTGAATATCAGCATCTAATTATAGTATTTAATCATGATGACAATGCTGATGATTGTGAAATTGAGACTACATTGGCATGTTTAATTGTGTATTTACAGTAAAATTGTGCATATTATGACTAATCCCCTTGACAATTCCTTTCCCTTACAGTGAAAGTTAATATTTGGGAAAAGGATCCGAAATCTGAATCGGGAGCTTTTCTTCTCTATCCAGACATTCATGCATGTTCCTAGTTTATCAGGATGGGTTGGATGGAGAGAATTAGGCGTGTAAATGAGATATCTATGCTTGCAAGTTACTTGAGCTCGACCAGAAAAATAAAAAATAAAAAAACTTGAATTTGGCTCGATCATGATTGAGTCAAGGTTAAGCTATTAAGCAAGCCAAATTCTAGTATCCTAATGTTTACTTGAATAGCGGGCAACCCTAATCACACAATTTTCTTTTAATTAGTATCAAAGAA
The DNA here is from genome assembly GCA_008044935.1 of Gossypium turneri. Taxonomy (NCBI): domain Eukaryota; kingdom Viridiplantae; phylum Streptophyta; class Magnoliopsida; order Malvales; family Malvaceae; genus Gossypium; species Gossypium turneri. The sequence continues at coordinate 21,909,749 of CP032579.1, read as the reverse complement.
TATCAATTCAAGCTTGAGCACAAATAATCGAGCTTGAAGCCAAGCATGGTAACTGAGATCATTGTTTACTAGGTAAACAGGCCTAATAGAGCTGAACCTAACTGAGCTTCAAGAGTGAAACTTGATTGAGCTCTAACTGAGCTTCAAGCTTTGAATATTTAGTCGAGTTTGAGCTCGACTCGGCTCGGCTCGATTATAGAGAATCCCAGCACTTTTCCAAGAGAACATCCCCCAGAGCCATCTAAAGATAGAATAGTCTAGCAAAATTCAGTAAGCCTAGCATTTGAAACAATTCAACATTTCAGGATTGAGTGTCCACGCTCCATTTATTCTCCTAAAATTTACAATCTAAAAGACATCAAAACTGCATAGTTTATATGCTCATATAATCCTTCAAAATATTTGGTACCGGAACTTCGGCTCTATGCTAAACATATAGTTTTGGAGCTTGCAAAAGATTTAGTTTCTAAATATCATTCCCTTACCTTGCCATAAACAGCGAGTCATGGTAAGCTCTGCTGATCATATACTTATACGTTAGGTTCAGCTCATCCGAGGCGTCTACCACTGCTTTGATTACTGATCCGTTAGAATGAGCTGGTGGGTCCTGATTTATGATCTTGAATTCTGATAAGGTGACCTTGCGCTTTTTGGCAATTGATTTTGCAGCTTTATGGATTTTATTAATAACAGCATTCCTAAAGCTTTCCTCGATATCTCGTACATCTACCAAAAAAAAAGTAATAAGAAACGAAAACGTATCTGATTATCAGATAGTAATCCAGATATACAGCCCAGATTATCCAAGAGTGAGGTCAGGCAAATTTAAGAATGGTTCTATCTTCTGTTACTAGGATTTGTGTGAGAGTGTTAGATACGAGTATGTGTCTGACACAAGTATATTCAAAATTTTAGAAGCTTTTCCATGTATTTGGAGGATCATATATCACATCTAGATCCAAATGTGCATCAAAGACTGGTATCAGACATAGGTACTTCAAGAAAAATAAAGTTGGAGCAAAATAGGTTCTTTGTTGAAGTAGGCTTTTTTGACTTGGATTTAGCATGTGAGACAACTAAAGATTCTCATAGTAAACTTATGTTCTCTTGGAAGAATACTTGCTAACATAATACCATGTTGCTCCAATTCTTCAATTTTCCTGAAATAACCATCTTCAACACCAATGTCGAACGCATATATGAATATGAGAACCGGGATATGACCCTCCAAAGACCTTCCAAATATAAGAAAAAGATCTGAAAATACCCGTGTTAGGCACAACCAAGTCCGATTAACATTGCATGATACTTACCAATTTCAAGGTGAGCTTTACTAGGGATGCTATTGATTGCTCCCGGGTAAAGCTCCAAAATCCCTAGAAAACAAAAATAATAAATTTATATTAGTTGGAAAAAAAATCTATTCAGATGAAATAAAGGAAGCTTCGTTTAGTGCAGAAGAACTCTTTTAACGAAAACATGAAAATATTTCCTTAAGATTTACCTACTGTACCAACAGTATCAAGTGATCCGGATTCCGTTGCATGTTTCTCGATAGCTAACATTAACTCGGCAGCTGCCAGTCCAGCATCATTTCTGCATTCAATAGTATACACACAGGTTATGGATCTTTTTACTTAATAAGCGTTCTAGAAAAAAGTATAATGAGGATGATCTAACAGAACCTGAATCTAATTTAACCAAACTACTCCGACCTTTGGAAATAAATATATATATATATATATATATATATATATATATGAAATATGCTTTTTACAATCAGCATCAATGAAACACAAAAGTTGCAGAAGTTGGCATTAGTGTTATAAGAATGTCACTCTTATGTTGGACTAGGATGTTCAATTTTTTTCCCAAGTTTTTTGTTTATTTGGAAGGTTATTGAAGGGTCATATTCCCGTACTTACTCCATATACGTGTAGGCACTAGTATTTCAAAGAAAAAAAATAGTCACTATCGGTAATATTAACCTGTCTGGCATCAAGACGCCACCTGCATGACCACCATTGCCTTCAAAATCTACTTTTATGCTTGCAGGGGCAGCGATGTTAGTAACTACGCCAATAGATATACCTGAAATAAAGAATCATACGGATAAGCCGATCCCAACACATTGTAAGAAAGAGAAAAGTGTAACATTCAAAAGCAAGATACCTTCTTCTTCGAGAATCGGCGCTTGTTCTATATGCAACTCAACAAAAGCCGAGTAACTGTCATTCTTCAGAAACACACTGGATAAATCATCTTCATCTCTAGCATAACCAGCAGATCTTGCGGCTTCTAAGAACGATATGTTTTGACCATCAACTGTCGTCTTTAAAGCTTCAGCAAGTGCTTCACTGCCAGCCAATAAGCGGCTGCATGTTGACGAAACATATCAGAGACTTCAAACCCAAGTCAAGAAGTTATCCCTAGCTATGAGACATGTGATGAAGTTCTACTTTACTCGGACACAAGTGCGAGTGTCGGATACAAGTATGCTCAAATTTTTAAAGTTTTTTCATGTATTTGGAGAGTCCTTGGAGGCTCATTCCCATGACATGGGTACTTCCAGAAAAATAAAAATTCAGAGAAACATAGTTTGAAGTGTAATAAACAAGTTAAATCTGCAAAAAAGAAAAGTCTGCTACTCAGTCATGCTAACCTTCCCAAACAGCCGATCCCAAAGCGTGTTGGCTCTTCTGCAGTGAATAAAATTATCTCCAATGACCTTTTAGGTTTGAACCCAGACCTGCAATAATCCATTTATCATGGACAAAAGTTTTAGCCACAATGCATTAACCTAGGCAAACAAAGATCTTAATCGAAAAGATATACAGTTATCAGAATGAAGATTATTTTGTTTTGCTAGAAAATGAATCAAATACTTTAAAAAGCATGTGACAAATCACAGAGCTGTTGATATACAGTTGATATTCAAGCATTAGATTAGGGTTTAAGGATTTTATAGGTTTAAAACATTGTGACAAATCACAAACCGCTTTAGCGCATTAATGGCTTCTATTGCACCTAAAACACCGACGACACCATCATACTTCCCGGAGTACGGAATAGCATCGATGTGAGAACCTGTTGCCACTGCAGTAAGCTCTGGTTCATAGCCATCCCTGCATTGTAAAAAGCATTCAAAGAACCAAAACAAAAGCAATGAACACATCATCCAAGAAATGAAGGTCTCAATATTAATGTAAGCTTGAAGACAAAATGCAAATCAGAAATACAGTGAGAACAAGATGAAGAGCAGATATTAGAACAGTGACATTGCAGTGGCGTGAAGAAACCAAGAGTAAACTAAAATCAATCGTGGAGCTCTCAGATACACATGAAAACAACCAGTTATTTTTAAAATTCATATCCACTCCATCAATAATTAACATGAGGTTGGTGCAAAATCATCAACAAACTGTAACCGGATTAATCAAGATAAAGCACATTTGACATTCTAACCATAATAGTTAATCAGCAGAGAGAATTCAAACAAACAAATAAATGCCAGATATAACAACATATGTAACTTAAAAGCTATGTTACTCAGATTCGGGTGTAAGTATCAGTTTTTTCTTGTACTTGGGTGTGAGTATCAATTACGCAAACTCATACACATGTCCCTAAATGCATAGGACATAAGAGTAGGATACAAATACTTCAAGAAAAAGGAAGTCCAACATAGCTTCTTACAATAATACTGATGCAATCCCGTTTTGGAAATAATCAAACATCAATCACTCATTCGAGGTGGCATTAAAATTCTCAGCTGAAATCAATAATAACAAGAAGAATCTTAGTAAGATGGGACAATCAACAATCAAAAAAGAAGAACCTACCACCGACCGAAAATGTTCCCGACAACATCCTCTGTAACGGAAAGCCCAGCGAGTCCCATTAAATTTTTGACGTACCTGTAGTTAAATGTTGCAAAGAAAACATTATTGAACCCGAACGGATGCACAGTTCTAAAATGCGGTCAATATGTAATGTAAATGCGGTAGAACACCGGAACTTATAATCTCTGCATCGTATTGTGTATCGTCCATGACAATACCAAATTCACTGAAACACTACAAACATCCACAACAACCATGGTGAATGAGACCGCAACCGCGACTAGGATGAAACTCACTACCGCGTAGAAATATAGTTGTACATAGAACTCAACTCAACAACACTAAACTAAACAACTAGGTTTCCATTTTTCATTTCCTGAAATTTACAATTGATCCTAAAATCATTTAGAAGCAGTAATAAATAAATAAAAATTGAGTCCTTTAATTAGACGAAAAACTAAATCCGCAATATTAGACCCGACACGATTAAGCAATATGAAATACAAAATATAACTAAAACCCAATATAAAGCACAATAAGACATGAAAAAAATAACCCGAATAGAGCTCTAATGTTTCAAAATCTACACAATACAAATTAATTTACCGAAAATTATATAAAAGTGCCTTAACCATGTTTGCGAAACGGCGAAATATACAAACAAGAATACACGAATTACCTGCGAGCCAATACATCATTCTCAGTGTAGAGAATCCTAGTTACTGATGGGGCAGGTGTATCCGAGAAAGTTGATAGCTCATCAATCTAAAGCACAAAAAAAATTTCCCATTTTACAACATTAAACCCCCAAACACAAAAACCCATATTTCAAAAGATTTGAGGGGGGGGGGATTAAAACAACCTGTTTTTGCAGAGCTTGAATATCAACTGAAAGTGAGATTGAATTTGATGGTGTAAAAGTGTGTGATGATTCATCAACTGGGTACCCAGAGAAATCATGCATGGTTTTAAATGTTGGATCATCATTGTGTTGAGTTGAGATTAAAGGAAAGGAATAAAAGAAGAAGAGGAAGAAGAGTGGGAGAGAGTGAGAGACAAAGAATTTCCAAGACATTTTTTTTTCTGGTTTTCGTTGGAATATCTTTAATGATTAGTAATATGATAAGCTAATGTTATATTTGGGGAGTTTTTATTGGAAAGAGAGCAGCTCAGTGGGAGAAGTGCAAGATGCAAATCCTACGTTGGTGTTTTTTGTTGTTTTGTGCTCAGCAGACTAATTTTATACGTAAAACACAAACTGACAATTATAGAGTAAAATAAAAATATTAGTTAATATGTATATTGTCCTCAACTTGTACATTTGTATCAAATTAGTACCTTTTTTTTTTAGCTTAATTGATATTTGAATTTACATTCTACCACTAGGAGTGAAGTTAAAAAAAATTTTGGAGACGAAATTAAATTACATATTTTTACGATAGTAAAAATATAATTTTACTATTTTAATAGTCTATATATTTATAATTTTTAAATGATTAAATTAAATTTTTATTATTTTTGGAAGATAAAAGGTGAAATGTAATTTTACCATTACTAATTTAAAATTTTATAAATTATAAAAATACCTAAATAGAAATTTTTTCATTTTAATGGGGTTGGACTGGGCTTTGTCACTGTCTACCACACTTTGATACCTTTGTAGTAATGTCCATAAAATTTGAAGACATAAAACTAACAATTAATAGAAATTTGACACATGATAACTTCATATCATAACACATGACAAATTTTAATAAAAATATTAATTTTTTAAAAATATATAAATTTATAAAAATTATCTTACATAAAAGATGAATCCGGATAAATGATTATCTAGATTCAGAGTGATGAATCTAGACAACAAATTGACCCAATTCCTTCTGCACTTGCAGTTTAGGAATTTTGTATATTTCATATTTTGCTTAATGGTTTAAGAGGCTTTCTAACTTTTTCGAAAAAGATCAGTTAGGCCATTGCGACCTTTTTGCACCAAATTGAACCCCTTAACTTACAAAACTAGTTAAAGAGGCCCTTTAACAAACATTAACCATTACAGTGCTAACGTGGTGCTCCATGTCAACGACAATTGTTAACGAAAAAATAGAAGTAAATAATTCAATTTTTTAAAATAAAAAAATTAAAAGGAATATTTAATTTTTCACTAGAATAAACCTGGACAAATGGCAGTCCAAGTTCATTTGTTTCAAAATTTTTAAAAAAAATTTAAAAAATATTTTTAAAATTTTATAAATTTGTAAAAGAATTATTAAAAATTATAAAAATATTAAATAAATTTCAAAATTTTAAAAATAATAATAATCATCATTTAAAAGTTAAGCTCAAAATTAATTTGGACAACCATATGCCCAAATTCATTCAAGATGATTTTTCTAAATTACATAAAGTTTAAACATATTAAAAATTAATTTTCTTTAAAAATTTGATATGTGTATCAATGTTTTAATTCGGTTGGTAGCTTTTAGGATGTATATAAAATAAATAAATAAATAAATATTTTATCAAATAAATATAAATAATAATTTTAATTTTATTCATCGTATGTGTAAAGTTTTTTTTAATGCATGAATATATCTAATTAAAATAGTGTATCAATTATTTGATTACATGTGTAGCCTAAAAGGTGTATCAATTATTTTTTAGCCTAAAATTTCTAAATAATTGGATATATTCATACATTAAAAAAATACTTTATACATAAGATTAATTAAATTAAAATTATTTTTTATTTATTTTATAAAATATTTTTTTTATTTTGTATATATCCAAAGAATTACCGATAGAATTAAAACATTGACACACATATCAAATTTTTAAATAAAATTTTTAATTTTTTTAAACTTTATATAATTTAGAAAAATCTTTTGAATGAATCTGGACATATGGTTGTCCAGATTCATTTTTAATGATTTTTATTATTTTTAAATTTATTTAATATATTATAAATTTTAATCAATTTTTACAAATTTATAAAAAAAATTAAAAAATAACTTGCTTAAATTTTATTTTATTTTATTTTTTAAAAATAAGCTTTGAAACGAATGAACCTCGACGACAGTATGTCTAGGTTTATTCTAGTAAAAATTTAAATATTCATTTTAATTTTTTAATTTTTTTAAAATTGATTTTTTTAATTTTTGCTAACATGCCATGTCAACAACTACCGCTGACATGGAGCACCACATCAATAACTGTCGCTGACATGGAGCATCACGTCAGTAATTGTCGTTGACATGGTCAAAGGGCCTATTTGGCCAATTTTGTTAGTTTAAGGGCTCAATTGGGTGCAAAAAGGTCGTAAGGGCTTTTAAACCATTAAGCCTTTATTTTTATTTTTTATAAAACATAAGCTTTTTATATTATTATTTTAAAGGATTATTAATTGATATTGTAACGCCCCAAAATTTTTAACTTCACAGGCGAACTTAAGAATCTGTTATGTGTTATTAATTGATATTGCAATGCCCCAAAATTTTGAGAAGTTAATTGTGAGATTCTGTAGTAAATATTTTTTATATTTGTGGCTCTGTATTCTGCTATTGTGTTTAAGATCTGGAGTTTGAGTTGCATCATTAAAAGTTTTATCGTTTTGAAACAACCCCTATCCATGCATTTTATAGTTAAGTGTAACTCTGTGTAAAACTATGTCAAGAATGAGCCTGTTGGTTCATTGGTTAAGTATTTGTATTTTGTTTGGTCCTGTGTTTGAATCCTAGAGTATGCGATAAGGAACATTTTTGCTAAGTGATAGAAATCTGACGGGAAGTTATTAGAATTTTAATTTGTCATCATCTTCTTCTTCTTCTTTTTTCCTTTCTATCATTTCCTTCTTTTCTTTTTCTTTTTCTTTTTCAATTCTTTTATTTTTCTTCATTCTGATTGTCGTCGTAAGTAAATACGGTCTAGTCGAAGTTATACGCTGTAAATTGCATTGATCGAAAGGCTATTAAGTTAGTCACTGTCAATTCATTCGTTTTCACAGTTTTCCCATTTGTTCTTCGTAACTTGCTTTGAATTGGGTGTTTGAGTGTATTGTGAGAATCTTTAATAGACGATGGTTTGTTTTCCTATTAGGCAAAAGTATCGGAAATAGTGAAAAATGACACACCAATTCTAGTGATCGTTGTTGAGTTTTAGGTAAGTATCAGTTTTGTTGAAGGTTTCGTGTCGAAACTTTCGACATAGGGGTTATGTGCGTAATTGGAAATTGTTGCCAATTAACTGGCTTATTTGTGTAATTGGATGGTTGTGTTAAGCTTTGGAAGTTTTTTATGTTGTTTTTGCATCAAAATTATTTTCGGTGTGTACCAAAAACCCTTAATTTTATGAATTTTGGACGTCCAAAAACATGGCTGTCGATGCCACACAGTTGTGTGATTGGCCGTGTAACTCACTATTCCTTGAATTTAAGCTACACGGCAAGGGACATGACCTTGTGTCCAGGCCGTGGCCATGTTAGTGCAAGGTTCACACGGGCAACAAACACAGGCGTGTGTCTAGGCTGTGTAACTCACTATTTATGATTTAGGACCACACGGATAGGGACATAGGCGTGTGCGTAGGCTGTGTAAACCACACAGGTAGAGGACATGGGTGTGTTTCCAGGCTGTGTTAGCCACACAGGCAAGGACATGGGTGTGTGTCCAGGCCGTATGGCATATAAATAGGATCTGAATCTTGTTTCTGAGGCCGTGAGTGTTGTCCAACATGAGCATTGACTTCCACAATGTATGCATGATTTGAATTTGATTGTATGAAGACTCTCTGATACTCTAAGACTGATGTATGGATGATATAAATGTATGTGTACTATGATGGTTATTTCTGATACTGATCGATATTATCTATTTGTGAAATGGATTGGAATGACTAAACACATGTTATGGATAATTGTAATATGCATTTGCATGGGTTGGGATATTGTGAAGAAGGAAGTAATCTGCTCTGAATCAGTGGCTAAGCCACGATGTGTATAAATACAAATCTGGCGCTTTGTCACATTTCGATCTAGCAGCTAGGCTGCGTCTCTGTAAACGTGTCAGACAGACATTCTATGGTGTGTAAGGTTGGTTGGGCATTAAACGCCCTTAACGGTGTATTAGGATGGCCAAAGATGTTGTGTAGCAGATGGGGGTAGGAATAACTGCATATGAATCTGATCTGTTCTGTATATGAAACTGAAATTGCTTCTACGTATGTAACTAATCTATTTTGTATTCGAGATGAAATTACTTCTGTTATCTAACTGAATCTTGGGATTCAAAAACTAACTGAATCTTGGGATTCAAAAACTATCTTATATATGTGTTTTAATTGAACGAATGTCTTTTACGCACTGATTTCATAACTCATTTCGTTGTTGACTTGATTTCAGGTGGCTCTCAGACTTGAACGGGTCAGCACTACGGGAGCTCGGTCAAACCCCTTTACCGTTCCTTTAAATTCTACTATTAGTAATTTCAGTATTCTATGTTATTATGATGTTGGAAAGATTATGTAGTTAGTTAATTGCTGTGATGGATATAATATGTTGAATGGTTTCAATAAGATTGTGTTATAAACGTGGTTTTCCTAATATCGATAATATAACTCTTTGGACTTGGTCTAGACGTCTAGGACAGGTTTAGGGTGTTACAGATATTTTAAAAAATAAAAACTAAATAAAGAGCTCCACCACTAATGTATCAAATAATAATCCTTATTTTAGATTATAAAATATATAAATTTATAAAATTTATTTCACATCTATAATAAATTAGATAAACGGTTCCCCTTATTTAAATGAACCTGTATATCCATTTGTCCATATTTATTCTTGACTTGCTTTTTAGTCATTTTAAATATTTTTAAATTCTTTAATAAAACATCAACTTTTATATTATCATTTTGAAATTAAAAATATATAAAATATTTTAAAATATAAAAAAATATAAAAATTATTTCACATCCAAAAGGAACTTGGTTGTCTAAATTCTAATCAACTCGGACATTCATTTATCCAGATCCATTCTGGACTTGCTTTTTTAGTAATTTCATATTTTTTAATTTCTTTTCTAAAATATCATATTTTTATATTATTATTTGAAATTAAAAAATATACAAAATCTATTTGTAAATATATAATTTTAATATATATATTATTTCACATCCAAAATGAATATGGACAACAAATGTCTAGATTCTGATGAATCTGAACATCACTTTGCCTGAATTCATTCTAAATGTATTTTTAGTAATTTTATATAAAATTAAAATCTAGAAAATGAAAATAATTATAAAATGAATCTGGATAAAAGGTCTCAATGTAAAATAATTGCTATAATCTTTTTTATAAATTCATGTATTTAAAAAAAAATCAAAATTGTTATTGGAGTTTGCCGCGTGTCGTGATATGAGGTTGCTACATGTCACCTTTTTATTGCTCGCCAATGTCACATCATCAAATTGTAATAACGTTATTGCAGAGGTATCAAAGTGAGTGATAAAATTCCAGTTCAAGTATTCAATTAGGTCCAAAAATAAATTAGAATACCAATTAGGTACAATTGGACAAATTTAGGAGGCAAAATATATATTAACCAAAAAACATAACATAGAATATAAGGTTAACATATTATTTGATATCTAAGTTTGATTTTAATATCAATTTGACAGTTAATATTTTTTTTCAATTAAGTGTCTATATTTAAATTCTCTCCGAAAATGAGTAACTAAATCAAATGATGTCAACTTAGTTTACGTGGCTTGTTAAATATTTGACACATGACCATAATTTTTATAAAAACATTTTTATGTGGCTCGATTAATATTTCATGATTTCAATTTTAATTTAATAGTTAATATTTTATAATTTTTGTATTTGCATTTGTATTTTTAATATATATTATTTTAATTTATAAAAAATAATTTTTATTTTTATTTTTAAATAAATTTATACTTGTTTATATTTTGACAATGATGTTATTGTTGTCATATGTCCAAAATTCATTGAGTCACCCAGAAAAGTTAATACCATTTGGTCTAGGTACCAACTTATGTAACGGAAACCAAATATAGATACTTAATTAGACAAAAAAAAATTAGGTATCAGATTGCACATTGAAATTAAAATTAGGTGTCAATAGTATATCAACCATTAAATATAATATCTATGCTATTATTAAGTCCTAAACTGAGACAATGTTACGAGTTAAATAAGCATCCACTTAGGCATCCTTTTGGATGGACAATGAAATTAAAAATAATTGTGGTGGTGAGATCAATTACTGTAGCTATAAGATTAAGTATTGTAGCGATGAGATTAAAATAAGTGATGAGATAAATGTTTAGATTCAATTGCAATAGTGACATTGAGGTGAATATAATGAAAGAGGAAATTAATGTTAAGAACGCTAGAATAATATTTGTATTTGATGAAATCTATAACATAATAAAAAATTTAATAAATAATTAAAGATATTAAAATTACTAAAATATAGATATATTATTTTAAATATTTTGATTAATTAATATATAATAATATAAATTTATTTATTATATTAAATGAATGAAAATTTAAATATTTAAATCAAAATAATTAAAAAGATAAATTAAAAATAATTACAAAATTTTAAAAAGTTAATAAAACATAAGTTTAAATTTTATAATAAGTGAATAAAGTGAAAATTTTAAAGCATGAATGAAATCAAACTTCAATTTTTAAAATAAAAAAAAATGGTAAAACGTGAACATGCCATGGTAGCAGAACAAGATAAAGAAAAGATAAGATAATAATAATTATTTTTACCTAAATAATATAAAAATAATAATTAAGTACAAAAAGGTATGAAAAACGTATTAATTATGAAAACATGCATTTGTTACAGTGTTCTGACGGTGTCGCCTGACAAAATGGCGACACCAGACTGAAATATGATGACCTAAAATATCAAGGGACTTGATATGAAATTTCCCGTTTTGGTTGGCAGCTGAAAAAGAAGGCTCTAAGGTGCGGCTTGGTGGCTCCAAACTTTTAAATGAGTAAATTGCTTCATAAACTCCTCTTATTTATTATTTTCTTTTATTCTGTTTTACCATCAGATTATAAAAAAAGAACAGAACAGTGAGGAAAAAAGAGGGCCAATTCTTCATTGCTTAAAAAAAGTACTTTTGACTCCAAAAGCACTTTTGAAAGAAAAGCTGTGAAGAACAAGCTGCTTTTGGCTGAAATTTTTAGCTTTTCAGAAGTGCTTTTCAAAAGCACTTCTGAGAAGGAGCTGAAAATGAGAAGCTAAAAATTTTAGCTTTTCCTCTCCCAAAAGCACTTTTGGTGCTTAATTACTTTTTCACCCCTCTAATAACATAGTATTTTTCTTTTTTTTCTTGGTGCTTAATTACAATTGTGTTAAAATCATTAATTAAAAATAAAAAAATATTTTTTAAAATATTAATTACAAATATTAATGGTTATATTAAATATTTAAAATATAGTTTATATATTCTAATTAATTTTTATAAATAATTAATATTTATTAATTAAAAATATTTACAATTTATAATTTATATATTAAAATATTAACAACAAGTTATAATAATTTTTTTATATTATTACTAAAATATAATAATATTAACTAATTTAAATATTATTTAAATACATATTTGTTACTTGATAATAACATGTCTAAAATGGACATTTTATTTCTCAAAAGCACTTTTTGACATCAATACTAAACACTCAAATTTTAAACCAAACTTTTCAAAAGCACTTCTCAAAATAACTTTTCCACAGCACTTTTCAAAAGTACTTTTCAAAAGTAATGAAGAACTGACCCGTAGTGCCAGGCACAAAATCATGAAAGTAGTTTGACTTGCATGGAGTATGAAACTGTGAATTATATATGAAGCAAATAATAAAAAAGGGAGTTTATGAAGGGAATAAAAGAAAATAATAAACAAGAGGGGTTTATGAAGCAATCTACCCATTTAAAGTTCAGGCGGCGCCGCTTTTTTTTTGGCTACCAACTAAAATGATAAATCTACATATCAGGTCCCTTAATATTTTAAGTCATCACATTTTAGTCTGGTGCCGCCAATTTATCAAGGGGCACTGTCATAACTCTATAACAAATGCTTATTTTGTAATTAATTTGTTTTCTATACCTTTTGTAATTAATTATTATTTTTATATTAGTCAAGTAAAAAAATCAAAAGAAAAGAAATGAGTATAAATGGGAAAAAAAAAACCATTTGATGTCAGTGAAGGAAGATCAATGCAATGAAAGTGAATTTGATTGCATAGTATAATGAATTATTCAATCTTCCAATTTTTAAAATAAATTATTTTAGTACTTCATTTATTTTTTATCTTTTTAGTTTTTGAATTTACATTATTGTCAAATTATTTTGTGGGGGTGTGTTTCGCATTTATCTAATAGTTTGCAGACACTTAACAAAGACAAAGGAGAAATAGGCACGACGTCTCGACATGGACACTAATGTCGTGACAAGGCGCGATGTCACGACGAGGGATGTCAGGACGTCGTGACAACGTGACGAGTTCTCCAATTTCCGGAGAGGGCGACGTCGTGACGAGCATGTATGGGGCATCACGACGACAGGACGTATTCCTCAAGTAATACAATCATGTTTTGATAGCCAAGCAGGGCTTCTTCTCCCAATTGAACTCTGATTCCTTCAAGGATATTTTTATAGTTTTAGCCCTTTAAACTTAGCCTATTTAAAAGGGCCTTGTATCGCTGTTTCAAAAAGACAATTAAAGATGATGTACTACATGATTTTCTTTTGGAGGCGACAAGATGTAGTCGCATATGAGCTTTGGTGAAAGTTTTTGTGGTAACTGTGGAGAGAATTTTGTACCCTTTTGAGAGAACTCTATGAGAGTTAGGGCTTTGTATCGGTGTTTTGGGTAATTTCATTTAGTACATTTAGGGTTTTTACCTAAATAATATAAAATAATTAAATAAATACCGAAATGGGATAAAGGTAGTAATATTTACGAATCTAAGCAAGAGCTACAATAAAAAATTGGTGCCACCTGACTAATCGGCGGCACCCCTCTCCTTAGCCACCGGTCACATCAGCTTTTTAAAAAAAAATTATGGGTGCCGTCGATTGTGTAAAGATTTAATCCCCATAGATTAACCTCTTGCTGCTATTCTTTTATCACCAAAAAGGAAAAATAATGGTTTTGGTCTTTCCATTATGTTTGAATTTAAAATTTAGTCCTTTGGTATAATTTGGTAGTGGAAATAGATAACAATGTTAATTATTCCCATTTTATAAACAAATGAAATAACCTATCTAGGTACACACAAGCACTTTCCATAACTGAAACCTACGTTTTCTTTTAGGTTAAATGATTGTTTAGGTCTCTATATTATATTTTAATTTAAGATTTGATCTTTAAACTTCAATTTGAAGTAATTTAGTCCTTCTATGCTTATAATGTAATTAGCCAATTCAAATATATAACATAATCAAATGCTGATACGATTTTTTTTCTTCAAAACAACCCTCAAACTCATCACGTCAAAAAAAAAAATCTATGTTATAAAATTGGAATAATTAATAGTGTTACCTATTTCCACTACCAAATTACACTAAACGACTAAATTTTTAATTCAAACATAATGGAAAGACCAAAACCATTATTTTTCCTTTCTAGTGATGAAAGAATAGCAGTAAGGGGTTAATCTATGGCAATTAAATCTGTACAATACTGGTGCCGCTGATTAACTAGGCGGCAACTTAAAAAAAAATATTTTTTTAAAAGCTGATGTGATCGGTGGTTGGGGAGAGAGATGTCACCGATTGGTTAGGCGACACCGGTTTTTACTGTAACTCCTGCCTAGATTCGTAAATATTAATGATTTTATCCCATTTTAGTATTTATTTAATTATTTTATATTATTTGGGTAAAAAACTCGTACATTTAGGTTTATTTTCTCCATATTGGACTCTCATTTATTTACTCATTTAATGAAAAGCTGAAACCACCTTTGATCGTGGTTTTTATGCTCTTCGGAGGAGTTTTCCACGTAAATTTTGTGTTCAATCTTCTCTACCTTTTCTTTTTCGTTGTTTATACGGGTCGATCCCCAAAATATTCAAAATAAATGGAAAAATTAACGTCTATTAATTTTGCTGATATGGCATCCATGTGACAATCCATATGTATGTCACATTAGCAATTGATTAATATTTTAAAAGTTAATTTTTTTTATAATTTTTATACTTTTTAATTTTCTTAAAAATAATTTTTGTATATTGTTATGCCCTAAAAATTTGAATGTCTGACTGTTGAATTCTATCGTAATTAAATTTTTGTATTTGTGGTTACGTACTCTGTGTATGTGTTTGAGGTTAGGGGTTCAAGTCGAGTTTTTAGGAAGTTTTTCTCTTTTTTTAAAATTAACCTCTACTCTTAAGCCATTGACTTAGGTTTATTTCCTTGATAATCTGTGTTAAGAATGAGTTTGTCGGTTCATTGATTAAGCATTTGTTTACTCCCTGATCCTATGTTTTGAGTCTTTGCGCAGTTAATAGAGAAATATTTTTGTGTGTCGCTTGTTAATGTTGTAAATCTTTTGTTTGTTTTATTTTTTAAAAGTTAATTGACGTTCTTTCTTCCCTCTTCCCTCTTTCCCTTTTCATTTTTATTATTCTTTCTTTTCTTTCTCTTGTTGATTGCCTTGGTAACTTTGCTAGCGGGTTAAATCAGGGTCGTTGTGTTGTCCCTTGTTTTGATTGAAAAGTTCTGCGTAAGTTTCTTTTGTTTTGTTTCCCTTTTCGTTTGTTTTCGTTGTTGCATTATGAGTTTGAATGTTACTGTAAGGGTTTCTCGAGTTCTCATTAATGGCTTGTTTTGCTTCCGTTAGGCAAAGATCCTGAGAGGAGTGTTCCTCCGACAATTTAATTTCTGTTAGGGGTCGAATGATCGTTGGTAAGTGACTATTTTGCATTTCAGGGTTTTGCGTCGAAGTTTTCAATGTAGTTTAAGTCGATTTTGAATTAGCATCTTAGTTCAATTAAGCTGTTAATTAAGTTATTGAATGGTCATTTTAGGCTTCGAAAGTCTTTTACATTG
Organism: Gossypium turneri; assembly: GCA_008044935.1. Taxonomy (NCBI): domain Eukaryota; kingdom Viridiplantae; phylum Streptophyta; class Magnoliopsida; order Malvales; family Malvaceae; genus Gossypium; species Gossypium turneri. Next base: position 21,893,804 of record CP032579.1, on the reverse strand, counting down.
TTTTGACTTCAAAACTACTTTAGGTGCATACCGAAAACTCGACTCTATGCGAAATTTGGATGCCGAAAAACATGACTGTCGACGCCATATGGCCGTGTACATCACACAGTTGTGTGTTAGGTCGTGTGGCAGGCCATGTGACTCACTGTTTTCCATTAAAGACCACAGGGGCCAGAGACACAGGTGTGTGTCTAGGTCGTGTGACTCACTGTTTTCCATTAAGAACCATACAGGCTAGAGACTCGAGCGTGTGTCCAGGCTGTGCGACTCACTGTTTGCCATTAGGGACCACATGGGCTAGAGACACAGGTGCGTGTCCAGGCCGTGTAACTCATTGTTTGCGATTCAGGACTACACGAGTAAACGAAACGGGCGTGTATCAAGCCGTGTGAGACACACGGGCGTGTGCCAGGTCATGTGGAGCCATATAGGCCAGTCATTTAGGCCATGTGAAACCACATGGGCATGTGGGTCAGAAATGAGATTTATCCTTAAGGCTGTAAGTGTCGTCTGACTTGAATGTAGGCCTTCCGTAGTGTACGTATGATCTAAATTAGACCGTATAAGTTGCTATCTAATGATCTGAGACTAAGTAGTTGACTATCTAGATGTATACTGAATGCAATGACTATTGATGATATTGATCTGTACTATCTGACTGTGAACTATATTTGAATAACTGCGTGTACATTCTTGATATCTGACATCCGTAATCTGCATTTGCATTCAATGAGAATTGTGTAAAGGAAGAAGTGATCTGTTCTGGTTCAGTGGCTAAGCCACAATTTATATGTGAATTTGGCGTTTTATCTTAATCTGATCTGGCAGCTAGTCTGTAATCATGTTGAACGTGTCGAACTGACACCATGTAGTGTGTAGGGCTGGATGGGTATTAAATTCCCTTAACGGTGTGTTGGGTTGGTCGGAGATGGTACGTAGCGGATGGGGGTAGGAAAAACTGCATCTGTTTATGATATGTTTTGTATCTGAACTTGAATTGTTTTGCTATTCATCTGATTTGTTAAGACTGTACTGGATATCCTCTGACTCTGATTTGAACACGAGTTTAGGAATTTACCATTATATTTATAATTCTATTTGAATTTATATCAGTTACACACTGATTTATCAACTCATTTTGTTTGTGGATTGAATTACAAGTAACTCACAGTCTTGATCAGGTCGGCGTAATGGAAGCTTGGTCATTCTACTTTATCACCTTTTATGTTATCAGTAATTTCAGTGTTTTCTTCGTATTAGGACTTTCTAAGATTGTTGAATTGTTGACTAGGTTTTTTTGAATGTTTATAATCTATTAGACGGTTTTTAATTGTGTTTATAAAAGTTGGTTTTTCTAATAATGTTAATGTAACTCTTCAGACTTGGTTTTAACGTCTAGGCCGGGTTTGGGGATGTTACATATATTTTTTAAATTTTTTAAATTTTAAAAAATTAATTTATTGTTGGTGTGATATCCATGTGGCAATCCTTGTGTATATCAAGCATCATAAGTTAAAGATTAAATGAAGTGAAAAATTAAATAGATAATTAAATGATTTTTTTTTTGTAAAATTAGATGGCCAAATAAGTTATTATGTCAAGATTAAATCTAAACAGGTAGAAGTAATACGTTTAGATAATAAATGCTCCATTGTGCCTCACTGGAAGTGGGTTTGAAATCAACATGAATCCTTAATTGAAAAATGACTTAAAAATGATTATTCTTAAAAAGTAACAAATATTACTATAATGATATTTTATATTTTATATAAAATCAATAAAACATAATTGAACTCAAAACAAAATATACAAAAAAAAACATTAGGTGAGCCTTAAACTTAGGATACCAAGCTTCCCAAATTTTCACATTTGCCATTTCAATCAAAATTTTATTAATATTTTAAATGTTTTTTTTTATAAATATACTTTTTACATAATTTTTTCAGGTTGTGCCATAACCTAATAAAAATAACATAGATATCATAGATTTAAAGAGAATGATTACGGAATAATATTTGATGCACTATCGGTGCATAAATCTCATGCACCATCAATAAATAATAACATGACACATCGTCATTAAATTAAATAAAAGATATGGAGGACTTGTAAATAAATACTAATAATTTCATTTAATCATTAATCGTAACTATTATAAATAAATATTAATAACTCTGAATTTAGGATCTTGGGTTTAAAAGTTTAGGGTATTGGGTGTAAGGTTTAAGGTTTTAACATTTATATATAATTAACTATTATTTAATTATGTTTAAATAAAATTATTAATATTTATTTATAAGCCCCCATTTTTTTTGTTTTATTTAATGATGATGTATCACTTATTATTCACAAATAGTGCACGAAACTTATACACCAACAATACATCAAATATTCTCCTATTTGATATTCAAATCTGTTATATTTTATTCTTTTTCAAATGAATCCCTTCTCAATTTTGCTTGTTATTAATATCTTTGTTTTCTTTGAAATTCACTCATTTTCTTTTCTTTTTTAAAATTTTACTTATTTTTTCATTTCGGTAAAAAAGTCAAAGGACAATGTCAAATTTGATACTTGTACTTTCATAAAATGTTTAATGTGGTACTTGTACTTTGAAAATATTAAAAGTGGTACCTGAATTATTGATATATGTTTTTCTTATGGTACATGTACTTTCATAAAATGTCCAATGTGGTATCTATACTTAGAAAATGTCCAATGTAATACCTGAACCATCAATAAGTGTTTTATTATGTTACATTGTGTTAACATCTTTAATGAATTGCTAAACCATTCAATGGAAATTTGCCACATAGAAAATTTTCCCAAATCAGTCCACATCAATGAAATTTTTTTCCCAAATCAATCCACATGGATAATATACCATTATGTGAACAAACTAAATAAAACAAAAATTATATTAAATTAAAAACAATAAATAAAACACATGGTTATAAAAAAAAGAAGTGAACACGGAAAATGTTTGTTTTATGGAAAAGAGTTTGATCAACAAAAAATAATTTATAGATCAACGAAAAATAAATCCTCTTTCTTGTATAATAGGTTACCCTTTTCAAAAGCGTAAGTCATTTTCCAAAAAAGAGCTTGTTTATGAATAATTTTTTAATATAAAAATTAACTTCAACCAAGCCTAATATTATTATTTTAGTACTAATAATAAATTTCAATTTTAATTTTTTAAAAATATCAAATATTAAAATATTAAAATCAAATATTATAAATTTAAATATCATTAAACATACATATATAATTATTTATATTAAATAATATTATATATAATTAATATAATTTATTATTTAAGTATATATTATAATTATTTAAAAGACAAAGAATAAAGAAAAAAGAGAATGAGAGAGCAAAGAGAGATAGTGTATTTTTATTGATCAATCGGGATCTTTACAAAGTTTCTCCAAAGTCTCTGTTTATAGGCATAAGAAGTATAAATTAAGTAGAAATCTACTTCTAATTACTATTAAAATTTAAAGTATATCAAAACTTATCTTGATCTTGATGGACATCCATTTAAGATATTCATGACATTCCCCATTGGATGTCCATTGGTAGATAATGTGTCTTGTTAAAACCTTACTGAGAAAAAAACCCTGTGGGAAAAAAATTCGTAGTGAAGGAAAAAGAGTACACATATCGATAATACACATAATATGCTACCTCATTAAAAATCTTAACAGGAAAACTCAATGGGACAAAGCCTCGATTAAGGGAAAAAGAGTACAACGCATATTTACTCCCCCTCTTGAAAACATCACATAATATCTAATATTCTGTGCATTCAATCTTGAATACTAGCTTTTCAAATGACCATTTGAACGTATTTGCTAAACATTTATATCAACATTCTTTTGAAAGTCATGAGTGAGGGAAAATTTTGGGGGAAATGTATTTTGATCTCTTCAAGAGTTTCAACAATAATCATAACAAACTTTAATCATGATCCCTCTATAAAAATACAAATAGGTGTTTTGGATCATTTTATAATCCTTTTTTAACTACTATTGACTAAGTCAAATTTACCATATATGTTCAATTATTTCAGTTCATATAAATGAACAATTTCACGATAATTTCAATATACTTCTGGCATTCTAAATCCTTCAATGATTTCACTATAAAATTTACTATACAGTGATTCATAAAAGGTTGTAACAACAATTGTAACAACAACTATTAAACGCAAGTTAAACATTTTATGAACTGTTAGTTTAATAATATATCTAAAGCTTATTGCATCCACTACAAAAGAATATTATATTTTTTCATAATCAATGTCAGGACTTAGCAAAAACTTCATATTTTATTCCGTTTTGCAAAACTACTTCATTTGCACCCTCATTGGCTTTATACCTTTAGGTATTTGGACTACAGGTCCAAAAACTCCACAAATTTCATTTTACTTGAGTTGCATCTTTCTATTTTGACCAATTTATTCAATGTCTATATTTCTCAATAGATTTATTCAAGATCCTCATTTTATTTTATTACTTCAACAATAATATTGCATGCAAAACCATTTTCGACCACTTTTATTATCAGTTTGACATTTTCACAAACTAACATAATTTATCAAGATATCTTACTTTCACTATTTTAATCTTCAGTTTCAGGTACTTGAATATCTTCTGGAGTTTTATTTATTAGTTATATCTTGGGTCTCTTCTGGAGCACCCGCCTTCACTATATGACCAACTAGATTTATTATTTTCTTTTATGAGAATTTTCATATTTGGAACTTGTAATGAGTTATCCTTGTTGAACTTATGGTTCAAAATACTCTCCCCTCTAACTCATTACAAGTTATTATTTCTCTCCCCCTAATATCGGGAAAACTATCAAATCAAAATAGTAATCACAAATCATGTCATAATTGAATCTCCAATACATTTAAAACATATAATAATACAAAGAGACTCATAATTAATATATATTCCCAACTTTCTTTGAGTATTCATTCATCTTTGTTATGGTGCAGCAATTGGAACGTATACGTACATACAAAAATTTAAATATGAGAAATATTTAGCTCTTGACCAAAAATCAATTGTAATGGGGAATATTTATAACTTATTGGCTTGATTCGTACAAATCAACATAATCTCATGTTAAAATAGGAAGTTTAGTTCTCATAAATAATGGTTTAGTCATTAACCAGAGGTGTTCAATGAATAATTTATCTAAACCATTATGCGCATAAATAACAAACTTTTACAAAAGTTTTTCAAACTCAATCAATAAATGATTGAGATATAAACTCATCAGTATTAGCAAGATGAATTGTCTTAATTGCATGATCTGAAATTAATTATTTAAACAAACAATCTTGCAAACGACATGTTGCAAGTTGGTAACACATATGTGATTATTTTGTAGATGCATCTACCAAAATCATATAATATCAAATCCATCCACATGGTGGATGAATGAACCCATATCATTTAAAAAATGTAAGACATTAAATCTCAACTTTAGCTAGTGAGTTTCTAACGATCAATTTTCATTGAGAACAAGCAACAAATGAGAATTCTTTAAATTAAAGAATCTTCTGGTTCTTTAATGACTGTACATATGAATTCTCAATTAATTTTCACATCATATATGATCCAGGATAGTTTAACTGGTCACACCAAGTAGTAAATGTATTTGCATAAGTAAACTTCTGGTTTACTTTAATATGCATTTTAATTGTGCTAAATTGTAACAAATTGATACTTTTACTGTCATTTCTTTTACTTTTGTACCCACATATAAGTACTATTGTGACATTTACTACTGGAAATGTCTAAATCAATGTGAGGTTTATAATGTCACTAAGTCAATAAATATAATTTCTAAATAATTATATGTGATATTTGCTTCAGGGAATATGCCAAAATCTTCAAATGCAGGGCATTTGGTCTAGTGGTATGATTCTCGCTTCGGGTGCAAGAGGTCCCGGGTTTGATTCAAAATACTTTTAAAACCTTTTTAACAAGATTTTTGCATAATCAGTTAACTATCAAGAATAACTGTCTAGTTCATGTATAGAAACAAGCTTGTAACACCCAAAACCCGGCCTAGACGTTATGGCCGAATCTGACGACGTCATATGCTAGTACTTTTCGAAAAATATGTCGTCACTAAATCCTCTTTTCTATTTAACCATATTTTTATTATCTTATGTTAACTTCAAATCGTGTAGTTTTTTTTTAAAACATTATTCATTTACAAATAGTTATTCAATTTCAAAACGTTTTTTTTTCATTTTTATTGCGGAAGCTTTTAAACAGTTTGCTTATTCGTGGTATTTTTGATAAAACATTAATTTCATTTGAAAACCTGAGTTTTACCTAACACTAGTAGATTTAAATCATAAAACCGTATAAAATCCAAATTTTAAACTAAAATTCGTAAAGGCCATAATTACAACAAACTACTCTCAAATATAAGTAAAATCATAAATAGGTAGAAAACAGTGTAAAAGAAGTCGTATGGCCACCACTGAGTCCTCCGTTGCACCGATCTGCCTATATCTAAGGATTACTTGTACAGATTAAACAGAAGGGGTGAGTTTATGTAAACTGATACGAGTCACAAAGGCCCAATTCAAGCTCAAGGATGTGATGAGCTCAAACTACCACAAGGCCCAATAACGAGGTCAAAGGCCAAATGCGTACCAAACTAAATGGAACCATTCAAGGCTTCATTAACAAGGCCTTAGATGCGTATACAATGGAAAAAGAAAATCAAGATTCACTTTCTTGTTTTCAAGAAAATCAAGAAACCGAATCTTGGGCCAATCTTGCTGTTTTGAGCGATTTCAAGAATCAAGAAAATCAAGATTTCAAATCTTGGAAATCTTGGTCCAAAAAATCGAATCTTGCAGCAAAGGCGCATTGGATCTCAGTTACGAGCATCAACAAACCAATTTCGGGAAAGAACAGATTACAAGCCCAAGTTCTTGAAGACACGGCCCAATAAGATGTTCCAAGCCCAACCAAGAAGTTTAAATTAGACTTAGTTGAAAATCAGGCCAAAATTGTCAAAGTGGCCCAATTTGTGAAATTTTAATTCTTTAAATACTTAGTTTTAATTTTTAGACTTTATAATTAAATTTTCATGTAAAAATTCAGCCTAAGAAGCCCATTAAAAGGCCTTGGCCGAATTTCCCTTGAAAAGTCAATAATTAGGGTTTTTTTTTTAGTTTTCCTAATAGGGTTAGGAAAATAGGTAGGAGGCCTATTTATATGGCTTAGCCAGCCACCCTTCATATACATTTTTACACATTACACTTGAAGAATACATTGAAATCAGATTTGTTTTGTTGAGTGAAAATTCTCTTTGAGTTCTCCAAGAATTTTCTCTTGAGTTTTCTTTAGAAGGAGTTTTAACAATCTTTTTGATTGTGGGAGCCATCTTCAGCCTTCTTCTTGCCATTGTTCTTCATTGGAGGGGAGATTAGAGCCGTTTGAAGGGAGTTGTGAAATCTTTCTCGATTTCAAGGCTTCTTAGGACGTTATCTTTATTTTTCTTGCTGTTCAATCTTTTAATTTTCTGCTTGTGTTGATTTCATTATCTAACTTGTTTAAACTCTCTTGTTGCATCTACAGCCCCGTCACCAACCTTGGACAACAAGAAACGTTTTGATTTCATAAAACCCCTCTTTATTGCCGTCTAAACCCTAGATCTAGTTAATTTCGTGATCTGCTGAGTTTTTTTGAAATTAACTTGCTGTTTTGTGTTCTTCTTTTTAGATTCGGCTGTTTGGAACTTATCTTGAATTTAATTTCGTGTTCTTGGCTTCCAAGATTAGCTATTCATAAGTGTTTTTAATTCTTGGCTGATCTTTTATTGATTTGGGTATTTTCGTTTCAGATCTAATTGATTGTAAGCCGAATTTTCTGTTTCGTTTCAGATCTAAGCGTCTAAAGCTTTCGTAGGATTTTCCCGTGACTTGACAACTCGATCTTGGTCTGCCCGCAGCCCCTATCATAAACTCAGTGTGTAATCCCCATACAAATGAACAGACAGTAAACAAATAATCACAATATGGGCTTAAGCCCTTTTCAGTATCAGTATCAGTATCAGTATCAGTCCAGTTTGGGCCTTAGCCCATCTCAGTACAAAAATAATCATGCAGTAGGGCTTTAGCCCATCACAGTATCAGTAACAGTAACAGATATGCAGTCACAAAAATCCTACCCATCCAGCCTCTACACACCATCTCCGTCTAACCCTACACTCTTTGTGGGAATATAATCAACCCACCCATCCCTACACTACATGTAGTACCGCATGCGACACTAGATAATAGTTTGCAGCTGAGATACCAGTAAATTAGGCTCGAAGCCTTTCAGTACACTTCCTCCGAACATTATAATCCCCCAACCCAATGCAATGCAATATACAGATATGACATGCTATACCATATTATCATGCATGTAAATAGGTCATACAGTATCAAATCAGTGGAACATCATCATGCTTAATCATATCAGTCATACAGTCATTTCAGTCAATTAGGGGTCTAGGTAAGCTTACTAACCCTACTGTAGGTCCACAGTCAACTCGGGCGACCCGTGCAACCTTAGCGATAAAACAGTGAAAATGGGCCTACAAGCCCATGATGTTCGCCTGTGTGAGCCCACAAGCCCGTGTAGCCTACATGACCCAAATTGGCCTTGGCCTCGTGATCCATTTTAATGTAACCCGTGCTAGTTAATTATTTATATGTGTTTCCACTATTTACTTATATGATCCTTCAAAGCTGTCTACTTGAGTCCCTGTTACTAAATTATTTGTATCTTAAGCTATAGAATTTCGAATTAAGATTCGTAAATTTTTCCTGAAACTAGACTCACATATCTTCTTACCATAAAATTTTTATATTTTTTGGTTTAGCCAATAAGTACAGTTTATTCTTTAAAGTTTCCCCTATTTTACTGTCTGATAGTTTCGACCTTTCTGCACTAAAAATTAATTATCTTTTCGTACAAATTTTGGATGATGTTCTCGTTTGTTTCCTTGAAAATAGACTCATCCAGAATTTTAAACATATAAATTATAACCCATAATTATTTTTATACAATTTTTGATAATTTTCCAAAGTTAGGACAGGGGATTCCGAAATCATTCTGACCCTGTCTCACTAAAATTCAAATATCTCATAATATGAAATTCTTTTGCTTACTTTGTTTCTTCTATGAGAAACTAGACTCAAATATTTTTAATCCCATATTTTTTCATCCTCTAATTCGATTTCTACAATTTATGGTGATTTTTGAAATATAACCTACTGTTGCTGTCCAAACAGCAAACAATATCGGCTTTTCCTCGAACCCCTTATTTTTGTGTTTCAGGTACACACCTGGTATCGTTTCACTGCAGATACGCTTCCAAGCACTCCAAAACCTAAAAATCAATAATTAGAGCCCAATTTAGATTACTAACGAAAACTCACAACTGAAAATCTTCTACATCAAAATCGATAGCGAACCTAAACACTTACCGACAACGAACAGAAATTTCTAATGCTCAATTTGCTTGTGAAGCAGCAACTGATTTCTGATTTTTGCCTAAACCAAGAGAGCCAAAACAATCTTTTTTAGGAACTAGCAAGAAATGATAAAATAGAGGTAGTTAGATACTTACAGAACGAGTGTATATAATTGCTGGCTGAAAAGTAGGCTAGTAGAAAAATCAAACAGAGAAGGTGAACTAGGGGGCAAAAATTCGGCAAAGCAAAGAAGAAAAGGATTGCAGAAAAATTGGGGAGAAGAGGAGAATGCAGAAATTTGGGAAAAATAAAAACCAAATAGAAATTTAAATGATATAGATAGCTAACCTTCATCCCTAAATTTTCTCTCACTAATCCTACTAACCTACAACCACTCTAGAATCTCACTCTGCCGAAATACTTGTCCATCACTGCGCAAAAATAACGCCTACGCTCCAGCATAGATTCAAACTCAAGACCTCATGCAATCAAACACTCCACTTAACCACTAGACCAGCATGCCCATTCTGTTATTTGATTACCAACTATTAAACTTAAGCCCTTTAGGCTAGGTTAAGGCTTTATTTATAAAAATACTAAAATTTGCCTATGTCATGGCTTGAACTTGAGACCTCCCACACACACCCAAAGCACTTAACCATTGAAGCAGTTAAGTACTTATGTCACATATACACAAAAACAAGAATTAAAAATTTTGGGGCGTTACAATTCTACCCCCTTAAGAAAAATTTCGGCTTCAAAATTTTACCTGATTAGAACAAATGATGATACTGCTGTCGTATCGTATCCTCAGACTCCCACGTGGCTTCCTCAGAGCTATGATTACGCCAAAGAACCTCAACCAACAGGATGGATTTTCTTCTTAGAACCTTTACATCAAGCTCCAAAATCTGAACTAGCTCCTCCTCAAAAGTCAGATCTGGCATAACCTCAATCTCCTCAACAGAAACAATATGTGTGGGATCAGAGCGGTAGTGCCTCAACATAGAGACGTGGAATATGTTGTGAATCCGATCCAATTCCGGAGGTAACTCCAACTGGTAGGTAACTGGTCCCACACGTTTCAGTATGCAGTAAGGCTCAATAAACCTAGGGCTCAACTTACCCTTACGACCAAACCTCAATACCTTCTTCCATGGTGAGACATTAAGAAAAACAAAGTCCCCCACAGAATACTCAATTTTTCGACGCTTCAGATCGGTGTAAGACTTTTACCTATCAGATGCCGCTTTCAATCGATCCTGAATCAATCTAACTTTATCCTCGGTATCAGAAACTAGTTCAGGGCCTAGAATACGCCGCTTGCCCAACTCAGTGTAACATGAAGGTGTGCGACACCTACAACCATATAAAACCTCGTAAGGTGCCCTCTGAATGCTAGACTGATAGTTGTTGTTATAAGCAAACTCTGTTAATGCCAAGTCATCCTCCCAATTGTCTCAGAAATTAATCACACAACTTCTCAACATATCCTCCAGTATCTGAATCACCCTCTCTGACTGACCGTCAGTCTGAGGATGGAACGCAGTACTGAAGTCTAATCTTGTACCCAGAGCTTAATGTAGCTTCTTCCAGAATCGAGACATGAAGTCAGGATACCTATCAGATATTATCGAAATCGGTACCCCATACAGTCTCACTATCTTAGACACATACAGTTTAGCCAGCTTCTACAAAGAGTAGTCAGTATGAATTGATATAAAGTAGGCAGACTTGGCCAATCGATCCACGATGATCCATACAGAATCCTTCTTAGTAGGTGTGAGAGGTAACTCACTAACGAAGTCCGTAGTCACTCTCTCCCACTTTCAAAGCAGAATCTTGACTGGTTGCAACAAACCCGAATGTAACTGTTGCTCAACCTTAACCTGCTAACATGTCAGACACTTAGCCACAAATTTGGTAACCTTTCGCTTAAGACCTGGCCACCAATATAATTCAAGAAGGTCGCGGTACATCTTATTTCCGCCAGGATGCATAGTATAAGGGCTACTATACGCCTCTCATAGTATAGACTGCCTCAATTTAGTATCTTTCGGTACACAGATTCTCCCACAGAAACAGAGCACCCCTTCACTATTCAGTTAAAAATCCTCGGTATTCCCACTTTTAACCTGTCGAAAATAAAGTCCCAACAACTCATCTTCTTTCTGATTACTTTTAATCTACTCTATCCACATCGGTTTAACTTGTTGTTCTGCCAATAGACTACCATCATCAAATAAACTGAGGCGAGCAAACATCACGCTCAGGTCAATCATAGCTCTACGGCTCAGTGCATCGGCCACCATATTGGCCTCGCCAGGGTGGTATTCAATCGTACAGTTATAGTCTTTAAGTAGCTCAATCCATCTACGCTACCTAAGATTTAGCTCTTCTTGAGTGAGGAGGTACTTGAGGCTCTTGTGATCGGTGTAAGTGATACACTTCTTACCGTACAGATAATGCCTCCAGATTTTTAGTGCAAAAACCACTACAGCCAACTCCAAGTCACGCGTCGGATAATTCGCCTCATGAGTCCTAAGCTGACGAGATGCGTACACTACCACCTTACCCTTTTACATCAATCACATCCTAAACCGACATATGATGCGTCGCTATAAATAGTAAACTCCTTTTCAGACTCTGGCTGTATTAGAACAGGGGCTTCAGTCAATGGTGCTGCAATCAGTGAAAAACCCTTTACAAATCGTCGATAATACCCTGTCAGTCCCAAAAAACTGCGGATCTTAGATACAGTCTTAGATTGCTTCCAATCCAAGACAGCCTCAATCTTTTGAGGATCGACTCTAATCCATTCAGTAGAAACCACATGCCTCAGAAATGTTACTTCACGTAACCAGAACTCACATTTACTGAACTTGGCGTACAGTTGTTTCTCTCGCAGAATCTGTATAACTACTCTGAGGTGTTCATCGTGCTCATCCTTAGTCTTCGAATACACCAGTATATCATTAATAAATACCACTACGAATCGATCTAGATAAGGCTAGAACACTTGGTTCATTAGATCCATAAAAGTTACCGGTGTATTCGTCAGTCCAAATGGCATTACTAGGAACTCGTAGTGACCATAACGAGTCCTAAATGTCGTCTTATGTACGTCAGCCTCCTTAACTCTCAACTGGTGATACCTTGACTATAAATCAATCTTAGAGAAAACTGAAGCCCCTCGGAGCTGGTCAAACAGATCATCTATCCTCGGTAGGGGGTATTTATTCTTTATGGTTAACTTGGTCAGTTGTCGATAATCAATACACATACGTATGGATCTATCCTTCTTTTTCACAAACAGAACCGGTACTCCCCACGGAGACATACTAGGTCGGATAACCCACGATCTAATAGTTCTTGAATCCGGGCCTTAAGCTCCACAAGCTCTTTCGGTGCCATTCTATAAAGGGCGATGGACATCGGAGCTATACTAGGAAAGAGCGATATCCCAAACTCCACTTCACAATTCAGAGGTAAACCCGATAGCCGATCAGAAAAGACGTACGGAACATCCTTTACCATTCTGATATCCTTAACTATAGAGTCCCCAAAATTCGTAACACTTACATAGGCCAAGAATGCCTCATATCCCTTACGAACCAACTTCTCCGCCACCAGTGCAGAGATCACATTAGATAAGTAGTTTCAACGTTCTCCAGTCATGACTACCTCTATATCCTCCTCGGCGATTTCACCTTCTCGACCAGGGCAGAAAGATCTCACTCCCTCTGCGGGGCTATCAGAACTCTCAAATTATCTCTAAGGTCATCCTCAAAGCAGACACATCGCTCATACTCAGATGCCATCATACCTCGTGCATAGCGGCTCAGTCTCAAAAACTCGATCTCATACTCGACCACATTAGGGTGACCCTAGTGACACCCTTGAAGAGCTCAGCTCCATTGGACCGGAGTTGTTCCGTAACCAACCCTCAGCCTCCAAATCCAGTATTGGGCTCAACGACCCTCTCCAAAATCTTTAGCATAGCCTGAGACAATGTATCGTCCCCAGCCATGCGATCTTGAGACCCAGTCTCAATAGTAGGAGACACTGGCGTCTCACTCGTATCCAAATTTGGCAAACTGCCCGATGACGAAGAATCAGCTCGAGCCCCTCTACAGCCTTTACCTTGGCCTCTAGTACCCTGTCCACAAGTACCTCTGGTGCTCATTGTCTAATTGCGTTTTATTGGTATTAACAGTTTTATGCATCAGTTTACAGTTCCAGTGTTTATCAATAGATATTTTTTTTAAAAACAGTATTAGAAGTGTAAAGTTTGTTTCATCAATCGTAGTGTCAATCAATGTCTATTAGTTTTACTACAGTCTCAGTATACACTATTTTAAGTGTTTTCAGTATAATCTATCTATAATAGTCTCTGTATATACTATCTATAGCAGTTTCAGGATATACTATCAAAGACAGTTTTAGTTTCAGTTTAAACAATTCACAGTTTCAGAAAACTTACTAGATCGGCGCTGAAGACTCGGTGTACCACACTTTCAGTAAAAACATTTAGAAATTAGTTCTCAAAAATCACATCTTAAAAACCATATCCACAGCCGAGTTTTGCAACCTAACTCTGATACCACTAAATGTAACACCCCAAACTCGGCCTAGACGTTATGGCTGAATCTGACGACGTCATATGGTAGTGTTTTTCGAAAAATATGTTGTCGCTAAATCCTCTTTTCTATTTAACCATTTTTTATTGTCTTATGTTAAATTCAAATCGTGTTGTTCGTTTTCAAAAAATTATTCATTTACAAATTGTTATTCAATTTCAAAATGTTTTTTTTTTATTATTGCGGAAGCTTTTAAACAGTTTGCTTATTCGTGGTATTTTTGATAAAACATTAATTTCATTTGAAAACCTGAGTTTTACCTAACACTAGCAGATTTAAATCATAAAACCGTATAAAATCCCAATTTTAAACCAAAATTCATAAAGGACATAATTACAACAAAATACTCCCAAATATAAGTAAAATCATAAATAGGTAGAAAACAGTGTAAAAGAAGTCGTGTGACCACCACTGAGTCCTCCGCTGCACCGATCCGCCTATATCTGGGGATTACTTGTACAGATTTAACACCATCGTCGTCACATTGACTATTATCACGAGCACTATTACAAGTACTAAAATAACTACGCTTTCATAAGAAGATGCTACATATAACTTATAAAATCTTATGATGCTCTAATAAATTATTTGTACTTTATAATTCAATCTAAAAGGTATAGTTCAATCATTCATCAATAAAAAAATAAAAAAAATCTCTTTAAAGGGGACTAATATCACAAAAAATTATATTTTGTTTCGCAATTAATATATATTTAAACAATCATTTAAAAATAATATATTATAAAGTTTTATTAGTAAACCGTATGAACCCATCGATATTCAATAATATAACTTAATAATTTGATCAGACTTAAAACAAATAAATAATAATCATACTTCAAAAAAAATTGAAGCTCCTTACTAATTTAAATTGTGCTATATAAATCCAAAATCCATGCTGAAATCAAAATTTTTTTTCATCATCCAAAGCAACGGATTGCAGTGTCCATCTTGGTGTTGAGCCTATTAGTGTATACTCAAACCTTCCATTCGGAGTAATACTCTTTTACCAACTTTAATAAGAAGTAAAACAAGTTAATTAAAATTAATTTAACTTAATTGAAAATTAATCTAGATATAAAACACTAAATAGATAAAAACTTCCTGCAAAGAGTTGCAAACAACATCAAGCTAAATTTTGGTATTATGGATGAGGCTTAATTGTTTGCAAAGTTGTTGCTGATTTAATCCACAACTAAGATAATTCAAAGAGAATCGTGCTGATAACGTGTTATAAAATAAAAGATAGAGAATAAAGAACAAAGAGAATGTGAGAGCAAAGAGAGGGATTTTTATTGATCAATCGGGATCTTTACAAAGCTTCTCCAAAGTCTCTATTTATAGGCATAAGAAATATAAATTGTAACACCCCTTAACCTCAAACCGTCGCCGAAACAGGGTTACAAGGCATTACCGGACATATCAAACGATTTACAACAATTCTTAAATAAATAACCAACATATTAAATTAAATCATAAAATTGATTTGTTTGTTTACCAATTGACTTCATTTTTTTTAATAAAAATTTCGACAGCATTTCTGCTTATTTTTACATAAATCCCCCTGCAATTTAAAACCATACCATTTTCAAATATAATCAAATCAACCAATTCATGTCACATTCACATTTTCTATTCTAATTCTTTCTAGTCTAACTCAATCAATATAATATCAATTTAAATTTAACAATGTACTAATTAAATAAAAATAGATAAACTTCTTTCATTATAATTCATAAACTTTTAATACTAACATTTTTAACCATTTATATTAAAACATAATAACCTTTAGACACATCCTATGAACATGCCACATTACCCAAAAGAAAATATACATCACCAAAGTTATGCTGAAGTCGGGATTGATTTGGGTGCTGAACCGGAATTTTTGACTTCTATCAACCTGCGCACGGAAACAACCTTACGCTGAGTATTTTATACTCAGTGGTATTACCATAATTCAAATTATAACAATAATAAACAGATAATGCATAAATCTTATATACAAATTTAAATTCAAATTTCATATTTCAACAATAATAATTCATCAATTAATATTATACATCCACAATTTGAAATTGGACATAACATGAATTTTAGGTTCATTTCTCAATCTCATGTCACATTTCAATTCACAATTCAACTTTTTCATTTCATTTCAATAGCTCTTTGATCAACTCGTTCGGTTTGTCAATTCATTAATTACCCTATTAACAAAATTCAGACTTTGGCGGATACAAGGATCCAACCAAACACACCAATATGGCACCCAGTGCCTCATCGGATAGTTCGAAGCAATAGTTGACACCCAGTGTCTCATCGGCCAAGCCGAAGTAAGTTGGTACCCATTACCTCATCGAATCTATCCGAAGAAATATAGTGACACCCAGTGTCTCATCGACTCGAGGTCGAAGTATCTCTGAACTCTTCCAATCCTATGGTATGCCAACTATATCCAACTCAGCCCGACTAGTTAATAGGGCTTCCAAAGTCACCTTTCAATTCAATTCCACTTTTTCACTTTCAATCACAAATAAATTTAAATTCACTTTCCACTTTCCATTCAATATACAATTCACATATTCATAATTTAATTCACTTTATAATTTTAATTCATTTTCCAATCAAATTCAAACTATTAATTACTTTTAAATCAATATACTTTTTAATTCTCATATATTTTCTTCATTTAATTCAAATCAATATTATCATTTCAATTACTTACCAAATTTTACTTATCATACATATAAATTTAAATATAGCATTTACTAATAAATAATTTGAATTATAGTAATACAAACCGTAAATCTCCCGTTTTAGTCCTCGATAGCTTTCTCCTTTCCTTTTGATGTTGATGCCTCGGGCTCTTTGTTAGCTACAAAAATAATAATAATTTATACTATTAATTACAACACTAATTAAAATAAATAATTAAATTTCTAATCGATCGATTCCTACCTTGTTCTCAATTTAATCCTAACTAAGTTTACTTACTTTCCTAATTCAATTCACACTCTATTTCTATTCAAATTTCATCCAAACTCAAATTTAACTATTAAAATTTCAGCATATTTTCCTAATTTTGAATTTCCCCCAATTTAGTCCCTAAAACATAAAACTTAAAGTTTCTTTTACAATTTAATCCCTTTATCAATTCTAACTTAAAATTCATTCAATTAAATCCCTAATTCAACAATTTATTCAACATGAACCATGCTTAAAAACCTATAAACTTTCAAAACCTCAACTTAATTTCATCAAAACTCTACTCTAAAGCTTCTAAAATATCAAAATTAAAAGAAAAGGGCTTAATTGACTTACCAATCAAAGCTTTAAACCTTAAACCTTTAGTTTTTCCTTTTTCTTTTCTTTCTTTCTTTCTCCCCTGTTTATTCTCTGTTTCGTCTCTTCTATTCTGTTTCTTTCTATTCTTTTGCTTTGTTTTTATTTCCTTTTATTTTATTTACTTTATATTATATTAATTAATTATAAGTATTACAAATGTATGGTTTTTATTAGTACACTTGTATTAAATCATCACCATACACTTGGCTTCTTTTATTTTATAATATAATTATAACTAATAAATATCTTTTGCTTATTATTTAAGAAATATACAAATATTTTACAAGTGTATTTTTATGTATTTTACACATGTTTATTATCACTACCATACATTTGTCTTAATCTAACTAATCTATCAAATAAAAATCTCATAATATAATTATTTAATTAATAATTATCTTTTACTTAATTTTCAAGTAAATAAATAAATGTAGTACACTTGTATTTTATTTTTACCACACACTTGGCAAAATCATAATTTATTATTATCCAAAAATCTTATAATAATTATTTAATTATTAAATATCTTTTAATTTAATAATAATAAATAATAAATATCTTATACTTAATTAATAAGCAAATTAAATCTATAAACCACAAATATAAACATACTTTAATTACACATGTATTATTTATCATATCCATACAATTGGCATATTTTGATTTATTTAATAATATAATATCATTATAATTTAATTATCATAAATTCATATAATATAAATTATATTTAAATATCATTAATTATATAATTAAACAAATAAAATCTTAAATTCTATTGCTTTATGCCGCCTCAACTATGCTAAATGGCTTAATTGCCATTTTAGCCCTTTTTACTTTCTTTTAATCTATGATTAAACTTTCACTTCTATTGTAATTTAATCCCTTTTGCTAATTACTCTTAATTGAGCTAAATTCACCTATCTAAAACCTAATTAAACACACAACTAGTCTCGTAAATATTTCTAATAATTATTTTTGAACTCAATTTACTAAGACGGAGGCCCGATATTATACTTTTCCGATACCCGTGAATTTTGGGTCATTACATTTATGAAGTAGAGATCTATTTCTAATAACTATTAGAATTTAAAGTACATCAAAACTTATCTTTATCTTGATGCGCATCCACGTAATAAGATATTCATAACAATTATAAATATATTAATAATAAATGTTTTATACTATAAAGGTTAAAATATGCCATAAGTCAATGTACTCTTCATAAATTTAGAATTTAGTTCATATATTTTTATTTCTAAGAATTTAGTCCATCTACTTTTAAGATTTCAAAATTCAAATCCAATTGTTAACAATATTAATTTTTTTTGTTAAATTTGTTGACATGACATTTTTAAATAAAAAAATACTCATTGGTATCCATGCAACTACAAACAAGATGTCATAATGAACTTGAATTTAACAAAATAATTTTAATAGCATTAATGGTTGGACCTAAATATATATATAAAGTAGTACTAAATTTCAAAAAATAAAAGTATAGAGACTAAATTCCAAATTTACAAAGAGTACAAGAACTTTTGACATATTTTAACCTTGTATAAAATATTAATATTTTAATTATATAAAAGTAAGTATTTATTTAAATCATGCTTAGCTTTATGTATCCCTCCCAACTCTAATGTGTCAATATCCACTATCTTATATGTAATATATGCAATTTAAATTAAGTTTTAATTATACAATATTCACTATTAAGTTTATATATGATATTAATTATTACAAAATATTATTCTATTATAAAATAAATTTCGATTGTCAAAAAGAAATTGTACTATAAAATTTTGTAACAAATATATTTATGTTGTGTTTATCTCACTGGTAATAATTTTTAAAATAAGATTTCAGGAAAATTTGTCAAACAATAGAAAATATTTTATGTTAAAGCATCCAAACACCAAAAAATATTTATTTTTTTGGAAAATGAATCCATTTTTCCATAAATCATTTTCTGGAAGTTGTTTTCAGTGAAACAAATGCAACCTAAACTTACATGAAGTACCTTACTTTCATGGATGATAAAAAAATATTATTTAAAAATCAATTTCAACATATTATTTCAAATGGAAAGCTTAGGGAGTGAGAAAAAATCGATTCGATTTGAAGAAAATTGATTTTCTTAAATTTCGAGTTAATCAAATCAATCTATTCAATTTCTTGAGTCCACTTGAATAACCTTTTCAGCTCCTTTTCAGAAGTACTTTTGAAAAGCACTTCTGAAAAGCTAAAAATTTCAGCTTGTTCTTTACAGCTTTTCTTTCAAAAGTGCTTTTGGAGTCAGAAGTGCTTTTTTTAAGTAATGAAGAACTGACCTAAGTAATTGGTTTTTCGAGTTTGAGTTAAGTGAATTTTACAACTCGAATAATTCAAATAAAACATTGGTAAGAACACCCCTTGAGTCATTGACAATTTTGAAAATGTACAAATTTGTTCCTCTAAAAAAAATTAATAAAATTCAAAATTATCTCTAAAATTCAAAATATTTATATTTCCCCAAAATTTTATAAGTATATAAATTCAAAAAACTTAAAAATTATTAATAAATCTTAAAAATGCCAAATTATAGTTTTTTTTTCTAAAAGTCTAAGATGATCAATTTAAGACATTAAACAAGTAAATCATAAACCAAGTTTATTATATTATTATCTTCTTTTTTTCTTTTATTTTGTTTCGAAAGAGTTTCTAAATATATATGGTATTGATATTATTTAACTCTGAATTTAATCATATTGTCAACAAGAACTCAATAGAGCCAATTTAATTTTTAAATTTAACTCGAACAATTTTATTCGACTTAAATCGAATTTCATTTCATTCAACTTAATTTGAAAAAAAAATTTCAAATTGAGTTGAGATGATAAAATAAGACTATCAACTCGGCTAACTCGAAATTTTTTCACTCAATTCGATTAAATGCTCACCCCTCAAAAAACTCCTTAGAGAAGATAATCATCTACTTAAACAGAGAAGATGGCGTTTTTACTTATTTAAGTTTAGTATTTACTTTTTTTATTAACCATATGTTTTGTTATTTGTTTTTAAATTATTATTTTTATTTAGTTTTTCAATGTTATATTATATTCTATGTATCAAAATATCATTGTCTGGTTTAATAATTCACTAACGGTGCTAACATTAGATATCATGATAAAGCATATATTAATAATTTAAGTACCACATTGGATATTTTATGAAAAAGCATATATTAATAATTTAAGTACTACATTGGACATTTTATGAAAGTAAGATATTAAATATGAGATTATCTCAAAAAGTAAATATTGATTTAACAGCTTATATATATAATAAATCAAATAAATATATAAAGTAATAAATAAAAATAATCTCTGTGTTCTTGGTGCAATGGTAATTGTATTGTTCAAATAAATAAAAATAATATGTTAACCGTTTGATGTAACTACTTTTTGTTTTACCTTCATTTGCTTATCTAAGCCGGCACAAAAGATGATAATAAAGGCGATGGCTCATAATAAAACGGCGCCGCAGGATGCTGCCATATCTTAAAAACAAGCTTCTTAGGGTCCGCCGCCTTCTGCTCCTGACGCGGTGGCTCTTCCCTTTTCTCAGTCATCCTTTGATCAAACGAGGGAGGCGAAGAAACTAGTGGCGATAATAAAGGTATAGCAACGTTCCTTGTCGAAACCTGATTAATCTGAATGGACGATGGAGCATGCCGTTGAAGTCGACTTGGCTGGCGCCGATCGGCGTCGATGACGGCGGACGATTTACTCGGTGAACTCAACATTGAATGGAAGGTTTACAGAGATGGGAATTGATGGCTAGTTAGCAATGCGTAGGAAGATTATATATAAGAATGGACCACATGATGCGCACGTGAAAGGGGGTAATTTGTTTGCTTTCTAAAAACTTTTTGGCAATTCGTTGAAATTTTTTTCCCTTTTGTTCGTCTTTTTGACTGAAATTTACTTTTTTATGGTTCGGTATTTTTGGTTGTATTAAATAAAAATTCTTTTGCCTAACTCAATTGTTTTTGTTTATTATTAGATATTGTATCAGACTAACGGATCAAATATTTACTTTCTTTTATATTTAAATTTAGATTTTTATGGTTGTGGATGGAAAAAAAAGTTAATTTTTTTTGTTTTAATTGGCTTATTAGTTTTTTTTTTTTCAAAATTTAGGGAAATAGACCAATTCCAGAGGGAGAGTGTGAAAGCGCGTCCAACTGGGCGTGCTTTCGGTATAGTTGGCATAAAAGCATGTCCATTACACACTCTCTCTTTGGCCTTTTTTAGGGTTAGAGTTTTGTTTGGATTATGAATTAGAGTTTAGTATTTTGGGTTTTAGAAATAAAATTGTGAAAGTTTATAGGTAGATTTGAAGGGTCGAGGATGCGATAATGTGTCTCAGAACATATACATTTCACATGTCATGCCGGGATAGGACCATTACCTCAAAAATCTATCCTATGGAAGTCAAGTTTTGGGGTGACAGTGCTTCATACAGTCATGGGTCGAAGTCTAAGTGGAGGTCCCAATTGACAGTAGTGTTGCTGTCACGAGTTCAAGTATAACTGGGGGCCAGTTAACAGTCGTTATACAGTCACGAGTTTAAGCTTTTTGGATACCTGCAAATGATGCCTTATATATGTCATACATAAGATTGAGGCCATTATCATAGGGAAAAACAAAAGGCTTTCTGTGCAATCAATGTAATTTTTTTCTCTATTTTCAAGCAGCCAGTATCTTTAACCTTTCATTCTTATTCGAAGGTTGACACCAAGGTGGACGCAGAGGGTTCTTAGGTGTAGAGCGGATGTTTCGACATAGTAGAGGTTAAACTCGAGTTAGCGCAACAACGATTGTAGTTATTAATGAGTTGTTTAATAACGACAAGCATTGTCACCCCAAAAGGAGCATCACCTTTATTGCATCGCAACAGCCACTGCCCGCCTAAAAGTCCTCCTATGTCTACGGCGGTGCCGACCTTCGTATAAGAAGGAAGGTTAAAGATACCGGCTGTGTGGAAAATGGAGAAAAAAATTACGCTGATTATAGCAGGAAGCCCTACAGTTTTCCTTATGTTATGCCCTTAAACTTCTATATGATATTTATAAGGAAACATCTTCGGGTATCCGAAAAGTTTAAGCTCGTGACCGCATAACGGCCGTCAACTGGCTCCCTCATTATACTCCGATCCATGACCTCATAACAACCTTTGACCGAGACTACGTAGACTTCCACCCGTGACCGTATAAAGTAAAATCACCCAGGAACCCAACTTCCATAGGATAAGTTTTCGAGGTAATGGTCCCATCTCGATAGGATATACAAAATGTGTGTGTCTCGAAGTGATATTGCATCACCGATGACTCAAGAATACCTCAAACAATAAATTTTATTAGTGACAAAATTTTTAACACTGAAGTGGAAAAGAAAATCGAGAGAGAGAAAAATATTGTAAAGTGGAGGGATGGAGGTTAGGAGAGATGATGGGTTTAAGGATGATGGAGTATGGAGGGAGAACCTCACTATTATAGGCGTGGGGGAGGGGTGAGATTGTAAAGGAAAAAAAACCCGTGGTTGAAAACGCATTGTAGGAAAGGCGTTTTCATTAAATATCTGAGAATCGTGCTTCAAATCTAACCTAGGATTCCCAGGGTTAGGGCACTTTTGGTGGAAATGGTAAGATAGCTCGTCTAGCTGGGCAAGCTTTCATGCTGACATGGTAGGAATGTGCACCTAGCTGGACTTACTTTACTTGTATTTAGTGGAAAGCGCGCCTTGTTAGCAGGAAAACTCGCCTAGCTAGACGAGTTTTCTTATCATTTCCACCAAAAGTCTGCAAAAAGTTTCCTAACCTTAGGAATCTCGGGTAAGATTTGAAGCACGTTTTGAAGCACTCAATATCATTTGAAGCACGCGTCTAATGAAATTTGTTGATGTTTGAAGCGCATTTTCGAGCATAGAAGAGCGTTTCATTATTATTCAATGAAAGCACATCTTTTGTAACGCATTTTGAAGCACGCCTTCCTTCTCTCATTCTTTTCTTGCTATTAAACTACTGAACTATTCAGAACTTAGACATGCAACAGATTCATATAAAATATTGAAGAGTTGCACTGCGAGTGTCGTTTGTATTTCTTTGGATAACCATCTGAAGATTTTTTTGTTCTAAATATCTAAATCATTTTAAATTAAAATGAGTTGACGAGTGAAATCCGTCATTTACTATGACAGTCAAATTTGCAATACAAACGTCGGGGTTGTATTTGCAAGAGCCCAGGTCGTGGAATTGGCTTTCAACCGTACCATTTAATTGTGTGAGCTATAGACTAGAATCAGGAAAAAATTCAGTGTTTCGAGCTAGGGAAGAATTTCGAGCTTGCAATGTAGATATCTGGCATCGGTTGACCCTTTTATGCATGAGCTATTTGATGTAAAAGGCAAGTTTGAGTTAGAGATGATCATATCATCGCATTGCTCAATCGAAAATGCTATAATAGAGTTACATTTTGATTTTTTTGAGGCTGATGGAGTTGGTCCATCTTCGACCATTGTTGTGGCTAATGCAAGAACCGAAATAGAAGCAAAAAGTCCTATTACACAGTTGTGCAATGGGTTTATTGGTTTGTTACAAAGCTCATATTATGATGTCCCCAAAGCTTCAATGGGAAGATATTATTCATTTTCAGGCACTGATTTGAACTTTGACTACCACTATTAGTTGGGGTATGAGCGTAACCCGAACCTCGACACCTGGCATGACATTTAGTCAGTGCGTTCAATTTCAACTTCGATGGTTCGATGTCCTGGGGTGGAAGCACTTATAATGGGTGGCCATCAGCCTATATTGCTTGACAATCTAGTGCAGATTTTGTTGGGCACATAGGGTTTAAAAGAACTGATGACTTCCTCCCTATGATCGGGTTCGGTGGTGGTACATCGAACCCTTTGGTTGAAGATGATAATGAAGATGCAGCTGAGGAATAAGATGCAGCCAAGGAAGAAGGGGCAGTGGATGTTGTTAACGGATTAAAATCAGACCCCGATCCAATTTTGTAGCCCGATGAAGATGGTTCAGAAGTAGCACTTTTTTCTGAATTAGAGCATGTTCAATTGAGCCAAAACCTTGCGGTTCTAACAATAATGATTTCGACAATACTCTGGATCCAGATCTACGATTCAGGGTATATGAACCTCCACCCCACATGACCAATCGAGGGTGGTTTAAAATTCCAACAGCTTTTGCACAGAACACCTAACCATGTAAGCTCATCATCAAATGTCTGGGTATTGGAAGTTGGCATGAAGTATCTCAACAAAGATAGTTTTCTTGCTGCATTGAAGTGGTACAACTTCAAGAACGGTGTGAACTATCATGTTAGAAAATCCTGTTTGGAGAAATTCGAGGGAAAGTACGCAATGTGCGATGGGAGTTTCAAATGGAAAATCATTGAACCTTTTTTAAAGAAGACGAATTTGTGGATAATAAAGAAGTAGTCCAGTTCACATACTTGTGTTACACCAGGTGCGCGATGTGATCACCTGATTTTCTGACATAATGTGACTTGATAGGGGTCTTCGTTTTTGCCATATAACATAACTTTAACTTGTACATTGAAGGTGTAAGTCAAGATCATTCGAGGATAGACTCCGACATGATATCTGACATAATTCTACCTATGGTGAAAGTGAGTTCCAGAATTCCCGTCTCGGTGTTGACTACCAACATCTGTAGCCAGAACGATTACATGCCATCGTACTATAAGGCATGAGTCACAAAACAAAAGGCTATGGATAAGTTGCATCATGTTTGGGACAGGTCGTACAACAATTTGTGGCAATGGTGTCAAATACTAGATTGGATTGACAACACTTGGCTATATAGGAGGTATGATCACCGGTTCTTAATGGTCGGTGCCCAGGATTGTAATCGAAGGATTCTACCAATAATGTTTGCAATAACTCCCTCTGAAAAGGCAGATGATTGAGATTTCTTCCTTAGCCGATTGCTCCGTTACATTTGCATACAGCTAGACAAATGTGTTATATCCGACAAGGGAACTGAAATCTTGGCCGCTACTGAACGACATGGTAGGCTTTTGGATCGCATGTTTGAAAATCGGATTTGGAAAACACAGTGGAAAATAAATTTAGGGAAAAAATAGAGTTTTTAAAATTTTTCCAAAACAAGATCTTGATTGTGATATCTAAAGTAATAAACACTTAATCAAAATTGTACATTTTAGATTCGACTAGGATGAGTGCTTCGATCGAGTAGTCTTCTTCGCTATCCTTAGGCTCACGTCTGCCGAGTGTGGGCTCGTTTTGAATTAGAAATTTTTTCACAAAAATTACTAGTGGGGTAATTTTAAAATTTCTCTAAACTTTTGGGTCAAGTTGTAAATTAAAAAAATATCTTTAGAAATTTTCTAAAATAATCTTTTCAAAGAATTTTCTCTTTACAACTTTCTATTGAATTCAAGTGTGTGTAAATAATGACACAAGGCTATCTTTATATAAGGAAAGTTTAGAGAGTTCAACTATGATTAAACTTAATCACTTTAATATTAAATTTAATCTAATATTTATATTGATAAATATTAGATTAAATTTAATATTAAATCTTATTAAAAAATAGAATGTTTATATTGTAGATAAACATTAAATTAAATTTAATATTAAAATAATCACTTTAACATTAAATTAATAAAATACTATTAAGATAAGTATTATATTAAATTTAATATTAAATTATTAAAATAATATTATATTTTGGAATAATTAATCTGAAATCAAATTCTCTGATAGAGTCCCAATAGGAATATAACTCTTCCACTACTCAACCACCGATGATCAATCACTGCCAGTTATCGGGACGCTGTCGTCGCAGCCACCGGCACTGCCATGTCTGGTGATGCAGGTGTGACACCCGTACGGCGCCCCAAGCCAGTTTGGTTTGGGTCAATGACGACTCGACCAATTCGGCCTAGTCATCGGTTGGACTGTAGGCTCGGTTTCACATGCAAGACCCGATTCGACTAGTTTTTGGGTTTTGGTCTCGATTTTGGGCTCCCAGACCCAATTTACAATCTTAGGTCCAAATTTCAAGTTCTATTACCCATTGGACCAATTTTCTGACTTGAAAATTAACTTTCAAAAATATTATATTAATTTTAATTGATTTGATTAATTTAATTTTATTTGATCAAAATTAATTATTCTAAAAATCACTTAGATTTTCCAAATTAATTTTTCAAGAAAATTCTCTAGTTGAACAATTCTCACAACCACCTAATTTAATTTCAGATCGAATAAATCGAATCAATTAAATTATCCCTAAAGTCATAGAATTTTGTTCTGATTCAAATGCAATCCGATCGAGCTTTTGTTGAGCTAGCGGAGTGACCAATCGAACATATACAATTAGGCTCTAATGATCGCAATTATGTTTAGAAGCATCATTTCGATAATTTGCAATTACTTAATCATGGAGGCAGTCCACAAGAAGTACCGTTTGAAAAATCCTTATTGTATACTCTTTACGAAAGCAATTCATCCAACTATTTTATTCAATGACCTCGTCATGTGTGTGTTACCCTTATATGATATCTTTGATTCCTTTGAGTAAAATCTGTTCACTCAATACAATCCTATTTTATCTCATTGTCACCATTGTGTCATCTTAATAATTAACATGATCATTGTCAACAAATGACTGTGATAAATTGCTCGTTCGAGAACAAACAACCCGTGGCCACGTTCCATATTTATCAATCCACACAGTGCCAATGAAAGGATATCATTAACTCTTTAATTGAGCTATGAATTCCACTGTTTCAACATAGAACTATTCGTCAAATATATGTTTATAATTTTTTTTGAAAGTTTTTTATTCATAACTATTTATATCATTGAATATTATATATTAAATTTAAATCCTTACTATATTATGATTCAAGTTTTTTATTTGGTTATTAAAAAAATTTTATTATAAAAATATAAGGAAATAATTTATATAAATTAATTTCAAAAAATGATAAAAAAATTTTTATTACAAATTTTGGAAATACACCTTTTTAAATAAAATATATCACAAACAGTTTTTTTATTTAAATCAGTATATAATTTATTAACAAATTATTTTTAAAAAACATTTTATAAAAATGTTAACCAAATATTTTTTATTATAATTAATTTTTAAAATAATTTTTATTTTAAAAATTTGAAAATATTTTTAAATTATTAAAAATCATTTTTTAAAATATAATTAAATTTTGAGGAAAAAAAAGTTTATTTGTTTTTGGGCAAATAGTGTTTAATAATAAACATCAAATTAATTAAATATTTAATTATTAAAAATTTGAATTTTAAAAAATGTTTTTTAAATATATAAAAAAACTTTATTAAACTAAATAAAAAATTAATGAAATGTAAGAAATCTTTAAAAATTTTCTAATTTAATGTAAAAAAATTATTAAATATCTTTTTATAATTTAGAAAAAAAATCTTTCAATTTTTTCTACAAAATTATCAAAATAAAATTCAAATTTGTATATTAAACATTTGATTGATTTAATTACTATTTCTAAAAAGTTTTAAAACTGTTATAAAATAAAGAAAGATAGAGAGAATAAAGAAAATATGAAAGCAATAGGGAATGTACTTTATTAATAAAAAGGGATAATTACAATGCTTCATCAGAGTCTCTATTTATAGGCATAATAAATATAAAAGAAGTAGAGATTTAATTCTAATAAATACTAAAATTTAAAGTACATTAAAACTTTAACTTTATCATGATGGACATCTACTTAATAATATATTAATAACAAAAACAAAATTGTAGTCTTTTTTTTTTTTAATGTAAACATTAGTTTCTTAAACTAACTTCACTTATTAATTTAAATATATTCTATTTATTGAATATTATTAATTTTTAATTGATTCTAATATCAATTATAAATTTATTTAAAAGTAATTCTAATATTATGATTATTTTAAAATTTTAATATATTATTTTTAAAATATTAAAAAATTGATAAAACTTTACATGAACTAATTTATTTAATTTTAATTATTAAGATAATAATTTCGTAAATAAATTATTTTTGAACTATAGAACCAATTTGATGCATTTGTTTTTTTTGGGCAATTTACCAATAAAAAGCCCTTTTTTTCAAAAATTACTGAAATTGGCCCATTTTTAATTATTTACCGGAATGGTCCTTTTTTCGGGAAATCGCGTCCACGTCAGCGCGATGTCAGGGTACGCATCAAGAAATCGCGTCCACGTCAGCATCTCGGCCCGCGCGTGAACAGTACCCAACGGTCAAAAAAATAAATTACCGGGCCCATTTCGATAAATTTTAAAAATATAGGGCTTTTTTAGTATTTTGAAAAAATAAATTTTGAATCTTTTTGTACTTGTATTTATTTTTTAATCAATTAACTCTTCAATATTACATCAATAGCAACAAGTACAAAAAAGATTCAAAATTGTTACCAACAAGATTTGAACCAAGGTATTAAGGAAAAGAGCAAGCATCTTAACCAACTAAGCTAAACTAATTAATTGACATATTATAGAAATACTGTTATTATCTTAATTATATTACTTACGTTCTAACGATTTATCGGACCTATTCCATACACGTGTCAAATCAGAAAAAATAATACAACAATTCTGTAAAAAAAATCCGGTGTTTACTTCAAATAAATAAGGAAAATAATGATTTGAATGTTTCAAAATTCAATTTTAAACCGAAAAAATCAAAATTTAGGGGCAAAAAAGGATCTTTTTTGACGAAAACTGCGAAAAACTGCTGCAGTTTGTCAGCGCGTAGATCTCGAAAAGTTATTCAAAATAAAAAAAATCGTCTCAATCAGACAACCGAGCCAAAGTTATGGCCTTTCAAAGTTTTCCAAGCTAAAAGACATAAGCTGTTCATCCACGTCAGCAAATTGCGTCCTCGTAGGCGCGATTTGTGTCCACGTAAGCAAAGCGCGTTGACGTGGATGCGATGTTCTGACACGTCCCCTGACATCGCGCTGACGTGGACGCGATTTCTCGAAAAAGGACCATTCCGGTAAATAATTAAAATTGGGCCCATTTCAATAATTTTTGAAAAAAAGGACTTTTATTGGTTATTTACCCTTTTTTTAAGGTACTTATATCATCAAATTATTACAACTTACCACCAGACATTTTTTAATGTTATTAACTTAAATCTTCACTTGATTTCTCTTAAACAAATTGTAATACATGCTGAACTTTAATTTATGTTTTATAAATTATAGAGAACAAGATGTGATCTCTTTTGATCATATGTCAGGTTTGATTTAAAGTCACATGGAACCCAATCAGATTTCATCAAAACAATGCCCAACTATCTTTTATTAAATTTTGCACTTGAATTTTGTAAAATATTCTCTCACCAAGTTTTCTTTTTAATTTTTCTTAAAACATTATCCCACAACTACAAATCATTATAACCTTATCATTTCATAAAATTAAAAAAAAATTATTGATCTCAATGATTTGGTTAGGGTTTTCATATCTTTTTCATCAATAATTTTTGAAGTAATTAAAAATATCCAACCTTTTATATGATTAAAAAAAAAATTATATAGTTTTTAAGTTATATTCACTATTCTAAATTTAAAGTAATATTTTAATTTTCCTCTCTGCAACTTTTGGGTAAAAGTTTGTGCTTATTTGATTTGAATGACTTATCATGCTATCTTATTGTTTGGTCAGTTGTTTTCTTGACTCTGAAACAAAATCTACTTCAATTACACATCATCAAATCAAACTTGGGGGGTGTGACTAATGTTTTCTGTAAAAACAATTTCAATCTTTCTGGCTCGTAACTTTTTGGTTTAAGATAAAGTTTTTTTTAATAATTTAAGTTGGTCCAAGTTAATATTTTCTATTACAATTTGATACCCAAAGGATTAATACTGATTGTTTCGTGTTGCTGGAAAGAGTTTATTATTTGATTTCTTTGTTTTTAACTAATTTCAATTTAAGATTTTTTTTCTTCAATTTGAAGACTTTAGTTAACTTTTTTAAATACAAGTTACTTTTTTTTTCTAACTCAAATTAACAATGGGACGTTGAGTCTACTCAAGTTTTAAATGTTTAAAAAATACAGAACCTAATATTATTAATTCTTACTTTCATAAGAAAAATAAAATGCTTCATGTCTTTTAATAAAATTTAAAATTCTAAAAGATTGTTGACACCATTTTTTGAATGAAAAACGGGGTCGACTTGGGTTTTGAAAAAATGAAACGGGAGTCGCCACCAATCCTTTTTAATGAGGTGTGATTGGATCACCTCGAAAAGTGGTTGTTTTTAATAAACGGTTTGATTTTATTAAAACAACAATTTTGGTCCACGAAATTCAAAAAAACAGGTTCGGGAGTCGGTTACGTACGAGGAAGGATTAGCACCCTCGTAACGCCCAAAATTGGTACCTAGTTGATTAGTTAATGTCTTAATGTTGAAAAACTGAAACTTTAAAGAGTTTTCAAATACGATCCTTGTATTAAAATGTTGAAAAATTTTGGTTTGAAAAGAAGCATTATTCACGTTAATCGAGGAAGAAAATCATGACCAGTAAGTTAGGACACAACTTCCCGAATTCTCGATACGCAAATGAATGCTAAAAATTTACTTATTTTAAAAGATATTTTAGCTACCTCGGATTTTAAAGGATATCACGACCAGTAAGTTAGGATGTGATTTTTTAAATCTCGAGATTATTAAGAAATTGAGTTCGAAAAGAATCGTACATTTAGATGTATTGTGAAGATCGAATCCCAGTGAGTTAGGGCACAATCTTCTCGAATCTAAGCACGATGCTATTTGTTTAAAACAAATTTTTGATATATCGAATAAAATAAAACACGAAGCCGTGGTAAAGAAAGTGCAAATAAATTACATTGTATGCATGGCAAAACCATAATGAATACGAAAGCATAAAAATGATGCAAGCAACAACAATAACATAAAATAGATAAAATGTCAAACTTACAACATACAAAATAACAACATATATAAACGAATACAATTGAATCATTCATTCAAAATAATAATGAAAATGAAATAAATAAATAGTGAATATAATTGAAAATGTAAAGAAATATATATGTAGGTATATAAAAATTATAAAATATGAAAATAATAAAATACATATAAAAGAGTAGGTGTATATGTATGTATTCACAAAAGTTAAAATATGTACATATGTATTATAAGAAAGGTATGCATGTATATATATATATATATATTTACAAGAAAATAATAAAAACTTATATAGGTATACGTATGAAGATATAACAAAAAGTATGTATATAAGCTATAGAAAAAACGTTTATAAAGATATATATGCATATATATATATATATATAATATAGATATATATATATACATATATAATAAGATATAAAGATATATATAAGTAGTTATAATAGTAATAATAATAGGACAAATATATTTAAATTTAAATAAGTAAATATGAAATAATAATATAACAATAATAATATAAAACTAATGATATAATATAATAGTAGTAACAAGATTAAAATAATTAATTTAATAATAAAAATAGCTAAATCAACAAAACAGAATTAAATTGAAAATAAACAAAATCTTAGGGGGCGAAATAAAAAAAAAGAAAAAGGAAACGGATTAAATCACAACGCGCGCAACAGGAGGAGGGCCTGAAAGACAATATTCCCCCACTGATGGAACGGTGCCGTTCCAGTGCAGCGCATGCACATAGTCGAGGGATCAAATCGAAAAAGACGCAAAATTTGAGGCCAAAATTGCAAATATGCGAAAAACTTCCTTGAAAGCGCCACAAAATCGGAGGGACCAATTGTAAAAATAAACCAAGATCCAAAAACACGCGGATCCTCCCCTAGGGTCGGGTCACCGCGTGGGTCAGGGCCAAAACGGTGTCGTTTTGGCACCTGACCTGACCCCTAAGGGTAAAACGGCGCCGTTTCATGTTTAGTATAAATATTAAAAAAGGCCAAAAACAACCAGTTTTTCATTTTCTTTAAAAAAAACAGAGAGCAAGCGCTCTCTCTCTCATTCTCTCCGGCCAAGGGGCCGGTCTAGGGCTCCGGCGAGCCTCCGCCGAAGCGCCACCGTGAGTGGCGGCCGGAGGCTCAAAATCGGACCTTTTTGGTCCCTTTTTAAAGCCTATTGCTTCTAGGCCACGGATCTGGGGCCGAAGCACGTGGAACAAAGGCCGAAGACCCGAGAATGGAGGGAAACTGCTCGCCTTCCTCCTTCTCCGGCGCGGCGCAGGTAAGATGTTTTCTTTTCTTTTTTTTTTGTGTTCAAAAAAATGAAGAAATAAACTTGTAAAAAAAAAGTAAGCAAAAGAAAAGAGAAAGAAAATTGAGCAGATGGTTCAACCTTTTCTTTTTTATTTATTTATTTTTTGCAAGAATAAGGGCCGACCCCTTTACATGTCTTTTGTTTCGGCCTTTATAGCCAATGCAACAATTTTTATTTCAACTATCGTTGTACTTGCTGTTGCTATTTGTTTTTACTCTTGTGTCCGTTGCGTGCTCTCTTTGTTTTGCAGGTGGCGCTGGAGCAGGTGGGAAAAAGGCGTACGGCACGGAGAGGTGGTGACAGAGAGCAGGTGGCTGAGGTTAGGGGTGCGGTGCTAGAGGCAGAGACTAGGGTTCTGAAACCCTAGTTTTCATTAGGTTTGGGCCATGTTTGGGCCTTATTTTTGTAAATAGGTTTTGGGTTAGGGTTAATTAGGTTTGGTTGTAATTTGGGCTCTGCTGGTTGGGCCATCTGATTTGGGTTTATTTGTTTTATTTTCTCTGGTGGGCTGGGTAAAATTGGGTCTGTACAGCTGCCCCCCTTTGCTCGTTGTCGTGTAACGAGAACAGAGCAAAGACTAAGAAAGACCAATTTTGCCCAGGCTCATCGAGTCTCGACTTCTTTTGACGCCTTCCTTTTTCAAGTAGCCTCATTCCAGTCCACTGTGTCTTGTTACTTCGATCCACTTCACTGCACTTCAGAGAGATCTAACGTGTAGCTTCAATCTTCTTCGTAGCAACTTTAGGGGGACGAAATTCATCATTTTAATCCGCTCCACTGCAATCTCAGGGAGATAGGATTAGCTTCTTTCTGCTCCACTGCAACTTCAGGGAGATAAAGCCTGATGCGATCTACTCTACTGTAACTTCAGAGAGATAAGATCCTTTATTCTAATCCGCTCCACTGTAACTTCAGGGAGATAGGATTATGTCTTCGATCTGCTCCGCTGTAACCTCAGGGAGATAAGATCTGAAAGTTTTCGGTCTACTCCACTGTAACCTCAGGAAGATAAGACATGATGCAATCTACTCTACTGTAACGTCAGAGAGATAAGATCCTTTATTCTAATCCGCTCCACTGTAACTTCAGGGAGATAGGATTATGTCTTCGATCTGCTCCGCTGTAACCTCAGGGAGATAAGATCTGAAAGTCTTCGGTCTACTCCACTGTAACCTCAGGGAGATAAGACCTGATGCGATCTACTCTACTGTAACTTCAGAGAGATAAGATCCTTTATTCTAATCCGCTCCACTGTAACTTCAGGGAGATAGGATTATGTCTTCGATCTGCTCCGCTGTAACCTCAGGGAGATAAGATCTGAAAGTTTTCTAACCTATTCCACTACTGGTCAGGGACATAGGACTTGTGGCTTAAATCCGCTTCCTTACACTTGAAGATAAGATTTGCTATCTTTGATCTACTCCACTATTGCTTAGGGAGACAAGATCTACAATATTCACTGATCTGTTCTCTCGGGAACATGACCTGTATAATGAACCTAATTATGCCTAATGATTAGGATGGCATGATCAAAATGAATCAAATGCTCCTAACTGGACATGTGTGAATGGTGTTTGCATGAATGCAGAATTTTATTTTTCCGAGAATGATCCCGCTTAGGTTGTCATTACTCGAAGTTTATTAAGGCTTTGTCACTGAAGTGCTACAACACCTTCCTTCTCGACTGGCGCTTTCTGAAGAAACATTTAGCCAAGTTGCCCCCACTGTAAACCTCAAAGTTATATCCACTGGATGTAAAATTTGTACCATCATTCTCTTACTGTAATCCAAGGGTAGAAATATGTGGCTTTTCCTCAGTCCTCTTTTATCACAATTCGGGGATATAGGATCTGAACCGTTCTGGTTTCTTACACCATTCTCAGGGTGTCATACCAAAGACTTATGCGCAAATGAAGGCTCTCTTCTCCGAGGTAACCTCTTTCTCTTGCCTGATGATCATTGCTTGTTTGTTCATTTAAGCTTTGTCATTAACCCGTCATCTTATCATTTTGTTCAACCAATGCATTCGACAACGAAAATTCAAAAAGAAAGTCTAAATTTAGACTCTTCCTTCTCAGATTTCCAACCTTTAAAATTGGTGTGTTCTAAACAATAGTCCTATTTCAGGCTCCTATATTATTTAGAAACTTTTCAAAGTAATATGCAAAACTTCCTTTGTGAAAATTTTATTAGTCCATTAATCATTATTCCAATAAAATGCTTGAAAAAGATTATCAAAATGGACAAGATGAAATTTTATTGAGAACAAGGCTCAAAATGAATAAATCAATCAAGATAGCAACTCTTGCTAAGATACAAACTGAATAAGATGAAAAGATTATCATAATGGATAAGACGAAATTTTATTGAGAGCAGAGCTCTAAACAAATAAATTAATCAGGATAGCGAATTTTGCTAAGATTTAAAATAAATAAGATGAAAAGGATTATCACAATGGACAAGATGGAAATTTATTGAGAACAAAGCTCGAAATAAATAAATAATCAAGATAGCAAATTTTGCTAAGATACGGAATGAATAAAATGAAAGCAGGTGCCCCAGATATCGCAGTATGAGCTTCTCTGCATAAGCTTCTTGAGGATCCTTTTGAACTTGATATGTGTCTAGAAGTCCTAAAAGACTTTGTTGATGGCCCGAGATGCAGCGTCTCACCTTCTTGCTAATTCAGAGAGGACAAGGCCACCGCATGCCCCACCTTTGATCAAAATTTGAACTGCCCGTTCTTGGGTTTTCAATTCAAAACCCCTTTGGTCTCAAGGCGCCCTTTGCGGGTTTTCACCTTGGCCTCTCCTTTTTTTTCTTTTTTCTTTTCTTTTTTTTTTTATTTTATTTTTTCTTTTCTTTCTCTTTTCTTTTTTGTTTTTTTTTAACATTCTTTGGTTGAATTCGCACTCATAGGATCAGGTAAGTCCTTGCTATCCTTTCTGGTCGAAATCAACACTTCTCCAAATAAAGCCTTCCACATAAGGTTCTTTTCAGTTTGATATCCTCTTTCTTCTAAAGTCTTTTTTTGTATGGAGAGGATTTTCTTCGATGTTAGGTCCCCTTCCTGGAACTCTCTAGGGCGAATCTTCTTTGGTGAGCTCACGTCTTCTTTTTTTTTTGCATTTGACCAAGACAGATAACTTTGAACATTTCCTTTCAATCGGGAACTAATCCAACACTCGAAGAGAAAGAATCTTGACCTTAATGAGCAAAACTGCGATAAGCCAATGTGTTGCCCCGGTAATTGTTTTTTTTGTTTTATTTTTTGCTCCCACTGTACTATGCATTTTGGGGTAAAACGTGTTAACTTTGAACAGACTGCAAACTTCTGACATCGTACCGTTGTTCAATTTTAGTGCATTGTCAGATATGCTCCTTTTTGGCATTTCATATTGACATGTGATTTTTCAAGAATTCGCAGACCGTTGACTTTGCGACATTGGCATATGAAACAGTTTCTGCCCACTTAGTGAGGTAATTGATGACCATAAAGATAACCGTCAAAAATCTTAAGTGAGATCGGTCTTATGACATCTGTCCCCCACATAGAGAAAGGCCATAACTTTCATCGATTATGTGTAAAGTAGAATCTTGTTCTCCTATCTTTAACAAATTAGGAGATAAGCTACAGTCTCGGTTATCTCCAAAGTCTTAAAGTTTAATCTAGACACATATCTTGCTCAAAAAGAGGTTCTGAGTCAATAGCAGTGTCGCTCATATCATTGATATCTGAAGACCTGTTATAGGACGAAAGTAGATCCAAAGAATAAAAGAATCTAAGAATATTTATTTGTATAGTATGATCATGAATGAAATGGAAACAATAAAAGAATATTTGCTCGAAGTGAGAAACAAAAATGCATTTTATTGAAATAAAGATGTTGGACATAAGCATTTCTCACAAAAGGATTCTTATTGCCCCTAGGCTTAGAGGAATAAACGTGTTTTGGACATTACTCCGAATTAGGTCTAAAAAATACAGAGATCTCCTCCACAGTCCCATTGTTCAAAATACCCCAAGTGTGTAAGGGCAAATGCCTGATTCTTTCTCGGGTCACTCTTCGGATACGGCGTTAATACTTTGATAGCCGGCAGTTACGACCCTTGATTGGCCCACAGTGACCGATTTTGAATACATTTTCTTATACAAGCTCAGGTTGCTCACTTCATTTTCTTTGATATTTGGGGTTGATCTTTTGACAACTTCCCCCGTATCTATCTTCCCACTTCTTATGGCATTTTCAATCATCTCACCAGACATTACCATATCTGAGAAGCTCATGGGAGCGCTTCCCAACATGTGGTTAATGAATGGGGCTTTCAGAGTGTCGATGAAAAGCACCGTGGTTTCTTTCTCCAAAAGAGGTGGCTGAACTTGTGTCGCTACCTCTCTCCATCTTTGGGCATATTGCCTGAAGCTCTCACTTTGCTTCTTTCCATGTTCTGCAGTGTAATTCTGTCAGGTGCCATGTCTGTCATGTGGCCATATTGCTTCATGAAAGCTTGTGCCAAGTCTTTCCACGAGTGGATACTGGCACGGCTCAACTGGTTGTACCATTTGGCAGCCGACCCGATTAGACTATCTTGGAAGCAATGAATTAACAGTTGATCGTTATCAATGTATCCTATCATTCTTCGGCAGAACATCGTGATGTGTGCTTCAGGACAACTAGTCCCATTGTATTTTTCAAATTCAGGCATTTTGAATTTGGGAGGAAGTACTAAGTCTGGGACTAAGCTTAGATATTTTGCATCAATTCCATGGTGACTATCGACGTTTTCCAGGGCTTTAAATTTTCCTCCAACCATTTACACCTATCTTCCCACTGTTTTGGCAATTCTGCGTTCGCCTTTCCTTCCTCAGCTACTTCATCAAAATTCGGGACGGCAAGATTAACCAGATTATCACCAGGGTTAGGACCTGATTCGGCCAGAAAGTTCATCGATAATGAAACATCGGTTTGAAACCTCTGAGGCCCAATGGAAATAGAGGATCTGCGCGGAGGTACCTCGGTCTGAGTCTGTGCATGCAGAGGCATATAGCCTAGAGGACAGATAGGTCTATCCTTGTCTTCTCCTTCATCATTTACCATAGGCCTTTCCTCTTATTTATTCCTTTTAGTAATTGTGTCAGCTCAGTCATCATGTCCTTTTGAGACTTCAGCATCCTTTCTGTCATATCCTGTTGAATTTTTTCCAATTGCTCCTTCATTTGCATCTGCAACTGATCTTGCATATCCTTTTGCATTTGCTCCAATTTCTCTAATCTTTGATCCATTCCTTTAGTTTTACGACGAGTACTGTAAAGATGTTTGGTTGGTTGGTTTTCCAGATTAGCTGAAACAAATTTACTCGTTTAGACTCTTTCAATGGATTTAAATGCATACGATGCATGTGCATGAAATGCATGCCTAAAGAGACATTGATTTTGATTCAATTACATTTAGGAAACTTTTCTAGAAAGTAAATTCCTTTACATAAAACGGATACATGTACGGCCTCCCCCTCATATTCCAAGAAACAACATTTATCTTCTTCTTCATGCGTATGTTTGAGGAAAACTTACCAATTTCCAATAGATGCCACTGCTAGCTCACATTCCTGGTCTTGGTTGCGATCCATCACCTGCCCATCCTCATGAAGCCTGTCAGCTTCTTTAAGGGGTTAGAACGTCGAAGGCTCCCAGACGATCACCTTGAATCCTCAGGCCACGAAGCAAGGTCACGAACTTTTCCACCGCTCTTCTTGTGTTTCTCAGAATATATTCGAGAAGTCGTATGGTTTTCCACTTTATCAAGGAATTCGTATTCCATGACAAGCTTTCTAATTTAGTAATCGAACTTGAATCAATATCTATTTCCTAAGATGCAAATGCAATGCAATCACAAACTAAACAAAACAAGAGGGGTTAGTACAAAACAAAAGCAAATAAGAAAGAAACAAAAAGAGCACCTATTCGGGTAACTACTAGGGGTTCAAAGTAGTTCTACCTAGGGTGGGCTCCTAAGGTCTTCTACATGTGGTTTGGTTCTAAAGTAAGGGTACCTGAACCAGCAGATTCCTTAATCCTCACCCATTATAGGCTCATATGGACCGAGTTCAGTTCAGGGGAATACATTTCTCTATGGCCATGCGGAGATGAAAATCTCACGAAGACATAGGTACGGATGTATCCCGAAAGCGATTCACTATCCCATGCGGAGGTGAAAACCTCACGAAGGCGTAACTTCTCACTCCCACTTAAAAAGGTGTGACCAACGGTCATGCAATGCAATGCGTAAACACAAAGAGACTTTAACCAATAAAGCAAACATATCAAAGTAATGCAAACCATAAAAATGCGATAAAAGGATCGTATTTTTAAATCAAATTTACAATTTTCGACAAAAAAACAAGAAATAATCAACTCGTGGCTTGACTCTCTTATTTTGTGTCCCCAGTGGAGTCGCCAAGCTGTTGACACCATTTTTTGAATTAAAAACGGGGTCGACTTGGGTTTTGAAAAAATGAAACGGGAGTCGCCACCAATCTTTTTTAATGAGGTGTGATTGGATCACCTCGAAAAGTGGTTGTTTTTAATAAACGGTTTGATTTTATTAAAACAACAATTTTGGTCCACGAAATTCAAAAAAACAGGTTCGGGAGTCGGTTACGTACGAGGAAGGATTAGCACCCTCGTAACGCCCAAAATTGGTACCTAGTTGATTAGTTAATGTCTTAATGTTGAAAAACTGAAAACTTTAAAGAGTTTTAAAATACGATCCTTGTATTAAAATGTTGAAAAATTTTGGTTTGAAAAGAAGCATTATTCACGTTAATCGAGGAAGAAAATCATGACCAGTAAGTTAGGACACAACTTCCCGAATTCTCGATACGCAAATGAATGCTAAAAGTTTACTTATTTTAAAAGATATTTTAGCTACCTCGGATTTTAAAAGGATATCACGACCAGTAAGTTAGGATGTGATTTTTTAAATCTCGAGATTATTAAGAAATTGAGTTTGAAAAGAATCGTACATTTAGATGTATTGTGAAGATCGAATCCCAGTGAGTTAGGGCACAATCTTCTCGAATCTAAGCACGATGCTATTTGTTTAAAACAAATTTTGATATATCGAATAAAATAAAACACGAAGCCGTGGTAAAGAAAGTGCAAATAAATTACATTGTATGCATGGCAAAACCATAATGAATACGAAAGCATAAAAATGATGCAAGCAACAACAATAACATAAAATAGATAAAATGTCAAACTTACAACATACAAAATAACAACATATATAAACGAATACAATTGAATCATTCATTCAAAATAATAATGAAAATGAAATAAATAAATAGTGAATATAATTGAAAATGTAAAGAAATATATATATGTAGGTATATAAAAATTATAAAATATGAAAATAATAAAATACATATAAAAGAGTAGGTGTATATGTATGTATTCACAAAAGTTAAAATATGTACATATGTATTATAAGAAAGGTATGCATGTATATATATATATATATATTTACAAGAAAATAATAAAAACTTATATAGGTATACGTATGAAGATATAACAAAAAGTATGTATATAAGCTATAGAAAAAACGTTTATAAAGATATATATGCATATATATATATATATATATATAATAAGATATATATATATATACATATATAATAAGATATAAAGATATATAAGTAGTTATAATAGTAATAATAATAGGACAAATATTTAAATTTAAATAAGTAAATATGAAATAATAATATAACAATAATAATATAAAACTAATGATATAATATAATAGTAGTAACAAGATTAAAATAATTAATTTAATAATAAAAATAGCTAAATCAACAAAACAGAATTAAATTGAAAATAAACAAAATCTTAGGGGGCGAAATAAAAAAAAAGAAAAAGGAAACGGATTAAATCACAACGCGCGCAACAGGAGGAGGGCCTGAAAGACAATATTCCCCCACTGATGGAACGGTGCCGCTCCAGTGCAGCGCATGCACATAGTTGAGGGATCAAATCGAAAAAGACGCAAAAATTGAGGCCAAAATTGCAAATATGCAAAAAACTTCCTTGAAAGCGCCACAAAATCGGAGGGACCAATTGTAAAAATAAACCAAGATCCAAAAACACGCGGATCCTCCCCTAGGGTCGGGTCACCGCGTGGGTCAGGGCCAAAACGGTGTCGTTTTGGCACCTGACCCCTAAGGGTAAAACGGCGCCGTTTCATGTTTAGTATAAATATTAAAAAAGGCCAAAAACAACCTTTCATTTTCTTTAAAAAAAACAGAGAGCAAGTGCTCTCTCTCACATTCTCTCCGGCCAAGGGGCCGGTCTAGGGCTCCGGCGAGCCTCCGCCGAAGCGCCACCGTGAGTGGCGGCCGGAGGCTCAAAATCGGACCTTTTTGGTCCCTTTTTGAAGCCTATTGCTTCTAGGCCACAGATCTGGGGCCGAAGCACGTGGAACAAAGGCCGAAGACCCGAGAATGGAGGGAAACTGCTCGCCTTCCTCCTTCTCCGGCGCAGCGCAGGTAAGATGTTTTCTTTTCTTTTTTTTTTTTGTGTTCAAAAAAAAGAAGAAATAAACTTGTAAAAAAAAAGTAAGCAAAAGAAAAGAGAAAAGAAAATTGAGCAGATGGTTCAACCTTTTCTTTTTTATTTATTTTTTTTGTAAGAATAAGGGCCAACCCCTTTACATGTCTTTTGTTTCGGCCTTTATAGCCAACTGCAACAATTTTTATTTCAACTATCGTTGTACTTGCTGTTGCTATTTGTTTTTACTCTTGTGTCTGTTGCGTGCTCTCTTTGTTTTGCAGGTGGCGCTGGAGTAGGTGGGAAAAAGGCGTACGGCACGGAGAGGTGGTGACAGAG
Organism: Gossypium turneri; assembly: GCA_008044935.1. Lineage (NCBI taxonomy): Eukaryota > Viridiplantae > Streptophyta > Magnoliopsida > Malvales > Malvaceae > Gossypium > Gossypium turneri. The sequence continues at coordinate 21,852,070 of CP032579.1, read as the reverse complement.
AGCAGGTGGCTGAGGTTAGGGGTGCGGCGCTAGAGGCAGAGACTAGGGTTCTGAAACCCTAGTTTTCATTGGGTTTGGGCCATGTTTGGGCCTTATTTTTGTAAATAGGTTTTGGGTTAGGGTTAATTAGGTTTGGTTGTAATTTGGGCTCTGCTGGTTGGGCCATCTGATTTGGGTTTATTTGTTTTATTTTCTCTGGTGGGCCGGGTAAAATTGGGTCTGTACAAAGATGTTATAAATGTTATTAGGTGGATGTTCATTATAACCAACCTTTCACATTTCACCTTCTTATTTATGTATTATAAAATGAGGAGTCTAATCTCCCTATATATATAAGAGTATACTATTTGTAATGATGATGGAAAAGAAGAGAAATGCAATACAAATCTTCTTTTATTTTCATCTATTATTCTTGTGTCCTTTGCATTATTATTATTATTATTATTATAACACGTTATTAGCACGAGCTTGTCCTATAGTATTCAATATTCTATTGGAAAACAAGTAATATAGATGTACAACGTCCTTGTTGAAGTAATAATCCTAAGGTATTTGATTTTCTATTTGTGCTTGAAAGATTTTGAGATTTCAATATTCTTAATGAAAAAAAAGTAAAAAATGATGCTCATTTTTTTCGTATTTAAGTATGAATTTATGTTTAATATATTCCATGGTATGCTTGTTTATGATATAAGACTTTGAATAGTATCAACAACTTCAATATTTTTTATTAAATATGTATATCTTTCATAACATACGTCATTATTATAATAACTAGGTTGCCTATTAAATTATTTCTAATAGAGTCACACATGATTTGTGAGTATAAACGAATTTGACTTTTTTTATAGACAAAGCAAAAACCATTATTTTTGTCCAACATCATCAATATAAAGGATTAAAAGTGGAATATCTAATTGCGAAATATCCTCTTTACTCTTGAATTGTGTAATAATGTGAAAGAATTATTTGACCATTAGAAAATGATTGTACTCTCTAAAGCTTGTTATAATTGAAATATTTTATGTGCTCTTGTAGCAGTAATATTGTGAAAAAGGCTTTAAAAAATATTTTAAAACAATATCATATCTTCTAGTGAAAAAGGCTTCATTCCCTGAAATATATGTAACAATACATAACAATTATGAAAATCAAAATAAAGAGATCGTGGTTGCAGTTGTAATTGAGGATGTAGTTGGAGACATTAATAATTGTTAACATGGTGGTTATAATAGTGGTACTTCTAACCTCTAGAAAAATAATAATAAGAAAAAAAAAGAAAATGGTGGTCAAAATATTTGAAGATTATTGAAAATTTATGCTACCAATGTGGTATGAAAATGCATTGATCACGTACCTGTCGTATGTTTAAGCATCTAGGAAAATTTTATCAAAGTATCCATTAAAAAAATGAAATAATATTGAGACAAATTTCGTTATCCCAACATGATGAAATAGAGGAAAATTTTTTAGCAAAAGATGAAATTTTTCAATATGATGCTAAAGTTGACCATACATACAAGGATGATTAATATACTCTTAGTTTGTGTCAAAAATTTGTTGGGATCCATGTATTGAAATTTGACTGTTTGATTTAAGAATCATTAGAATCAATGTCTACTTGATATTTGCTAGGGGATGATCTCTTTCTCTTCATTACAAATGATGCTTATAATCACTACTTCTGATCCATGGTAACCTATGTTCGTCTAATCACCTTCTTTTGAAATTTGATTTGATTTCTATTAAGAAGTTCAATTTATATAATTCTTTATTCGTAACTCTATGAATTTATAAAACTTTTCACACATTTAGTTATTGAGATTTTTATGTGGAGATAAATGTTTTTATTTTTTTTATTGGTTCATTTTTAATAGATTTGAATGTTTTAAGTTTAATTTTGATTAAGAATATGATTATTGCAAAATGCGAGTAAAAGTACTTACTTGTCATGAACTTTGGGATATCCACCATGTTTGGATAGTTTCATGATTGAGGTGGAGGTTAGAAAATTTTTATGTTTAAACCTTTATATCTATAAAGTTACTTTAATTTGACCTTATAATATTTTGCATTTTGTTGTGTTATGGTATATATAAAAAAATATTATCTAACCATAGTGATTTATTAGTAACATGAATTTATTATTTGTTATGTTTAATATATGTTTTATTTATATCTATTCATTTTATTTTTATATGAATAATAAAGTTTTTGAATATAAAAAATTTTTATCATTCATATTGCAAAGATACAAAAGTGTATATTATTTAAAATAAATTAAGCATTCATTAGGTTATATAATAAAATGATTACACTCATGTATTTGTATTATATATATTTCCCAAAGGAATACATTAGACTTATATGTATGACATATGAGATAGTGAAAATAAGTTTATAGTGTTGGTATGACCGGTTAGACCATCCCGAGTCAATGATGATGCAAAACAATTTGCTGGAAATTTATATGATTTTATTGAAGAATTAGAAGTTATATTTTAATAATTGTCATCAATACTAATTCTTTGGAGAAATATTGAACTAACACTAGTTAAAGTTAGAGGTCGATTGCATTTTTAGATGATAGCCAAATAATATATGAGCTCATCTATCACATGTGTGCAACCCAAAGTTTGTGATATTATTTCTTAAAATAATTTGATTGTGCACAATCTCTATAGTATGCAAATTGTGCTAACAACGCTAGTGCATTATATCCCAAGCTTGATTTTCATAGTTTTAACTGGGATAATATTAAGCTGTCTATACCCATATATGTTATACTTAATGGTTAGCAAAACTATGCCTCCATTTAATGGCTTAACCATTAATATAAGAATAACTTTACAATAAGCATGTAATTTTATTTGCATCAAACCAACATGTAAGAAATATTTGTCTAATGAGAATTAACTTTCATTTATAAGCCCATAGATTTCATCTAAGAATTTTTGGGTGTGCAATATATATTTTATGTTCCACCATAATGCACTAAGATGAATCATCAAGTATGAAGTTGAGAAAAATTAGAATTTTCATTAGATGTTAACCGTTGAAAGGAGATATATTTATAATTTTGAAAAAGTATTGTCATGTCGCAAATTTTCTTAGTATTAAAGGGAGACAAATTGGTTAAATAATTATGTCATCACTTTTTGTAATCCTCACTAATATTATATGCACAAAGTTTAAAGGATAAAATTATTTGTCAGACATGTTTAGTGATGACATTTAGGGATTGCATAGACTAGTTGATACATATACTAGCTAAAATGCTCCAAATAATTATTATATGTCCCAGAAGGATAATGTGATAAAAATAAGTTTTGAGCATGCTAGAAGCATAATAAACCAATAGATTTCATGAAACGAAAAAATTTTGAAAGAAAGGAGAAAGAAATGAAGATGGTCACATGTTAAAGGAGGCGGGTACTCATGAAGAGACCTAAGGCATATCTTTTGATTAAACCCTAGAAGAGGTTCAGGTACCTAAAATTATGAATATATTGGGATATCTCAATCAGTTATGTCATAACTAAAAATGATGGAGCTGACAAAAGGAAATTGTTGTCGACAATGATAATATACGTAGAACACTTCAATAATATGGAAAAGTGAGGATCTTGAATGAAAATATATTTGAAAGCATTGATATGGGAACAACTCATCAAAATAAAGAGACACTTCTATTATAACTTATGAAATGTATCTCGAACTTGAAGTCCAAACACTTGAAAGGTGTAAAGCCAAGGGGAGTACATGTTAGCATAATAGCGAAAAAAAATACAAGTCATAATATAATAATTGACTTGTAATAAGAACGTTCACAAGACACTAGGTTTTGGTTATGAAAAATGATTAATTTGTGGTGGATGTAAACACCAAATAAAGTTATTTATTTACTTCTAGTGAATTTGTATTCATCTGATATAAATTATTTGATAATATTGATACATGAAGCATAAAACTCGAGTTTCATGATAAAATCATTAAATGTGAATATGATTTTGTTCAAGAGTTTTTATTAAATAATGTATTTATACATATAGGTTATTATCATTATTGTTGATATTAATGAATCAAATATCATTAGAGTTCTTGAAGAATTTTCAAGAGAAATAATTATTCGATAGATAAACTTTATAATGAAAACATATCTAAAAATGAAAATCTGTCTCAACGTGAAGATCGAGTGTTCAATAAGGGCAGATTGTTACACAATGATATTATAAAGAATTGCTATTGAGTATCCAGTAGTGTTTATATAATCTAAATTAATCAGACTAATTTTTCATGTAGATTGAAGATATTGAAAAGAAATACAAATGGTCAAACAATAATGTTATAAAATGATGGTCCTAAAGTACCATTTTTTATGTGCCCAATGCACTCATTGTATTGGTAATAGTGAATGATACAATACATCATGTTTTATAAAGTTGTGGGCGATATCTAAAGTATGCGAATGCGATTTAATTTTATTACTATATTGATACGTATCAACAAATTTGTTGTATATGTTGGTGATTTATTATTGATAAATAATATTGAATGACTCAATATTGAGTTATAAAATGATGTTCAAATAAGGGGAGAAAAATATGCATTGTTGTAACTATTGGGTCTGGTGCCCTAAGTGTAGTATTTTTGTATAAGTACACTTGTAATTTTTTCGAATAGACTGATTAATAAAATTTTTATGAATTAAATTAATATACTTTGTATTATTGTCCTTAAATGGTTTTTGCACGCAAAGCAAAATAAAAGCAAATGTTTCTTGCACGCAAAGCAAAATAAAAGCAAATGTTTCTCATTGGTTGTCTATTGTTTAACTAATACTAAGCGGTATTATGTGGTCAGATCGTAGTACAAAATAGAAGCAAATGTTGCTCAAATGGTTTTTGCACGAAAGATGCACATAGTGCAAAGCCCGTAGGCTAAATATTCTCCCCTGATAACATGTCAGTTTGCTTATAAGAGCTCTCCAATCAATAACACGCAAGATGCACATAATGCAAAGCCCGTAGGATAAATATTCTCCTCAATAACACGTCAATTTGTTTATAAAATTTTTCTAAACAATAACATGTTAGATGCACATAGTGCACAGCCCGTAGGCTAAATATTCTCCCCCAATAACACGTTAATTTGCTCATAAGAGCTTTCGAACTAATGACACGTCAAATCTTCGAAAAGATTAAATTGGAAATCCGTAACAAATGCAAGATTCCAGTAAACTTCAATAACTTCCTTCATCTTCATCACATCTCACTTCTTCCCTCATAGTGCACATTTACCCCATTGGCGTGCCAATTGTATCTTTCGTTCGTTCGAGCAATATACACAACTAGACCCTCTTTTTACAATTTAATGCCTTTCTCACTTTACTAATACAAGTTTACTAACATTTTCCATTTGCATTCACATTCAGACATATCATAAACAAATATAACTGATAACTCTTGAAAAGAGTTATATTTCATGCCTTTAGACCTAGCTAATTGCCTGTACTTAAGTACATTTAATTGCATTTTAGAACATTTCATTAGTATTTTTCCTTAATCATTGTATTAGAAGCTTGGACTGTGTTTAAATGGTATTTGTTACATTTAATTGCTTGTGGAAGGGTTGTGTTTGGTGGATTTGCAGGGGTAGAATAAGGAACAACGAATAAAAGAGTGAAGGTTTCCTAGGGCAAAATGATGGACGGTTTGCCAACTTGTATGCCATGGCAATTCGCGTTTCTGGGAAGATGACCGAGTCAATAGTCAACACGTACCAGTTTCAACCAACTCGACTTGTACCAGATAAAGCTGTCTAAAAATAAGAGGGCATAAATCTTGGGTTGTTGGTTTTATCTTAGAGAAAAAGAATTTAAAAAGAGGAAAAAGATCATGAGGTAATGAGTTGATAACCACCTATCAAAAGGAAGGGGTTTTTAAACCAAAAAGAACTTAAAAAGAGAAAATATAATCTTGGGTTGTTGGCTAAACCCTAGTACACTAGCTTATAAATAGGCCAAAGGATGAAACCCTAAAACACAACTAAAAACACAACAAAAAAAGAATAAGACGGGAATATCCTAAGGCAAGAGTAAGAGGGTTCGATTGAAAGAGGAAGTTATCCTCTCGGCTAGCACAGGGCACTGTGCTGTTGAAGTGTGGACCAACGGAAGCTGTTCTCCCGATGTTCTTCCATTATTTCCTTAGTGCTCTCTTATGAACTTATTTGGTTGTAAATGATGGAGATGGTTTGGAATTTTATTCCCCAATCGATGAGTTAAATCTCATCGGGCTGGGGTTATTTTGATGATACTTAACTGTTTTAAGTTTCCATGGTATAAATCTGATTATTTTACTACCCATTCAATTGTTTAAGTGCAATTCCTAGGAATAATCGATGGCATATTATTCTTGTTAAGTTTATTTAATGCGAAAAATGTTAGTTGAGGTTTTGCCCCTGAAAGAGGTAGGCCACTTTAGGACTCTTCTACACAGTAAGTTAATCAAGATTTTGTCATGGTATTATTGATAGTGAAGGTTGATTCTTAATAATCCCAAACTACCGCATAAATATCGTAGACATTATATCTTTATTATTTGCCAAAGTGTCTTTGCCACAACATATTTAGTACTTATTTATTTATAAAATATTTTTATATCACTCTCATATTCGCCATTACATTCCTACTATCACCTTTGCCATAACATTTCCAGTTATTTACTAATTCTATATATTACTCATCATTGCATATTTACCTTAGTTTTGTCATAACATTTCATTCAATCGTTTTGCCATAGCATTAACCTGACTTTACTAAAATAACTTGACCAACTTTGTGCCTCAATATTATCCTCATGGGAACGATACTCACTTATCACTTTATTACTTGAACCGACTTGTATACTTGCACAAAATCACACACCATTTTACACGCTACAATAACACCCTATGAACTTACCTAGTACAGTAGCAGAATAGGATATCGGAGACTATTCTAGGAGTTTTCCTTTCCCTTTGTTATCAAAAGATTGATTTGGTTCTTGATCTATACGTTAATATATTCAGTTCATCAATGACAATGCTTCAAACTTTAACAGTTTTGAAATTAAACATATAGGTTAGCTAAATCAAGATACAAAGATCTCAAAAACATGAAACTCATGAAGAACAAGCTTTGGAAACACTTACATGCAAAGCCAATTAATCAAGATAGCTTAGAGCTTTTCTTTCCTCTATAGAGAACAATATTTTCAGTAAAGGAAGACGAGAATAAGACCCTCTTTCCATCCACTTCATCCTATAGCACCAAACAGTATAATTTTCATCCTTCAATGAAAACTAACAGGTGTTTATTCCATACATTGACACAACCGAAAAAACATGCAAGAGTGGTTAGTTACAACTTTAACCTTAATCAATTCTTATTAACTTAATTAACTGGCTATTCACTAATTTCTTACAATTTAATCTGTACATTTTCATTTCTAACCTGCTAACCAAATTTACTAATTCAAACATCAATAGGATAGTATAATGAACTCGTAAACATTATTAAATAATATTTACTGACTCTATCATTAGAATTGTGGTCCCCAAACCACTATTTTTGACACCGTAAAAAATCAAGTTGTTATAAAATTGATTTCTTGTTGAAGTCTTGCACCCTTGAGGTAGTAGAGGCTCAGTTTCGTGACACCCTATTATCAGTGTTGCGACACCCACGTCAAATGTAGTTCTCTTTAAAGTTAGGTCATCGTTGTCTCCTTACACAAACTCAAATACACTATGAGATTCACAATGGCACCATTTTGCCAGTTTAGGCCCTAAAAGGAGTAAAACCAACTAAAAATGGTTATTAATAGTGAAAATTAAAAACTAATGGAAAGTATAAAAAAAAGACTCATAAATTGCTTGAGAACAAACTCAATAAGTCTTCTAGAGAGCCTAATTTGACATATCAAATTACGATAGATTAGGGTCTATAATTTTTATGTGATTTTTTAAACCGGAATAGAACCTCGATAATATACTAACGAGACCTATACTCGAAGTTAGAAATTCACGTTTGCGATGGATCATCTTAAACAAGAACAAACGAGTAAAAAGACCGTAACCCAAGGTGCTTGAAAGTTTTAAGGAACTGAAGTTATATATGAACACAACCCATTTAAACTTGACAAACACCCAAACCTTGGTATAAGAAGGATTGGCGTCGCCACGCTTCGAAAAGGGATAAGGGGAATGATATGATAAGTGAATGTCACAAAATTGAAGTTTTGATAAGTTCGAAAGTTCAATGAAGAACCAAGAGATAAACTTTCACAATATGATTTGTATTCAAAAGTTGATTGATTAACCTTTACAATTGAAATGTCAAAGCTATTTATAAACTTAGGCATACCATTGGACACATTCAACTATTAATGTGTATACATGTATGTGTGTTGTACAATGTATAGTGAAATACATGAACTTATGGGTGCAATGTATGACCATATAGTCACATTCATCATCGTTGGACGTTCATGAATCATTTGGGTGCTTGAAGAGGCAATTCGTCCCTCCTTTGAAGTGCATGATGGGCAGATTCATCCTTATTGTGTAGATACATGTATATTCACATTCAATGTTTGTGCATCTAATGTTATGCTCCTTTCTTGTCGAACATGTATGTATAGTCCATGAATCTTCAAATAGGCACAATCTCTTCCTTTAGACACGTCCATGCAAGGTAAAATAGTACCTTGAATCCATCCATGACAATTATGCACATGTAACATTGCATTCGGTCATGGAATATGAATGGTCACTTGAGGCTTGATGAATGCATGAACTTGTAGGATCTTTGAATGTTGCTTGTGCATGAATCCAGACAAAATGCGAAGGGGCATCGGATGCTTAAATGGCAAGCCGAATGTACCTAAAAATGGTATAAATAGAAGTGCATTAGATCATTTCAGAACAAGGCAACAATTGAACTAACATAAGTGACAAGAAAAGACAATTAACACGTATATGACACTTTAACATAACTAAAACATATAAACGTAACTTATACTAATATAAAACAAAATAACAACTATATTGTAAAACAAGACACACGACATAAGCATAAGTAACACACACATACTCAAGCACACGAATAAAGACTAGCTAAGCTGCAGTCAAAATGAAATGCAATGCTTATTAACGTATTAATAAAAGATAAATAAGTGTTCTAAATAATTCAAGGTGGTCGAATGGGTAACCCAAGCCCACTTGGATGTTCATTCAACATTTGGACTACATGAACCATTCTTGGAACGACGTTCGACCCATCTTGAAGGTGAATAACTTGACCATTGTTCTAAAGCCCACAAATCGTGCCATTGAGAGCTTCTCTAAATTGTTTAGCTCGAACCCTTGTGATTGGCCCAATAGGCACTTGTAATGGATCTTGTAAGGTCCTAGACATTCCTTGTGCAAATGAACCATTAACATTTGGCCCAATTTCAATTTTCAAATACTCTTTGGAATTCAACACAGTGCTCGTGTCCAAGATCACATCAGTTTTCGAGACGAAATGACGAGTTGGCGATGGAAGAGGCATCGATGTGTCTTTAGATCAATCGTTGGTTTGGGGGCCGTCGGATTATGGCACTGCTACCATTTTTCCAAGTCGTTAGATGAGTCCGTCTTTGTAAACTCAGAACATGAGATATAAATGGAAGAACACACAAACAATTTCTAGGCCACTACTTGAAGCCATTGCCATTTTAGAGAAGAAGATAATTAACCTTGAGACACGTACACTTATTTAAAAATTATTTTATTTAAATACTTGAATATATAAATAGTATTTTAAGTGATTTGATAAAATTGGACACATGGTGCATAATTATTGGTCAGATTGATAAAAGCTAATAGTGTCATTAAGGTTCCTTAAAAAGTACCATTTTAGCTTATAGTTGCCAATTTTAAGTTTTAATTAGGTTCAAAAAAGAATTTAGATATCATGTAGATAAAATTATCAAGTTCATGTATCTCCGTATATAATAAATATGATACCTGAATTGCAGGCCTTTAAAAATTTTATCTAGGACAAAAAGTTTGCTTCTTGAAGATATGGTTGAGAGTTGGAATATAGTAGTTAAGTTTTATTATTATTATTTAATCTTTTGTATCACCAAAAAAAATATCTAAAATATTTTGAATAGAATTTAAAATTATAAATCATTTTAAATTTTATTGATATTAATAAAATTCTTTATCTTTGTTAAATTTCCTTTTGCTTTTCAGGGGAACTTTTTGAACATACTACCGCATTCAAATTTCAAAAAGTTGAACCAAAAGACCGGCAAAATAAAAAGCAAGAAAAAATAAAAATTAAATTAAAAACGGATCTCGTGATGGCTACGATCGTAAATTAAACTAAACTATAAGGAAATTGTGGTAACCAATACTCGCTCTCCACTTTCGTCCACGTCACCCCTTTCCAATTCTCGAACCAGTGAAACTGATTGGTTAAATCGACGTGTTTCCCACAGTATCTTCCGCGAGTGTTTAAACATTATCATACTCGCGCGAGTACGTCTTTTCTACCACAGATATTTCTCTACTCTCTCTATAAAAATCGCCGGCTGTTGGATTTTCTTTACTCTCTTTTATCTGCTTCCCGAAAGCAATTTCTTCTCATTTTCGAGAACATTTTTTTTAAAGGTTTTTTTTCTATATATTCTTTGAAGATATTAATCAGAAGAATGGCGCTGGTTTCTTTCATCGGCAGGGTTCTTTTTGCGTCAGTGTTCATCCTCTCTGCTTGGCAAGAGTAAGCTTCATTTCCAGATCTGTAATTTCTTATTTGTGTTTTCTAAATGTGGTTCTCGCGAAAAGTGTAAAAAGAAGCGAGATAGTTTAGATCTTGATTTAGTTTTTCTGAACTTTTAAAAGTTTATTTATACTTTAATTAATGATGACTTCTTCCTTATTTGATTTACATTTGGAAGACTGAGCAAATATATATTTCTACTATTTATACTTATTCAGTGTTTTTTTTTAATGTATATTCAATTTTGAGTCAAATGATGAAGATATAGACTTAGCTCTTCATTAAGTCTAATAGTTAATTTGTTCAGGTTCAATGAATTTGGCGTCGATGGTGGTCCAGCGGCGAAGGAGCTGAGGCCAAAGTTCAACGTCTTCTCAAAGACTGTGTCGTCTCACACAGGGTTGCAAGTGCCTGAATTTGATGTAAGAATTGCTATTCTTCGAGATATATATTTTTTAATATCATGCCTAAACTATCCGTAGTGCATTCAGTTTGGATCTATTTTAGTTTGGATATTATAAATTTATTTGGTTCAGTTTGATTTTTGTTCACTATTAAAACAACAATTATTTAAATCAAATCGAATTTTTATTAATTTGCAATTATTTTCTAAGTTTTAATAATATGAAAATAAATATTTTATATTTGAACTAATGATCATAGAATTTTTTCTTTTTTAATTTAAAAACTGATAAACTAAATCTATCTGAATAGGTGAAATTAGGTTCAGATCGATTCGATTATCTTGATATTTGATTCGTTTTAAACAAAAAATTAAAATACCGCACGTTAACCATCGATTTTTTTAAATAAATCCTATTCGAACCGTTATTACCTCTAAAACAAACCCTATTATTATAGGGTCATATAAAGCTTTTCAAATGTCTTTTTAACTCTTTGGGTTATATTATTTACAGATCAAGTATGTAGTTGCTGCTGCTGTAGCCTTTAAAGGTGTTGGGAGTATTCTCTTTACCTTTGGCAGCACCATCGGAGCTTATCTTCTGGTATGTTTTTATACCCTACTTATCCGGCTTTTCTTTTCTTTTGGTGCTACTGCTTATCTGGGGTTAAACTTAATATATGAGATCACTTATTTAAGTGTAGTAAAAGTATGGAGGTGTTCTTAAAATTAAGTTTATAAAGTTTAAGGGCAGTTTTATTATTTTAGCCCATAAAAAAACTTTTCTTTACAACATTAATTTAAGATTTTTTATTTTGATTAAATTATTTCAATTATTTAATTATTATTTTATTACATTTTAAAAACAAATGGCAAGATCCAAAATCTGTTTGTAAAGGTTTTTTTTTTTAATTTAAAATAAATATTTTAGAAAAATACATATAAATTTTTTAAAGTTAATTGTGCCAGTCTAATAAATACTAATCCATTATTAAAACGTGAAGTTTCACAAATATGTTTAAAAAAAGTAAATATATTTATATATATAGCTGGTAGTAGGTAGAACATTTATTATTATTATTATTTTTAATCTTCAAATTTGAATATGCACAATTGCTTTAAAATTAAAATTTGTTTAAGATCTGTACTGACATTTGATTTAAATAGCATTATTTGTTAGATATTTAAATTCATTAAATATATTTAAAACAAAGGAGATAACAAATAGGTTTGGGGACTCATTATTTGCGATAAAGTAAAATAGACTCAAACAATGGCTTCGAAAAATTAAAGAAGATGGTAAATATAAGAAAGTTTATATTTATATCCGCTTTGAATTCATCCAAATAGTAATTAAAAGAAAAAGAAAATATCCATGGATATTCAAATGAGTACGGTGTACTTTGAAATTCAAATGATAACAACAATATACTTCGTTTGTAGGTTTTGCACCAACTCATTCTTACTCCCATTGTTTATGACTTCTACAATTACGACACGGAAAAGAACGAATTTGGTCTTCTTTTTACAAAGTTTTCACAGGTTGGTATTTATATTTTCTCAAGGAATGAGGGTTGATGTATAAGGCATTTTATATTAATACAATTTTGATACGTATATTTTTGCCGTATTGAGTTTTAGTTATTTTATAATTTCTCTCCTTGAATTGCATCGGTTTCTATTAAATGATAGTGGACAATAATTAGTAAATATACATTTTGATACTTGAATTTCGTTTCATTGTTCATGTTGGTACTTCAGTTTTTTTTTTTTTTTGTCCAATTAAATATTTGAACTTGACTTTAAGGTTCAATTTAGTACCTAAAGTATCTTTTGGTTCAATTAGAGTAGTTAAAATTAATACTTGGACTTTGCTTTTTACTCAAAGTTAGTACTTGGTTATTTGAACTAAAAAGCCAAACTCAAATACTTAATTGGACTTGGCTTTTTACTCAAAGTTAGTACTTGGTTATTTGAACTAAAAAGCCAAGCTCAAATACTTAATTGGACAAAAAACAGTTAGGTACCGGATTGAAACTTTAGGCCAAGTTTAGGCACTTAATTGAATAAAAAAGTTTTAAGTATCAATTTGAACGTTGAAGCCAAGTTAAGATATTAAAATGTATATTTACCCTAAACATTTGTCTACTTCCTTCACTTGCCATTCCTAGAGTCTAATTGTGCATTTGTCATTTGATGAAAATTTCAATGAATAATTTCTAAATGAATTTCGTTTTCTTCTTAGAACTTGACGCTGTTAGGGGCATTGCTGTTCTTCATTGGCATGAAGAACTCAATCCCCACAAGACAACTGAAGAAAAAGGCTCCGAAAACCAAAACAGTTTGAAGACGTAACACATCCGGTTAAAACCGAAGAGGGTCTGGTTTTTCTCGTTCGATCTTAATTTGTATACCGCGGTGTAACAAGATCTGTTTCTGTATGCTTGTATCAAGGCTTTGTTGTCCTGTCGAAGTTCATAGCTATTTAATTTGAGTTCCTCAAAAGGATTTCATAATTTTTCCCTTCAATCTGCTGTTTACCTTTATGGATTTTGCCATTCTCATGGAACTTTTAATCATGGAATCGTGGTGATTCTAGATGATATATTAGGAAATATACTTATTAGGTTAGTTTGGGTTCATTTGTTAGTGAAATTATTCAATATGTTTATGAATTGGATAGGGATATGGCATTCATTTCTTTAAATTTTCTTTAATGTTCGATTCTGTTCTAAACTCTGATAAACTTTTTTAAAAAACAAAATATTGTAAGTGCTTCTACATTGATACATAGGTTGTTTTCTTGACTAGATATTAGAGTTTAGGTAAATTATACCCAAAATTACTCTATTTTAAAAAGTTATAAAATGACTTTTGATTATTTGAAAGTTTTTATCAAATTATTGAATTATTTGAAATTTTTTATTTAAATGATTGGATTAATTTTTTTAAAAGAAATTTGGTTAGCAAGCTTCAAGTAGAGGTGCTCATGGGCCGGGTCGGGCGACGGCTCACTCGAAATATGAGAGGGTTTGGGCAAAAATATAGGCCCGAAATATGGGCTTGGGCAAAAAAATTAGGCCCGTTTAAAAAACGGGCCTGGCCTTGGGCACCACTTTTTTGGGCCCGGCCCGGGCCTTGGGCACCATTTTTTTGGCCCGAGCCTGGCCCGGCCCAAATATAATAAAAAATATTTTTTATTTTTTATTTTTAAAAATATTTTTAAAATAAATTTTTTTAAATTTTTTTATTTTTAAAATATTTTTAAAATACTTTTTAAAATTTTTTTTAAAATTTTTTTGGTGTTTATTTAAAAATGGGCCGGGCCGGGCCCGGGCTTAGGAAATTTTCCCCGGGTCGGGCCTGGACAAAATTTCAGGGCCATATTTTGGGCCAGGCCGGGCCCGGGCCTAGGACACGGGCCGAAATTTTTTATGGGCCCGACCCGAACCCGGCCCGGCCCGGCCCATGAGCACCTCTAGCTTCAAGTAAGGAGTCAATGATTGGTACGGTGAGTTAGTATTTATCGACGAGTAGAATAACATATTTTAGATTTAAGTCAATTTGATGATCATTGTTAGAAATTTGAGAAAAAAAATGTTTGGATTTTAGTTTATAGTTGTAATATTCAATTTTAGCCCGGGCTCACAAAAAAAAAAACCCAAAATAATAAAACAATGTCTAAGTCCAGTACAAAATTATATCATTTGGCCCGATCGGAATGACCCATTACTTGAAAAGGTTGAAGGTCTATCTATAAGTTTATGGAAACATAATCTTCAAGGATATGCAATCTTAGATATCATATACAATCTTAGATATGATATGCAATCTTAGAAGATATGATTTTGTAATCTTAGAGATTTAATTTTTAGATACCCTTTAATCTTAGCCGTTGATGTAATTGATCTGTACCGTTGGATTTGGGGAGGCTTAACTATAAATAGAGGCCTCTCCCTTCATTATAGAGGACTGGAGTTGGGAATAATAATAATTCTTAAGAGTATTCACTCAAATTTCTCTCTCTTGCGTTCTTATTTTTTGTGGCTTGTTCTTATTTTGTTGATTTGTGTATAATTTATTTATTGATTTGTATATTGCTGATTTCAAATCTCTTTTTCCCTTATTATTCATTTTCAAATTCATTATTTTCAAATTTGTTTACATTTTATTTTGCCTTGTTTTTTTTATTTTATACTCTTTGTTTTAAATTCATTGGTCTTTGATTATTGATGCTATTTAATCCTCTATTTGTTATTTTAGTTTTTTTTATTAAATTAATTATTTTAATATTATTAATACTATTATGTGGCATCATTAATCTTGCATCATTATTATTTATTTTTTTATGCCTTTAAATTTCAAATTTTGTTATATATATGCATGTATACATACATACGTTTTATAATATATACATATACG
This sequence comes from Gossypium turneri, assembly GCA_008044935.1. NCBI lineage: Eukaryota > Viridiplantae > Streptophyta > Magnoliopsida > Malvales > Malvaceae > Gossypium > Gossypium turneri. Next base: position 21,836,432 of record CP032579.1, on the reverse strand, counting down.
TACACATTTTTTAATTTTTATAAATATATATATATACACATACTTTTATATATTTTCTATGTTTCATAATTTTATATACATTCTTATATATATTTTTGACATATTAAAATATGTATATTTATATATATTTTTTTTTATTTTTTATAATTCACATACATATATATTTTTCTTATATGTACATATATATATATTTTTATATTCTATAATTTTTATCTATTTTCTTTGTTATTATTATTGCTTTACTTGATGTTTATTTATTTATTTATTCACATGACCATTATTATCATTATTATATTCTTTAAATGCTTCGGTTTTATTTGTTTATTTACTTGATATTGTGTATACATGATTGATTTGTTTTTTTATTTATCTTTTCATCATCATCATCATTATTATTATTATTATTATTATTATTATTGTTCTTGATCATGCTATTTATATTTACATTATCACAATTGTTACTCCATTATATAATTTTTACCCAAATTCGTATAAAGAGAAAATTTTGAAAAATAAAGGCAATATCAGTATTTGGAATCTTCGAGAGGATTGAGCCCTAACGTATTGGGTTCCAACTCTTTCGTTGAATCTGAATAATCGAGAATGCTCTTTAATCAAAACATAAATAAAAAGCTCATTATCGAGAATTCAATACGTTGTGTCCTAACGCATTGGATATGACACGTTGTTTTCTCGAGATGAGGATTTTTTCTAAAAATAATAAAGGTAATATTCAATGTTTAGAATTTTGAGAAATTGTGCCCTAACGTATTGGGCTGCGATTTCTTCATCTAACTTAAACAATTGAATATCCTTTTAAATTTTATTGCACGAGTTTTATTAGACAAGCTCGTTTTTGAGGAAGCGAAATATCATGCTCTAACTCATTGGGTGTGACATTTTCTCTTTTCGAAATGAGAGGGTCTTATAGAGTAACTTGTTCTATATAAGTTATTTTTAAAAAAAACAAAAGATCGTATTTTAAATCTCTTCAAAGTTTTCAATTTTCGACATTACGACATTAATTAATTAACTAGGTACCAATTTTTGGGTGTTACAAGGGTGCTAATCTTTCCTCGTACGTAACCGACTCCCGAACCCGTTTTTTTGAATTTCGTGGACCAAAATTGTTGTTTTAATAAAGTCAAATCGCTTATTAAAAATAATCACTTTTTGAGGTGACCCGATCACACCTAAATAAAAAGGATCGGTGGCGACTCCCATTTTCATTTTTTTCAAAATCCAAGTCGACCCCGTTTTTCAAAATAAAAATGGTTTCGACAATAGATTCTTGATAGTAAAAGTTATTTTATAAAAAAAAACTTGACTGAAGAAAAGAGACAGGAGAGGTTTTGATTAATGCAGGTGATGCGGCAACAATTATTTTAATAGTTCAATAACTGAAGTGAAAATTTTCGAATAGTTCAATAATAATTTTAGGTAATTTTTTTGAAATTGAGTAACAAAAAGTAAACTTATTAATAATTTAGTGACATGGAATGTAATTTATTTTAGATTTTAATATATTAATTAAATATTATTTTTCAAAAACATTAATTAAATATAGATATGTGAATTTATTTCTCATAATATATAGTTTTTAGGCTTACCTTGAATAAATTAAGCACGGCAAAGTTTATTCGTGGCAACGAAATTTAAGCAATAATTATGTAATAATTAAGATTTTTGGACAATGACTTGTGTGAGTTTAATTTTTATAAATGTGTTAACTATTAATACCTTAAACCTCTCAATTGTAACCTAAATTATAACACTTTTTACCCGATCCGATCGTCGGGTTCAAGTTACAGGATGCCACGACTGTTGTCGGAGCAATGATAATCAATTGCAACATAATTTCTATTGATTCAACACATTATATCTATAGACATGATCATTACATCATTATCTTATAATATATTATCTTATCTAGGTTTATACGAGCTTACGAAGCTCTTTTCATAACTCGAGACCATTGAAGGACTAAACTGTAAAGTTTCAAAATGTTTTGGGCTGGAGTCGCAACTTTAAGGGTACAATGTTCCGACTTCCAAAATAGTAGGTTGGTAACATGAATTGAGGACTAAAATGTAAAGTTTACAAACTTTATCGAATTGGTGTTGTGACCTCAAACAAGGGACGTCGTGATGTTGAAAGGTTGTGTCGTGACATCCATAAGATGCTGTTGCAACTCTGTAAGTAGAATACAATAATTTCAATCCTTTTTGGTTTCAGCCTATCATTTCACATAATATACTAAAATTTGTGACCTAAACATCATAATAAAATTCCATTCCAATTTCATCAAATCATCATATCATGCTAAACTATACCAAATTAAACTTATCACACTTTTGAAATCAAATGCTAAAAAGGTACAAAACTCATGATCAAAGTCTAGACATATCCAAGCCATTTACCAACCTTAACATACCGAGTTACCACATTTCCTATTTCAAACATATAAGGTCTATGTAAACCTTGAAATAAAGAATCAAAATGGCATTAGCATAATCAAACTAGACACAACTAAGCCATATATCAAGCTTAACATGCAAACATAACCTTAACCATAAACACAACATTGACATTCACATTAAGGATGATCATTTACATAACAAAATGACCATATATACATGCCACAATATTAGGAACTAGAGCGAACATATTTATACCATCTTGATGATGGTTTGTTATCCACTCTGATCCAACGTGGTGAATTTCGCAAGCTAGGGATCTACATATAGGAGAAACAATGATAAGTAAGCATTCAATGCTTAGTAAGTTCAAATGGAAATTATAACACTTACCTTGCTCATAGATGAACATGTTATCTACCAAAGGTTAGGCATACATTTAGCTAGCACATGGCACTCTAAGTCACAACAAAACATACATAAGAATCATAAGTATTTATATGCATTAAACATGATAAACATAACTCAAACATCACTAATTTGCACCATTTCACATAGGTTCATCACCAATTCATATATTTTCATTAAGTCATTAATCTATGCTATTATCATTTTAGTCACATACCATTTTTAACATATCAAATCCAGTTCATTTCCATTTTTCCAGTTTCAAAGTTCAATATTAATGTTTTGTCCAATGGAACCCTAGTAAAACAAACTCGAACACGCGGGTGAATTACACCACACCAAGGCACCAAAGTGCAAAGCCTGTAGGCATCAAATGTTTAAACATATTCAAATACATCCCTCTACCACATCTAGGTCTCCGTAGAGACAATGAACACTCGATGATCCACAATAGATGATGGGTCTCGAAATAACCTGTCATAATCTCCATATCATCAACTATCGTGTACACAAGTGTGCATATGACCCTATTGTCATGACAACTGTATCCTAGCCTTTTACTACATTCACATGGGCATTAATCATTCATATTTTCATATTCATAACCTGTATTGTCGCATATAAAATTTCAATTTCCATCGATTGAGTCAGAACTTGAATTATACATAGAGTGAATGATACATTTCATGATCTTTTCCATTCTTCTAGTTACAATCAATAGATATAACATCAATTACCTATTTCATTGCATTTCAATTCAATCACATTCGCTAGCCATGTATGCCAATTTTTTTACCAACATTTCAAATTATGTTTAAGCTCAGATACAAATGGAAATAACATAAGCAAACCTACTAAATAAAGAAGGGTAGTGAGTTCTATAAGAACTTACCTTTCATGTAACACCCTCAACCCGATCCGTTATGCCGGATCCGGATATTGGGTATTACCAAACAAATACATACAAAAACTTAATATATTTAAACAAGTTACAATTAATTACACCTTCTTAGTTACTAATTTCAAACTAAATTACATAAGTATATATAATAAGAAAATACAACTACAACACATGGTAATTAACTTACAACAATATTTAAATTGAAATCCTAATCTATTGTAGATACCCAAAAGTATGGATTTCTATGTAACAATTCGGACTTCGAACTCATCACCAAACTCATTCTGTATGCATAATAACTCGATACGCCACTTTTTGGCATTATCGTCCCTCCTGGCACAGTCCCACATCAACTCACCTATAACATAACACACATAGAAAAGTTCATAAGAACTTAGTGAGGAAAACATCATTTACCTGAGTGATATTTGCACATTGCAACTGATAATTTATATAAATGATTTCATCATTCTTAACCTTCAACTTGTCTCTTACGAATGCTTCCTCAAGTTTTATCCCGTTACATGTGTTAGTTACTATACCTCACTCTGAAGCTATTTCCTTTTCATTCAATGTCTTCGATACATCACTTACATCCTTCAAACTTTGAGCCAACACCTCATCATGATTTAAGAAGTAACACATACACAGATGATAGGTACTTCCTTCAAACATACCAAGTTCACATCCTATTCAGCATACATTTTCAATATTAACCCATTACTTCTCTATATCCCTTCAAAGTTCTTCATTGAGAGTCCTATTAAGACACACCACAAGGGCATTCCATCTGGAGTATGCCGCAAAGGCTATCCTTATAGGATTTTCCACAGAGGCTATCCCTTCATAATTCTCCACAAAGGCTATTGTAACAATCCGTTTTTCAATGGTGTCAAAAACAGTAGTTTTGGGTTCACAAATTCTATGAGTGAGACTATAAATATTATTATTTAATATTTACGAGTCAAACATATTATTTAATAAATTTTAATTTGATAATTTATGTTATTTGAATGAATAGTTAAGTTCAAATGGTATGTTCCAAAAGTCAAGTGGCTTTAGAAAATGAGGTATTGGGACCTCATTTCTATAAATTGAGCCGTAAAAATTTTGTTAAAATTTTGTTTATCGAGCTAGAATTAGAACCCAACTATTTGCTTGTTGGTTCACAATTTTCCCAAAATTCCTGATAGAGTCCGCCAACTTACCATATGTTTAATTAAATCCCAAATTTCCCACATATTGGGTCCTTTAAGACATTTGGGTGTGACATAATGATCTAAGAACCTTTCTGTGACATAATGATCTAAGAACCTTTCTCATAAGCTTCGAGTTTGAGTAATCACTTCCTAAGGCAAAAGCTTGATTGGCCAGGTCACAGAGTTTTGCATAAAACTCTCCAATGGCCTTTGTTTCCTACATCCCCAGAGTCTCAAATTTAGTTGTCAACATCTGAAGCTTGGATTTTTTCACTGTATTGGTCCCTTCATGAGCTATCTCTAGTATTTCCCAAGCCCTCTTGGCTTCAGTACACTTAGAAATTCTCTTGAACTCTTATGCATCGACCCCACAGAAAATAGTATAAAGTGATTTTGAGTTGGCATTAGCAGTCATTTCTTCTTCAGTGGTCGAGGTTGCCTCGGAATTGGAAGTTTTTATTTCTTGAACTTTAGTGAAATGATGAGTCTATCTAGTTAAAACAACTCTTCATGCTCGTTCATTAGTTGACTTAATGAAAGCTTTCATATTAGCTTTCCAGTAAACATAATTTACTCTATCGAGCATAGGGGAACATGAGATTGAAGATCCTTTCATTGTAAGCAAGCATATTAACTAAGATAATCACTATTTATGTTAAGTGAGAGGCCTTGATACCAATTGTAGAAACGAGGGGATACTTACTTTGCAAACTAGAAACTATGGCTAAAATAGTTGCTTGGAATTGTGGCTACAGTTACAACCACGAAATCAAAAGTGTGAAAATGTAAAGATGAACGCCAAGATTGTTTACGCAGTTTGACCTCAGTCTACGTCTGTGAGGTCTTGCCCAGAGCAATGATTAATTATCTTTCTCATAGTACAACCAATGATTTAAGTCCTAACACTGGAATAACTCTCACCAATTTAGCGAGGGTGACCGATGTGCAAAGACCAGATCACTCTCCCATTAAGTTTCCCCTTCGAAAGCTTAGTTTTGCAGTACAAAAAGCTCTCTTAATTGCTTACATAAACAATGTACACATAAATATTCCTCTCTTGAACAAATTTGTGCTCTCTTAAACTTTAGATCTCTCAGTTGTCTTTAACCTCGACAAAACTTAAGTTTATATACTACTTAAGTTTTGCTTACATAAGAGTTATAATTTAATCATTTTTCTATAAAGTAATGCTAAAAATCAACATAGGATAATAATTCCATAAGAGTGCTAATGTAATTCAAAGTCTTCAACCATAGAAAGTGATTTTACTTGTTCTGTAAGTAACCAATCTTAGTCCACAAGAAACCAATATTCAAGTATTCAATTTCAGCTCAATTGGTTTTCATGTTTTAGGCTTTAACTCATCCAAGTATCTTCAAAATAAACAGTCCAATGCTTTTGTTCTAAAATATGCCAATTCTAAAAATAGGCAAGTTCGACAATGCACCAATGCCTGAAGTTGTGGCCACTGTTTCAGCCACAGAAACAACCACAAAATTTTTCTTGTCACCAAATGTGTCAACAATCTAATTGTGGTTATTAGAACATATTGATTGCAATTGTGATTTTAATTGTAACTTCAACGAAAAAATGCAAATATAAGTTGATTATGTATGCGTAAATATTTTTATACCTTTACTAACTTAAATGCATGGTTGAGTTAGTATTACGAGTTAACCAGACACTAACTTCGTTGGTTAATGATTTAAAAACCAGGTTTTAAGAAAGTAATGAATATTATTACAATAGTATTTTTGTCTTTTAATATTTTTAGATAACATATGTAAATAAAACAACTAGAACTCACTACTTAAACTAAACCATATGTCTAAGGATCAAACTCGAGATTAGCGAAATTTTATATGTAAATCATATACCACTCCACTTACGATTTAATTGATAAATAATTATTTATAAATATATTTTTTATATAAAGTTTTTTCTTTTACTTGCATATAGGGGCAGATATAGAGGCCTTATCTAGAGGTACTCATTGGCTGGGCTAGGCCCAACCAAAATTTTAGGCTCGTTTGCTAGACCCGAGCCCGACTCGACCTAAAAAATGGTTCTAAAATTTTACCCAAGCTCGGTCCGGATAAAAATGCTATAACCTGGGCCCGACCCACCCATACTAATTATATATATTATTTTTATATAATTTAAAAAAATATAACCATAAAAATACTAAAAACATTAAAATAAATTGAAAATAAATTAAAAAAAGCATGTATACTTAAATAACACTAAGATAGGTGCAACTTAACAAGCAAATGCCTCTAAATAGTAACAAAATTAACAATAAAATAAGAGTTATACAATATCTAAACAATAACAATAAAATAGTAGCAACATAATAGTGAAAAAAAACAAGAATATAGCAACAAAATAACAAGAAAATAGCAACAAAACAACAAGAAAATAGAAAAAGAAACCGTAAAAAAAAAGTATTTTTTTGCATATTCGGGCTGGGCCAAGCTTGGGCAAAAAAAGCCTTACTTGAGGCCCAACCGGGCCCATGAACAGGTCTAGTCTTGCCTACCTCCTAAAAAATCAGAAAATTGTAGTTTTAGCCACCCAAATTATATAAGGGAAAATTTTGTATTGGCCCCTCCAAAAAATGAAAAATATTCTATTTAGTCTCTTCAAAAACGATAAAATCATAAATTAATTCATGATAAAATTTATATTTGACCTCTCAAAAATTTGTAATTTAATTTTTGCCCCACTAAAAATATTTCTGGATTCGCTCCTGTATACATATACTTATATGTTTTTTCAAAAAAAAAAATTGAAATTTAAGAATTTGATGATTATATTTTATTTTAAAATATAAATATAAAATAATTAAAATAAAAATATTAAAAATTAATTTAAAATATCAAGAATTTATATTGACCAATTTACATCCATATAAATCAAAATGGAATAAAACAACTTAAATATAAAATAATGTTTTTTGGCATCTATTTTTTTATGTCTGTTTTATGGTTCATGTTTTGATTGTCCTTCTTACTAATATCATCTTCATGGTTCAAACTTGTGTTCTGTCTTTTAGAATGCAATGTGCATTATTGGTGCACCTAATGTGATAATTGTTATTTAGACCGGATTGACCGATTGGATTAGAGATTGGTCAAAGTACCGGTTCAGAGAGAAACATCAAACTAATTGATTTGAGAATCTATATGAGCCTATTGAATTGATAATTAAACCGATTAAATTGATTTTTTTTTTATAAATTTTTTTAATGATTAAATAAATCATGACCCAACACCATACCTAAACCATCACCGTAAACGCAAGTGATAACAAAAAGTTTTGATCAAACGTATTTGCCATAACAATAAAACGTATGTGACTGATGACAATACCAAAACCGAACGCCATGACCACAAACAAGTGATAAGTTTTAGCACCATTTTTTCAACACCAAAAAATAACTATAAAAATGCCAAGTGCTCCTTACCTTTTTCATCACAAATACAAAATATAAGCCCTGTTAGAGATTCTCCAAAGCTCTTAAAAATGGCGGAAACAGGCTTAGAACCTACTGAAGCATTCCATTACAATCGGAAAAACAAATTGAAAGCATTCGATGAAACAAAATCAAGAGTGAAAGGGCTCGTAGATTCTGGTTTATCCAAGATCCCAACCATTTTCATCAACCAACAGTACAAGCTCGAGAGAAACAGTAACATCCATGACCACAAACCTCGAAGCTCCATCAATGGCTGAATCCCGATCATAGACTTGACTGGCGTCAACGATGACCCAAATTTACGTCACGAAATAGTGAAGAAAGTTGGAGAAGCTTCTGAGAGATGGGGTTTCTTTCAAGTTATCAACCATGGGATTCCGCTGACGACTTTAGATGAAATGATTGACGGAATTCGAAGGTTTCATGAACAAGATAAGGAAGCTAAGAAAGAGTTTTATTCTCGAGATAACAGCAGGAAAGTGATTTATAATAGTAATTTCGATCTTCATGTGGCGGAAGCAGCCAATTGGAGGGATACTTTGAGGTGTGTTATGGCACCTTGTTAGCCTCTTCCTCAAGAACTGCCTGCTGTTTGCAGGCAAGTAATAATAAGTACAATGCTATTACCATGTTACAGAGATCTTTGCTACGCAATCATATCTGACGCTAACTCAATCTGCAGAGATATAATGATAGAGTATTCGAATAGAGTGATGAAATTAGGACAGACTTTGTTAGAATTGCTCTCGGAAGCTTTGGGGCTGAACCGGAGTTATTTGGAAGATATTGGGTGCGGTGAGGGACTGCTTATGGTTGGCCATTACTATCCGCCATGCCCTGAACCAGACTTGACATTGGGCACCTGCAGCCACACCGATAGCGGCTTCTTCACCGTACTTTTACAAGATCAAATCGGCGGACTTCAAGTCCTTCAGCAAAATCAATGGCTTGATGTTAAGTCTATCCATGGAGCTCTTGTTGTAAATTTGGGTGATATGATGCAGGCAAGTCTACCTTACCTTTAACCTTAACATGATAGTAGGTATTTTTAGCAGTTTTATTTGTGTTTGACATTGTGTCGAATATAGGGCTGTAAATGAATCGAGTTTGAACAAATAAATCTCTATTCATGTTCAGTTATTTATTTTTAAGTTTGTTCGTGTTCAGTTCATGTTCATTAAGACTTTCAAATTTTGTGTTCATGTTTGCTTGTTTAATGTTTACAAACATGTTCATTTAACTTAATTGAACATGTTCATGAACATTAAATGAACATGTTCATGAACATATAATTGAACATATTCATGAACAATGTTAATGAATAATAAACAAACAAACAAACAATAAATACATACACACATATATTATTTTAATATTTTTATAAGAAAATATCATTAATAAATAAACGAGTCAATAAATGAGCTTATAAACGAGCTTGTTCATCAACATAACGAACCAAACACACCTTTGTTCGTGTTCGTTCGTTTATTAAACGAACATAAAAAAAAATGTTCATACTCGTTTATTTAGATTAGTAAATGAACATAAACGAACGTTATATGAACGGTTCATGATCAGTTCATCGAACATTCTGTTCATTTACACCCCGAGTCCAACACATTAAAAGCTTAAAAGGATTTAAATCTTAGGTAGCGTAGGTGGGTTGAGTTGCTCAAGGATTATGACTGTACAATAGAGTATCATCCTAGTAAGGCTAATGTTGTAGCCAATGCTCTTAGTTGTAGAGCGATGACTGAACTAAGAATGATGTTCGCTTGTTTGATTGTTTTCAAGGATGAGAGTTTGCTAGCTGAACTGCAAGTTAAGCCATCTTGGGTCAATCAAAGTCGAACTAAACAACTAAGTGATGAGTCTCTGGTACAGCATCTACGTCAGCTTGATTTGGGTGAATCATCGGATTTCGGTTTGAATGGCGACAAGGTTTTGTGTTTCAAGGGTTAAATTTGGGTGCCTAACGATAAGGAATTGAGACGATTGATTCTACAGGAGGCACATAGCAGCCCTTATGCTATGCATCCTGGTGGAGAGAAAATGTATCGAGATCTCTGAGCATTGTACTGGTGGTCCAGTGTGAAACGGGAGGTAAGGACCTTTGTGCCACACTGTTTGACGTGTCAAAAGGTTAAGGTTGAGCATCAGTTACCTTTAGGGTTGCTTCAGTCGGTTAAAATTCCTCTGTTGAAGTGAAAGCGGGTGATGATGGATTTTGTTAGTGGGCTGCCCTTAACACCCACTAAGAAAGATTCGATGCGGGTTATCGTTGATCGATTGACCAAGTCCACCCATTTCCTTTCTGTCAGGACATAATACTTGTTGCAAAAGCTCGCCAAGCTGTATGTTTATGAAATTGTAAGACTGCACGGAGTTCCAGTGTCAATTATCTTAGATAGGGATTCGCGTTTTACTTCTTGATTCTGGAAGAAACTTCATGAGGCATTGAGCACTCGACTCGAATTTAGTACTGCGTATCACCCTTAGACTGATGGACAATTTGAGCGGGTTATTCAGATTCTAGAGGATATGCCACGAGGTTGTGTAATTGATTTTCGTGGCAGTTGGGAAGATTACTTGCGATTGGCAGAATTTGCATACAATAATAGTTTCCAGTCTAGTTTTAGATGGTACCTTACGAGGCTCTGTATGGTTGTAACAATCGTACTCCTCGGTGTTGGACCGAGTAAGGTGAGTGTCGGGCTTTGGGTCTCGAGCTAATTTCTGGGACCGAGAAAATGTTAAGTTGATTTGAGATCGACTTAAGACTACTTTTGATCGACAGAATTTTTACGCAGATCTAAAGAGAAAAGATATTGAGTTTTCTGTTGGCGATTAGTTATTCTTGAAAGTGTCTCTGTGGAAAAAGGTTGTTCGGTTTGGTCTTAAGGGCAACTTGAGCCCGAGGTTTATTGGACCTTATCATATTCTAAAGCGTGTCAGATCTATCGCTTATTAGTTAGAATTACATCCTGAGTTGGATCGAATTCATGATGTATTTCACGTCTCGATGTTGAAACGGTATCGATCTGATCTGTCGCATATTGTTCCTATTGAGGAGATTGAGATATGACCGGATCTAACTTTTGGGGAGAAACTTATTTAGATTTTGGATCGAGACGTTAAGGTATTGAGAAAGAAAATTGTCCCTTTAGTTAAATTCCTTTGGCGAAATCATGGGACTGAGGAAGCCACTTGGGAACCTGAAGATTCGATTCATCAACAACACCCGTATTTGTTTGAGTCAGGTAAATTTCAAGGCCAAAATTTGTTTTAGGGGGAGAGAGTTGTAATGCCCCAAAAATTTGAGTGTTTAAGTGTTGGGTTCTAGCGTAATTAAGCTTCTGTATCTGTGGTTCTGTGCTTTGCTTATGTGTTCTAGGTTAAGAGTTCGAGTTGTGTTTTAGAAAGTTTTGTTATTTTAATTTAAGCTAACCTCTATTCCTAAGCCATCGACTTAATTTTAATTCAGTGTTAACTTGTATCAAGAATTAGCTTGCTGGTTCACTGGTTCAGCTTCTATATTCTGTTTAGTCCTGTGTTCGAGTCTCAGCGTATGCGTTAAGTAATATTTTTTTCTTAATGTTGGAATTTTGGTCGGTGGTAAATGTTTCCCTCTCCTTTATACTTCCTATTTTACCCTTTCCTTTCTTCTTCCTTTTTCGTCTCTTTCCCTTTTAGTTTTTTATTTCTTTTTCTTTCATTCAATCGTTGCTTAGATTCACACGTCTTGTATGCTACTGTTGTTGGGTAAGTTCGTGTTATGTTAAATTACTGTGTTTGGTTGTCCAATTTTGGAAAACATTGATTGTTGTCTTCCTTGCCCAATGTAGTTTTGCGTAAACTGCTCGAACCCTTTTGATTATACGTTTGGTTTTATTTAGGGGTAAGTCTCAAAGATAACGATCCCTCTAACGCTCTAGATTTATGATTTACGGTAGTGTGGAGGTAATTATTACGCGATTTAGGATTTTCTTATCTCGAAATGTTTCGACAAAGTTGGTGGTGTGATAATCTTAGTGTTTGTTTCGAATTATTGTTTAATTGTTGTTGGACTTTTCGTTTTAGGTGTTGGGAATCTTCTACGTTGTTACTGCGTCAAAACTATTTCAGGTGCATACTAAAAACCAGAGTTTTTACGAAGTTTGGATGCCAAAAAATATGGTTATCAACGCCACACAGCTGTGTGCCAGGTCGTGTGATAGGCTGTGTAACTCACTATCCATAAAGTAAAACCCACACTGGCAACGGACACGGGTGTGTGTCCAGATCGTGTTTGGCCATATTAGTGTAGGGTTCATATGGGACAAGGACACGGGCGAGTGTCCAGGCCCTGTGACTCACTGTTTACAAAATAAGGATTACACAGGTAGAGGACACGACCATGTGTTAGGCCGTGTGAGACACACGGGCAAGCACACGGGCAGAGGACATGACCGTGTGTTAGGCCGTGTGAGACACACGGACAAGCACACGGGCGTGTTCCAGGCCGTGTGAGACCACACGGGCGTGTAGGCCAGTTTACGAATTTTTTCCATATTCCAAGCATCGCTCGAACTGAATACAAGCCTTCTGTGAGGCCGTTTGAACTGAATTAAACTGTATAAATTGATATTTTGTGATCTGGAACTTGAATATTGATTATCAATGTGTGTATTGTGTTTGACTAATATTGCTAGAATTGATCTACTGTATTCGAGTATAAGTTGTATTTGAATATTCGTATAGAACTCTGTATTAACTGTTATGTGAAGTATGCATATGCATTGGATGAGAATTGAATCAGAAGGAAGTATTCTGTTCTGAACCAGTTGTTAAATCCCTAGTATCCGTGTACTAATCTAGCAACTAGATTGCAATCTCTGAAATGTGTCAGACCGGCACTAGGTAGTGTGTAGGGTTGGATGTGTAATAAATTCACTATTTGGTGTGTTAGGTTGGTTAGAGATGGTGTATAGCGGCTGGTATTAAGTAACTACATCTGTTCTATTCTGTTTTGCATCTGATTATAGTCTGTAATTGAATGAACTGTTTCCTAATTCTGAATCAACATCTGCACTTGAATATCTTGGTTTTACCGATATTCTATTGAATATGTAAATAGTTGGGTCCTTTCGGATATACTAATTCAATTATTGTTGAATGAATTCAAGGTGAAGCACAGACTTGATCGGGTCAGCAGATGGGGAGCTCGGATATGTTTTTATATCGTTTAGTATTATTAACCATGTTAATTATTTTCGTAGTTTTAGTTAGTTGGAAGATACTCTCGGGATACTAGTTTGTTTCTGTTAAAACATTATCAAACTTTAAAGTAGTGTTATTATAAATTGTAGAATTGCTTTAATTGTCGTTCATTGTAACTCTTCAGACTTGGCTTTATCGTCTATGCCGAATATAAGGTGTTAGATCTTCCATTCAAACAATGGGTCCACGTAAGTGAAATTATTGTTTGTTTTGTTTTTTACTATTATAATGATACGGAAATCAAAAGTTACTTTGTTGTATCACATCCATCTTGATATTGTGCAGGGCTTTCGGTAAAATCCAAAAGTAAATAATGCATTTCCACAAGGTAGATAGGGTGCACGACTTTTCACGTCACCAGTAACGCCCTTTTTGTAACGATTATGTAAATTTATAATAAGACAAAGCAAAGTTAGTGTCACATTCACCTTCATTGAATTAAATACTAATTCCATAACAATAATTAGATAGTTAAATTTTGACTTAATTGAATTGAGTTATTTAATTTTTTTATTTAATTCGAATAAGTAATTCGCGTTTTGAATTCGAGTCGAGTTGAATTATAACTCAGACAATCAAATAATAGGTCAGTGTAAATATGCCTTTGGTCACTATCAATTTTGAAAATGAACAAATTAATCTCTCTAAAAAAACAAAACAAAATTCAAAATATTTATTAAAATTTCAAAATTTATATATTTTGAAATATATATATTTTCTAAAAAAAAATTCTAAACAATATATAAAAAGGTTAAAAATTTAAAAAATTTCTAAAATAATAATTTTAGGATCTAAATAAGTTAATTAATGATTCAATTTTATCATAATAAAGTATCCTCTTTTTTTAAATAATAATTTTCTAAAATGTTTTTTCATATTTAAATAAGTTATTTTATTTGAGAGTACTCTAGTACTTTTATTTTTTTAAAAAATAATTTATGGTGAGATTTGAACCCATGCTAATTGCGTTGGTAAAATATTAAATTTACCACTTAATCAAAACTTTATTTTAAATTTTTTTATATATTTTAATTTTATTATGCACACTTTATTATTTGTATCAATTGTATATATATAGTTACTATTATTTAAGTCATGGTTGAGTTGGTGCCCGGTTGACTTGTGACACCAACTCAGTTAGGGAAATTACAAAAATGTCCTTCCGTAATTAAAATAAGTTAAATTATTTGAGGGTAATTTAGTCCTTTTATTTTAACAAAAAATAGTAAAAATATGCATATAGTGAGATTTGAATCCATGCCAATTGAATTAGTAAAATTTTAAACTTACCACTCAACAAAACTTCATCTTAATATTTATTGTATATTACTATCAATTTCATCTATTGTATATCTATACTATTATTTATTGTATGTTATTTTGAAACATAAATATGTATTTTAAATACATGGTTTCTACATGTATAAGTCACGGGCCGCAGTTCAAAGCTCGTGACCATCGCACCAAATGCATCCAATGGAGGTCTATTGCTCAGCTGGGGATCATTTGGCCTACGAGAACTGGCCCGATTCAAAGAGATACTGGAGAAGCCTGTCAGATTGAAGCCCAGTTGGCCCGATAAGGAAGACATTTAGGCTAATATGGTAACTAATCTTAGAAGATAGTGGGAATCTTATCTTGTAAAGATTAGATTAGATTTGATATGGCTTATCTTGTAAATCCCTAAAATAAAGGGATATGGTTAATCTCGTCCGTCGATGTAAATGTATCTTGACCGTTGGTTTTGGGGGAGCTCAACTATAAATAGAGAGCCTCCCTCTCATTTGTACTCACTCCATTCATTGTTTCATTATTCTTTGTGAATAAGAGAAATAGAGAGCATTTACTCAAACACTTTGCGAGCGTTCTTTCTGTTGTTCTTTGTTGTTCTTCTTTTGGCATAAATTGCTTCCGCTCTTCAATTTGGTGCCTTGGAGGAGTCCTAAAAGAATCCTCACTTGAGTTAAGGCTGACTTGGGCGAGTTTGGACAAATGGATCGCCTAAGGCCACACGGATTGCGAGACGAAAGGTCTAGCCCCGTGACATATACGCATGTGATAGAGATTTTAATATAGATAATTTACCTTACCTTTCATTATAAAAGAATATGTGTGAATTCGTAGGGTATTAATCTTTTTATATAATTAAATTTTTACATATCTGTATTGTTATTTAAGCCTCTGACTAAAATGATATCACGAGTCAACCGAGCATCAACTTGGTTAAGGAAACTACAAAAATGTTGTTCATATTTAAAATAAGTTATATTATTCTAAGTTACTTTAGTCTTTTTTATTTTCATTAAAAAAAAAAACTTATGGTGAGATTTGAACTCATGCTAATTGCATTGTAAAAATTTAAATTTACCAATCATCCAAAGCTATATTTTACCTTTTTTTATACATTTTAATTTTATTTTGTACACTTTATTACCTCCATCAATTGTTATGTACAACAAACACAGATCGAACAATATTCATAAGATAGTTATGTATAGCAAATTTGATCCCCAAATTATGTGCAATTTCTTGACACATTTGATGCCCAAATAAAATTATGTGCAAATTTCTCAATTTTCATACACACAGAAATTGGAATACGAGCAATATTAATAAAATAGTTAGGTACAACAAGAAGTGCCGATTTTACAAGAGTGAGCCTTCCTGCCATTGAAAGTCTTCGAGCATCCCAACCATTTAGCTTGGCATAGACTTTGTCAACCAAAAATTGGAATGTACCGATTGAGACCCGTCTGTGAAAAACTAGAATTCCAAGATATTTCCCCAAATCATTTACCCTCGAGAGGCCAAGTCTTTCACTTAAATATAATTAAGAGTTAACTACACCATTAGTCATTAAATTATATGTAAGTTTTTTGTTTTGGTCTCTTACTAAAAAAAGTTACAATTTGGTCACTAAACTTTTTGAAAATATTCCTTTAAGTCACTGAACTATTGAAAAGTTTTTATTTAATTCACTATGTTGTTAAGTTTTTTTGAATAAAAGAAGTTCTTCCAATGAGCTCCAAGTGACGATTCGATGTTGGTGTTGCTGTTATAGTGGAGAAAAGCTGAAACATAACTCGTGGGCGACAATGGTTACTGTGATTAAAGAAATCATTAATAACTACAACCATTGTCACCTCGACTCGAGTTTTAGCTTTTTCTCCTTCGTCACAATCAGTCCCCCTTGAAAGACTTCTTGCCCCCACCTTTAACATAGGTTTCAAACAATGAGGTTAAGGATACTACTTTTATGGAGAAAAGAATAAGTTGATAACACCGGTGTGCACCCTTTTTTCCTATGATTATGATTACAAACTTATATATGGGGTTAATAAAGTATCTTTTTCTGGTGCCGTGAAATTTGAATCCGTGATTGCATAACCACCGTCAATTGGGGGCCCGAGTTATACTCGAACTCGTGACCTATAACCACCGTCAACTGAGAGCTGTAGTTATACTTCTACTCGTGACCGTATAACTATAACGAATTGGAACATGTTTTACGCAAGTGAACGTAATTGTTCAAGTAATATGTAAAAATGAGTTATCGTCTCCACAGGGACTGCATAAGCTTAATCAATTCAATTGCAAAATTATAATTAACAATTTAATATAAAAACTCAATAAACTTGGATGGTGATGATTTAATTATATTAAATGCAAGAGTGATCCCTATGCACTTTCTAATCTAAATGCAATTTTACCTAAATGTATGAATGAGGGATTTAGAAATAACAAACAATCAACTTTAAATGAGCTAGGATAATTATATTAATTAGTTCAATTTACTTTCATCATGCTAACATGTTCGGAATCACTTCAATGACAACTCGATCTCTTATGGGTTTGGAAACCAAATTAAGTCTTCTCGTATTTTTTTCTTAGTTAAATATGCATTTTACTAATCATATTAGACTAAGGGTTTCTTAGCATTTATGCAAGGTCATAGAGACATTTATGTTTGTAACAATTTAAATATATAAATCTAAAAATCATGCAAGATAATAGAGTAAACTAAAGATATTATGAACCTTAACTTAGTCGGGTTTAATGACCTAAATTAAGCAGTGTACTTTTCAATTTTGCATCGACTAGCCGTCCTCAAGTTAGGATTGCTCAACTAATCTGAATGCACCCGATCACGTATGAATGAAATGCATCATGATATTAATTGAAAACATAATTGACTAAGGCACAAAACATGTTAACATGAATTATATAAATCTCATCAATTAAATATAATTATCCCAGCAATTAGGATTTAAAGGAGCATAGTTGATGTAAAAAACATTAAACTCAAAGAAAACATATTAAAATGAATAACAAGAGAAAAGAGTAAACTCAGTTCAGTAGCCTTTCGGATCTATTCTGACTGATGTGCTCTACTCTGCTCAGTTCAGTAGCCTTTCATATTTGTTCTGACTGATGTGCTCCTCCGTTCTGATGAAACCTTCTTTTCCTAAGGGTTTAGAAGGTAGTCGGCTAAAGAGTACTTTTGACAAAGCTTTTGAGGCTAAAGATAGAGAGGGGATGGCTGACCATGCGAGGGAAAAAGGGAGAAGGATTTGAGTATACTAAGAATAGTTTAAAATTACCTTCCTTCCCTCTCTCATGTGGTCGGCCATGTATCAAGGGAAAGGGATGACCACGTCTTCCATTTTGAATTTGAATTTCAAGCTAAAGATAGCTATGTAGTGGAAGGTTTCAACAGGTAAGTTGTTAGGCTGAATTTTGATTATTTTCCAACTTTAAGGACCTTCATTTAAATATCCCAAAAACACTTTTTGGGTGGCCAATATCAAGTGCCAAAACTGGGCTTTTAATTCCCCTTGTTGGACAGTTCTTCAGTCCAAAACTTAGCAGACATGTCCATCTTTTTATCACCTTTCTTTACTGGGTCAAGTATTCAATCCTTATACCCAACTTGTATGGTCTTGTCGTCCACATGGATAATTGTGCATGACCATCTTTTATTTATTTATATCATGTCTCCATAGCCTACCTATATAATGAAAAATACACACATTAATAAATGAACATCAATTAATATAAAATATGCATGAAAATCTTGTAATTAAGCATAATTACTTTCCAAATTCATGTCCAAAATTACTAATTAAGTAAAATTCACCTATTTCAATAATAATTACTCAATAGAAACACAATAATTAAGTAAAAAGGTGGTAAAATTTATAGAAAAATTCTATACAATTTCGAGTTTACACACCCCAAAGTTAAACCATTGCTCGTCCCGAGCAATGTTCATGCACAATACAACTATTGCGAGGGCAATTTTGCAAAATGATAAAGTAGCATCAATCTTCACACATAATCATCCATCAATAAAATCATGCTAAAAAATACTCCTTATTGACAAGTAGCTCAGATGCAAATAGTATTTCTAACTTTATACTAAGTACATCATAATGTCAACATGAATCATAGTTTGCATGCATTTTCAAAGTCATACATAACATTCACCAATCAACATGCTTTCTTTACCAACTAAATATAACAATCCCAAGGTTTAATTAGTGTCTTCATATGTTGACTCAATAATTCCTCTTCACTAATGTAGTCGGTATAATCATCTAATCAATAAGTCTTTTATTAGGTTGTAATGGGGCTAGGCTAAAGGTATGGATAAAGAGAAGTGCTGTTTAGGTTCAAAGCATCTTAACCCTAACTTTGTCTTAGATCTTTTGGCTTCATAACTTTCATACAAATGGGTCTTTGGAATACCCCCAAACTTATTTCAAACTTATGCTCCACTTTTATTTTTCGCGAACTTTGAGCAAACTTTGCTTTTTATTTTTGAGACTTTGGGCACTCTTTCATTTGCTCTTATTTTTCTGCATTTGAGCAAGCTTCTTCATTTTTTTTGGAAAGTTGACCAAACTTTTCTTTGCTCTTTATTCATTTTTTTAATATGTGAAGAACACGTGCATCTTTTCATAATTCTCCTCAAACTTTTATCATCAAGACAAATTTTTGGTTTAGATAGGTGCAAAAGAATAGGATAAAATTCAAAAGATGTTAATGTGGCTTATAATGTAGGTATTTTACAAAAAACAAGCCATTAAGCTCAAAATTAAGTTTTAAGGGATAAATCTTATAAGGTCGGTTTGAAAGGCTCAAACGATCCAAAGAAAGTGTGCTTATATCATATTAGAATCTTATACCTCCGAAGATTTCGCCTCAAGAAAGTTACTAAGTCAATTCTAAGGACTTAAACCTTCATACATGTCTATTTCTAAAGAAAATAAACTTTCATGGCAAATACTATCTAAGACTAAGATCATACAAGCATTCCATCATTAAAGATAACATACAAATAACTTACATAAAATAAAAAATCATGCTTGCATTTGAACAAACTCAAGAACAAAAATTATTTTTGAATGTTCATTTATTTCAACATACTTAAGAAAAAAGATTGAAACATACTTTAAAATTCATGCTAAATTTAGCTTACCCCCCTTTTAAAGAAGAAGCAATGTCCTCATTGTGAAAATAAAGTAACAAATGAAAACTGAACATCAGGTAAGATCTCAAGAAAAGAGAGTTGAGTCATAAAAACTGCTTAAGTACCCAGTTTTTCTCACAACCCAATCTTAGACATGCTCATTCGTATTACCACACCACTTAATTTTTCTATGGAGAGGCATTGAACATATTTTATTCATACTTGCTATTTTATTATGTGAAAGTAAAACACTAACTAATAAATAAAAACAAACACCTAAAAAGAAATAAAAACTAAAGAAAAGAACTCCACCTTTTGATGTATTTGACTTATCCTCCTTGTCTTGCTCCTTTAATGCTTCGTCCTCGCTTCTTTTATCATCTTCCTTCTATGAATCAAAGATATAATCTGTGAACTCAGGAACAAATTTGTTAGAGATATTTTTAAAAGTATTTCTTATAGAATCATCTCTAACTTTTGCATATTTCCAAAAAGCTTGTTGTTGATTATGCATAAACTTTATCATATCCATCATAGTTGATAATTCTAATTTCTTCATAGTGTTTCAAGAAGTGGGTATTAGAATAGTCAACTCAGGACCAATGCTTGGTTCAACTGGCTCATTGGCATTTGGCTCATCTCTTGGTTCAGAAGTTTTCAGTTCCTTTATCGATTTAGTCTCATTCAGTTCTTCCTCCGATTTTACCTCTTTTGTTTCAGTAACCGAGTTAGCTTCAGTTTTAGACTTGTTCGATGACTCATCGATTTCTGATTCTGTCGGCTCATTTGGTTCTACTGGGTTTAGTTAATGGACATTCTCTGCTAACATTTTAAGGTCATGGGCTGTAATGCAACCTTGAACATATGGGCCCTTCAAGTTTGCTTTTTTCTTAACTTGGGCCCTTAAGTAAAGTGAAGTTATCAATGATAGGAAATAAGCACTTACGGTTTTCTTTCTAGCACAATCATGTATCTCTTTAAGAATAATCTTCCCAACATTTGATAGACCTTTTGTCATAATTGCATACAACAAAAGTATTTGCTCCATCGAGATGGTGGAACTGTGTGAGATAGCCATGAAACTATATCGAACAAAGTAAAACCATACATTAGCCAACGGCTTTAAGTATTCCCTTCGATAAGAATGACTACCATACTTCCTTATAATCCACTGGGATCCGGATTTGTCACAACATTAAGCACTTGTTGAAGAAAATCTCAATTTATGTTTTTCATCATGGAAAAATGTTCATCTTCTTCAACATCAGGTAGGTTAAACAAATCATTAATGGGCTTAGAAGTTAGGGGTACCTTCTTCTTGCGAACAAGACTTCAGTAGCATCTGGCTTAGTCAAACTTGCGTAGAACTCTTAAACTAACTTCTCTTCTGGCAATGATTGTACATCACAAAAATAATTTCAATTGAGGGCATCAATCGTCAAAATTGAATCATTTTTTCCAACATCATAGGTTGATTCTTGAAGATTGAATCAAACATTTCTTTCACATCTTCATTTTGGATCACATTAGGATTTTTGGCAGAAGTCTTAGAAGATCTAGTTCTTTTGCGAGATGTGGACATTTTTCCTAAAAAATAAGAAAAATTGCAACAAAAGACTGGATAAAGAAATCAACAAAATATAGGAGCAAGGTGTTGCGGTGGCAATCGACTTGCGACAGCGACGGGCATGCAACAGCTTGAAGGTTGTGATAGCGATAGGATGCGACAGTGATAGGGATACGACAGCGAAGGGGCTGCTCCGGCAAAGGTCATGTTGCTACAATACTAGGGGCTTGCGACAATGAAGAAATTTTAGAGAGAAATGTCATGATTTAGGTCAACGACAAAGAGGAAAAAGAGCGGGTGGCTAGGTTTTGAGCTAATAGCTTGAAGGCTTGTGAAAATTATGAAGGTAGAAAGGGGTTTATATAGTGGTGAATTAGAGAAATATTGTAGCTAAAATTTAGCTAATTTAAAAGACTTAGGCGGCAATAGGGGTGTGCATTCGGTTAACCGACCGGTTAACTGACCCGAATTAGTTATAACTGAATTAACTGACCTTCAAAATTTTTTAACCGTTAACCGAACTGAATTTAAAAAAAATTAACCGAACCGAATTTTTTCGGTTAAACCGGTCGGTTAACCGAATTAATCGAAAATCATATAATTTTTATTTTTGGTTAAAAATTAACCGATTTAACCGATTTAACCGATTTAACTGACTTAACCGATTTAACCGATTTAGTTCAACTGAAATATCAGAATCGATGTATATTGTATGACCCGATAGCACTGAGTCCATACTTCTATTGAGGACTCTTCCAGAATATCGTACATTTGGCTTTCCTATCATGTCTAGTTTCTTTGCTTCATGAAAACCGACAACAAGACATGAGCTTTCGGAGGCAGTAGACCCAGCAAGCCGATTCAACTCATCTACACATGCGGCATGTTCTTCTGCACCCTTCACAGTGTAGAGTGATTCACTTAACCTTACTGCATGAATGGAGAAAACAAAAATTATAAACTAACAGAAATCAAATTACCCCACAAAAATTATAAACTAACATTTCTGCTTCCATTAATAAGGCAAGCAACAACAGGTAACATAAGGTATCCTAATCTTAACAAGTAGTAGAATAACTGAGTTCGAATTTTCATATTAAACAAGCATTGCAACAAATCCTTCATATTGCAACAGAACATAACACAACAGGGAAGTATGAAATGAGAGGCATATCCTAATATTACCATTCCTCTTGACACTATCCACAAACCATCCAAGTTTAACAAGGAATAGACCATTTCTCGTGCCATGTTTTACAGTGTGAACAACGTTTTGTTTAATTAATTTGGGTTGTTGACAAAAGTCCAAGTATAATGAATACTGAATAGTGGTGGTCAATCTAAAATTTATTTCTCAAGTATTGCTTCATTCCTAAATTTAATATCTTAAACAACAAAATCTCATCAATCTTATTGAAAAATTTTCATTTATACTTGCACTGGATCCAATGTATTTTGATAAAGCTAATTATGCTTTTACTATTTATATCACCTCTACTTTTAATTTTGTTAAATCAATTTATGTAATATTTTTAAAATATCACTTAGAATTTATGTCTAAAGTAAAGCAAATAAAAAAATATCAGCAAATTCCAGCAGAGGTCATATTAGATTACAATCATTAAATTAAAATAATAGAGAAACTAAATAAAAACGAGGTCAAAATTAAACCTTTGATAAATTAGCAAATTCCAGCAGAGGATCTCAGTCATGCACGCAATAAAGGATGGAAGAAGAAAAGCACTGAGGACTTTAAATATATTAATTTAATATGTAAAAAAATCTTGCAGTGATTCGGAACTTAGAAAGAAAAAAGAAAAACTGAAGTAGAAGAAGAATTGAAGAAAAAGGTAGAAAACTTAAAAAGAAACGAAGGAAACGTGTGCATGTTCGACTGAGATTTTATTCATTTTTAACAAAAAGAGACTTTTTGTAGCAACTTCAAAGTGGAATCACTGGACGTCCATTCCGGCATGTTTAAGCATTCAAACGGACGTCCATTCATTCCGGCATGTTACCAGTGAAGAAATTGGAAAAAAAAAAAAAACCCTAAAATTTAAAATATATCTGCCATTGAAGAAATTGGAAAAAAAAAAAAAAGGGAAATTAGGCAAACCTGGCCTCTGGGTTTTGGTGTGCTGGAAGAGAAACGGACAGCAAAAATGGTGAATTTTCCCGATTTGACTGAAAATTTGAGATTGAGATTGAGAAATGAAAAATGGCCGATTTGTGACTTTGTTTGCTGTTTTAGTGTTACCAGTACCCTACCTGCAAAATGTTTGGTTATTGGGCTTGGAGCCTGAGTGCTCTTGAGAAAATGTTTGGTTATTAGGCTTGGAGCCTGGAGGAGAAAAAATAAATTTGGTTGGCCGGCTGGGTTTAATTTAAGGCCCATTATCCTGCAAAATTCAGTTAAACCAAAAAATTTGGTTAACCGACTGGTTTCGAACCGATTTAACTGTTAACTAAAAATTTAAAAAATTCTTAACCGACCCCTGACCGAAAAAATTCGGTTAACTGACCGATTAACTGAATTCGGTCGGTTAACCGAATTTTTTCAGTTTTACCCGAATTTTGCACACCCCTAGGCAGCAAGGTAGTATTGTAGCTAAAATTTAGCTAATTTTGAGTGGCTTGGGCGGTAAGTAAGATAGAGGGATGATATGGTGGCAAAAATTAGGGCTTTAGGGATCCTTATGGACGACAACATGGGTTAAATTTGTCCTCTTTTCTGTTTCAAGCCTTAAGCCCAAAATTTATTTAAAAATTGGTCTGCTTAAAAATAAACAAGCTTATTAGTAGTTGGGCCAATTTGACCCCCTTTATTAGAATAAATAAAAATAGCATTAAAAATAAAAATAAATATTAAAATTAAAATTAAAGACAAAAAATGAGAAATAAAAATAAAACTAAGAAAATATTAAAATGAATTAATTAAAATTTTCTTCTTAAAAGATGATATTAAATTAAATCCCAGTAAAGGTTGGAGGGGTCACAACGGTCCCGCTTAAGTTCCAATCTCCTTAGACAGAATTAATTAAATGTACTAATTTAAGAAAATAAGTTCTAATTTTTTTATTAAAAATTAGGTTTATGAAAGATTAAGGGTCTCTTAAGTTGAACGAGGTTTTAATTCGCTCAACTTCACCTTCCCAATAGTGTTTGAGACGTTGACCATTAACTTTAAACGTACCTCTATGGTTGTCGTACAATTCTACAACTCCATATAGATAAACTTTGTAGATGGTATAATGCCCTTTCCATCGAGACTTGAGCTTTCCAGGAAATAACCTTAGCCTCGAATTAAACAACAACACTTTCTGACTTTTTTTGAACTCATGAGGTTGAATATAACTGTCATGTCATTTCTTATATTTTTCCTTACACATCTTGGCATTTTCATATGAAAATAACCTCAAGTCCTCCAACTCATCGAGTTGTAACATCCTTCTCTTACCGACTTGCTTAAGATCAAAATTCAATTGCTTTAAAGCCCAATGAGCTTTATTCTCCAATTCGAGTGGCAAATGACATGACTTTCCAAAAAACTAACTGATAGAGAGTCATCCCTAACGGTGTCTTAAAAGTAGTTTAATAGGCCCATAGTGCATTATCAAGCCTTCGAGACCAATCTGTTCTGTTAGGGCGCACTAATCTTTTAAGAATACCTTTGATTTCTTGATTCACCCTTTCAACTTGCCCATTCAATTGTGGGTGATAGGCAGTAGCAATTTTATGCTTCACATCGTATTTGTCAGGCAACCACTTAAGTCACTTATTTACAAAGTGAGATCCTTCATCGCTAATTATAACTCTAGGGGAACGTTTGGTTCGGTGTAATGGAATAGAGGCGTAATAGTAATTCAATTGTTTGGTTGAATGGAATGGAATAGAACTGTAATAGTATTCTTGTGTTTGGTTGAATGGAATGATGTTGTAATAGCATAAGGAAAAAAACTAAAATGACTAGAATACCCTTAGCAGAATTTTTTTTAGGTAGATGATTATTGTTATTGTTATTAAATTTTAATAAGATTATTAATATAAATAATAAATAATTTAATCATATTTTAACACAATTATTATTAAATATATTTAATAAAAATATATAATTTAATAAAATTCTTAATATTAAATATTCTTATATGAATTTACTAAAATCATAATATATAATACTATAAAATATAATTTTAACATAATTATTATTAAATAAATTTAATAAAATTCTTAATATTAAATATTCTTATATGAATTTACTAAAATCATAATATATAATACTATAAATATAATTTTAACATATTATTATTAAATATAATTTAATAAAAATATATAATTTAATAAAATTCTTAATATTAAATATTCTTATATGAATTTACTAAAATCATAATATATAATACTATAAAATATAATTTAAAATAATTATTATTAAATATAATTTAATAAAATATATAATTTAATAAAATTCAATATAATTATTCTTATATGAATTTACTAAAATCATAATATATAAAACTATAAAAATAATGTATAATCTACTTTATTATTTTTAAACTGCAATACATATTTAATGTGCTAAAATATCATTAGTGAAACAAATAATTCAATTATTCTACAATAAAAAAATATTAGCAGTAATAAATAACTTGAGAATTATATTTTGCATAAACATAATATTCATATATTAACAAAAGGTTACATGAAATTCATGAAATTCTATGTCATAATCCATATGTTATATAGTTTTACAACATCAAAAAGTTAGAACATTGTAATGACATACCATCCCAAATATTACAAACAAAAAAAGTTACGAAAATATCATTAACAGAACCATGATTTTTAATGGTCAGCAAGAAATGTTCTGACCCATTCCAACTGCACATCAGAAGGTAAACTAAAGAAAACAAGCATTTGAGTTGGATGATCTGGAATTTTGCTCAATGCTCAATAGCCCTCTTCCACAGTTAAACCTTCTATTTCACACATGGTTGGATATAAATTTGTAGCTTTTTCTTGGATGATATGGAATTCTTCTGACTTTTGTTGAACTACCACATCGGAGGCAATACTCCTACTGATTTGTTCGCCAATGGCTCGCATGTTTTCCGCCAATAACGTGGCAGCATCATGAAATGAAGAAGAAATATGATCACTTGCATCAGAATTCTTTTTTCTTCTTTGAAGATGTGGAACCCCTTGGGTTTCTATCTGGTTACGGTGCTGTACCAGAAACATCCATGTCATCCAAAGAGACATCAGCTTCGCAGTCATAGAATTTGTTTCTCTCATTAATATCTGTAGTAGGTACATCCTGAACATTTATTTCTTCAATAACATCAGCGGCTGTTTGAGCATGTTTCTCAGTCGCTCGATCTCTTGCGTAGATGGCAGTAAGTTGGTGGTAGTAAGAGAAACTACGATGTCTGAATTGACCGGCTTCTTTATGACTCTATAAAAATGAGAAATTCATATTAGTTATAAGTTTGGTAAAAATAAGATAATAAAGACTTGAAATAATTCTTACATTTAAATAAGAGTTCCAAACCGCATCTTCTGCAACAACGAGCTGCCTATGCTCATCCCAACCAAAACCGCTATTGTTTTGGCCATTAAGCATGTCATACACGATTGGCCAATCCCTTTTCAGTAGCCTAATCCTCGATTCAATATTAGGTCTAGCCTTCAACATTGCATTGGGTAAAGCCTTTTCTAACATTTTTTTCCAACTCGTTTAAATAACCGGCTTTGAACCCCGTATCAGCATTAAAGGTTCCAACATTGTGCAAGTCCACCATACACGAAACCAACGCTGCATCTTCTTCTGGAACCCATTTCCTTTTGGTTCCTCGAAAAGTTTGGGAAGAAACATTTGATTCTGAAACACCTGACATAATTATCTTAAGAAAAAAAAACAAATTAAAATTAAGTTTAATATCTTGAATCAAAAGGTGAACACTTTATAAAATTAAAATTAAGTTCAATATCATGAATCAAAAGCTCAACACTTTATAAAATTATAACACATGATGAATGAAAAGAAATTAAATTATAATTCAACAAGTTTAGTACAATACAAAAAACAATTCAAACACCACCAAAGTTTGACAAACTGGATACATAAAATAACATAAACAAATTAACTCAAACTCATTTTATTCCTAAACCTAACTAATTTCTAGATGCTTGCCATTCATCGAACATTTGGTGAGCTAGTTCCATGCTCCAAGTAGCCCATGCATCCGATGGATGAATATTTATGATATTCGGTTCATCATCATCTACCACATTATGAGGTAATCCTTCTCCCAACTCCTCTTCAATAGGATCAATACTCATATGGGTTCGAATAAAATTATGGAGCAAACAACACGCAATAATGATTCTATTGTGCACCCTTACAGGATTGAATGATGGACTCCTAAGTATTCCCTATCTATGTTTTAATAACCCAAAGCATCTTTCAATAACATTACGTGCTGAGGCATGTTTCATATTAAAAAATTCTTCCGGAGTACTTGGCTGATAACCCTGACGCCACTCATTCAAATGATATCGTTGTCCTCTAAAAGGTGCAAGAAATCCCTCACAATTTGTGTATCCAGCATCAACTAGATAATAACAACCTATAAAAAAAAACTTTTTATAAAATGATTAATTCCCCAATAATGTTTGATCTTAAAGAATAATTCAAAGTCCTCTAATTTTGTACTTTACCATGAGGAACTTTTAGTCCATGTCTCCTACTAATGGCATCTCGAAGAACCCGTCCATCAGCAACATAGCCTTCCCAACTAGGAAGAACATATACAAAATGCATATTAGGTGTATAAACACCTAACATATTTGTTGCTATGTCACCTTTTCGCGTTCGATATCTAGGTTTATCAACTGTTGGAACCCTAGTCTTGATGTGGGTTCCATCTAAAGCACCTAAGCAATTCTATATCACATGTATAAACGTTGAGTTAGGATACTATATTTAAATCTAAATCAACTAAATTATGTAGAAGCTATATATAGAACTCACTCCAATACCTTAAACCATTGCCATCTTGGGTATGTAGAATTAGCTGTAATTGGCTCTGCCTTTTTAAATAACACATCTTGCAAACGTATGACAGCATTTAAAACATTATGAAATGATCTGCTAACAGTTTCCCCGGACCTACTAAAGTGATGCTTAATAACTCGATTTTTAAGGTGATGGGAAATGATATGTAAAAACATTGCCACTTGCTCATCAACAAGCATGTTCCTTGACTACTTCATCCCCCTAACGTTTCTAACATCTCACATAGTTTAAAAAAGGAAATTCTATTCATCCTAACTTGTTCAATTCAGGTCTCGTCACTAGCATTTATAAGCCTTTTCACATAATCTCATTTTGCATAAAAATCTAAAATATAGGACCTAATCTTTGGTCTTTAAGTATGTAGGCTATGGATGGCACCCAATGTAAGTAAGAACCAACTCACAATTTTACATATTTGCAACCATATTGTCAATGCAATACCAATTCTTTTACGCCTCACACATTGTCCTATTAAAGGCAGACGAGCCATTACTGCAAGATATTAATGTTATATATCTTCAAATCGTAGTAAAAGGATCACATTTCTCCAATACTAATTTCAATAATAGTAAAATAAAATTAAAGAATTTAATTGCCAAAAAGCTTACAGTGATTTAGTGAATACAAGACGCTCAACTGTGGGTGGAGGAAGCAATCAAACAAGCCAAAGAATTCAAGTTGCAGTAACACACTATCAAAGAAAAATGAACAATACAAATTTAGAATCTTTACGAAGCAAAAAAACAGAAATTAAAATTATCTTTGCAACTTGAAATTCATTTCTTTATATGGATATCTATTTCATTACAGCTTGATAAAGGGAAAAAAAGAAGAGGGAAAATCTTGAAATTCAATTCTTTTTTTCATTACAGCTTGATGAAAAGATATCTGTTTTTTCTGGGGTTTTTTTTTATATGGAGCTTTATTTAATTAATATTTTTATATTTTTTAAAATAATTAAAAAGAAAAAAATTGTTGATTAAAAGTGCCACATTCATTCCCTTTCTCTAATAACTAATTCATTTAGGAGTACT
Source organism: Gossypium turneri (assembly GCA_008044935.1). Lineage (NCBI taxonomy): Eukaryota > Viridiplantae > Streptophyta > Magnoliopsida > Malvales > Malvaceae > Gossypium > Gossypium turneri. The sequence continues at coordinate 21,806,625 of CP032579.1, read as the reverse complement.
AGGTTTTAATCAATTACAATCATTTTAACTAATTTTTTTTCAATAACAAATGTAATTAAATTATAAGTATTTTTAAATATGTAATAATTATCACAATATTTGTTAAATTTATAATTATAACAAATTTTATTTTATGTAGACTCTTTTTAATTAATAATTTTTAAATATTATAATTATTTTTAAATATCAATTTAATAATATGATAGACAATAAAAAATATTCTCATCAATTCAAATAAAAAAAATTAAAACTCGTACTATTATATATAAAAGCATATTTTAAACATCATAATTATAAAATGATATTATTTTATATATATTCTTTTATCATGCTTTTAAATGGAACCTTTATTTATTATTTTTCTTATCCTATCAAAATCATGGCATTTTTTAATTATAAAATAGAATTGAGTTAAGTAGCCAACTCATATTATTAAAATTTTATATTTTAAACATTTAAAAAATGAAAGATTATATATTTGTCGGACCCAAATTTTTTATTAAGCCAATATCAAAAAGAAAATAGGGAATTTATTAAAACTTAGATGGTTCCATATTTTAGGTTTTAAGCATAAATTTCTCTCAATAAATATAAAATGTACGATAAATTGACGCAATTAGGGGTGATAAAAAAATCTCGAATTTAATGGGTTTCAATCTACTATAATTTTATAGGTATGAAGCATAAATAAAAAGTTTTGCTTTAACGAAAGGAAATGAATGGACTTCTGATAGTGTTTTATCGTTTTGATGATAGAGTCCATTAATAAAGTCGAGGTAAAAGTAATTGTTTTTAGGAAAATTGGTTAGTTTATCTATGCGGTTTTAATTTTAATTTTTTTCAATAATAAATAAAATACTCCAACTGTATTAAACTAAGGTAAAATCGAAGAAATCAATTTAAAATTAAAATCGAAATAAATATTTTAAATAAAACCAAATTCAAAATCATATATATATAAATTGATTAAGAAAAAATAAATCCAACACCCTACATTGCTATCTCATTCCTACATTGCTTCAAAAAAAAGTTCCTTCCAAAGGCAGAGAATTAAAGCTCCATATAAAATATTCATTATAGTGCACCCTCACAACTTCATAAAGGGAAATAAGAAGAGGGAAAATCTTGAAAATAATACCTTTTCCTTTCTGATAAGCTTGCAACCTTCAACAGGACCAATACTTGCAAAAACCTCTTGGAGTAGTGGTTCAGTCACTTGTGAATGGATGTTTCCCACATACATGCAGTTTCTCAAAAATAAAAAAAAAACTATATAAGTAACTTTCTAAGTTGTTAAAAAGATGCAAGAACATGCAAGCATCTATCACATTCCAAAAACCATTTAACTATCAATTAAAAGAGCCATTAGCTTAGAATTTTGCACAGGGGGCCATAGCAACGTATCCAATCAGCAGACTCATGAAGGAAAGTGTCTCTAATTCATGCAGTTATAAGCACAGAAGTGACTACGATAGGTGCTTAAGCAAGAAGGGGAAATAAGCGACTCATAATATACAAACAAAACAAAATGGAGAAAGGGGAAAAAGAAGTAAAAAAAATCTAGGCAAACACTCACACATTGCGGCAAGTACTTGGACCAAAACCAGGAGGCAGATTTCCACTTGGGATTAGCTCTATCTGCAGAATAGAAAAGTGAAAAATTAAAAAGAGGGGAAAAGAAGAAACGATGTACAAAAAAGTCAGCTCCCACTCAACTCAATTCTAAAAGCCTCCATATCCAGGAAAAAGGATGAGTTTTTGAAGAAATCGAATAGTCAACCTAAAATAACAAACAAGATGCTAACTACAACCATCACTTCTCCTACTTTGAAAACACTTTCCACTTGGAAAGACAACAGACTTCCTTGCTTTTACTATTATCACATTTTCCCCCTTCATTTTTTCAGTGCCGACCGGAAAAAAATTATTTCAGCCTCATTTAAATAAGACAAACTTCAGCAGAACAATAGACTGCAGATTAAACTAAATTCAAGGGTAATGCAGTCCAAAGTTCCTTGAACTCCCTCCTCCAAAGTGAAAAACAAATCTATATCTTTTTGCATGATTCAAACAGAAAGGACTATTGGACATGTAACTCAGAAAGAATGCAAATACATTGAAAGCACCATAGACTTTATAAATTAGCTTCATGCTGTTAAATTTCAACACTATAAACCTAAAAATTCCCAGAACGAAATGCGGGAATCACTCCTTAAACTCCAATACTCAAACAAGAGATAGAGAGATGGCAACTAAACATTATCCAAACACAATCATTTCTTAACATTTGCAAAACAAAATGAAGATTAAGATTAGCAGTAAACTAAATAAAACCAAAGAAGTGAGAACCACAAGTAAATGAGAAAGAAAACAAAATAGAGAACCTAGTAGCTTTCCCATTGAACTTCGTTTAGGAGAAATAACAAGATTTGAACTTCAAGCAAATGAAAATGTAAAATATTCAGAATCAAAACAATCTTTTATCAAAATTCAAACAAAAAACAATGATCTTCACTCTATACAAGAAGCATGTTAAAGTCATAGGCTTTCTCATTTCTGGAAACCAAATCCAGAAACGTCTCCCACCAAAAATCAAGAAAATAACTTTTGTTTTTGAAAATCACATTCAAATCACCACTTAAATGTTCAGATCAAAGAAAATACAAAAAGAAGCCATTTTTCCTTTGAATTCAGATCAAAGACAAAGAGAAAAATCAAAGAAAATACAAAAAAAAAAGATAGAGCATATAACCTGAAAATAGCTGCCGATTAAGTGAAGAAGCACTTGTCGAAACAATTGGGCCGGAGATCTGAGACGGTGGAGTCGGTGAAAGATGCCAAGATGAAAGTGAAACGGGAGTCGGTAGAGGTGACTTTGTTGGCAGCTTTTGTTTGATGTTGGGAGGGAGCGGGTGGAGGTGGCTTTTGGGTTCGGAGGGTAAAACAGAACTGTAATAGCTAAACGGTGCTTTGGGAAGGGAATAGAAATCCCCCAGAAAGCAGCCAATCTTGGGAATACACTCGTAATGGAATAAGCCCGTAATAGGGCATTCCATTGAACCAAACATATGATTAGCTGGGCCCACGGAATAGGGCTGTAATGGCATAGCCATTACACCCAACCAAACATGCTGTAGGAGTCTCATATCGTGTAAATACGTGCTTATGTAGGAACCGCATGACTACTTTAGCGTCATTAGCTGGGTATGCCTTAGCTTCAAACCACTTGGACAAATAGTCCACAGCTACTAAAATATACTTGTTCCCATAGGATGAAGGAAACGGGCCTAAGAAATCAATGCCCCATACATCAAAAATTTCTATCTCCAAAATATTTGTCAAGAACATCTCGCTCCTCCTTGATATGTTCCCGATCCTTTGACATCTATTGTAGTTCCTCACATATGCATAAATATCCTTAAACAATGTAGGCCAAAAGAACCTAGCTTGTAAAATCTTTGCTGCTTTACATGAACCACCAAAGTGTCCCCATTCGAAGATGAATGACAATGGTACAAAATTTCGTCAATCTCACTCCCAGCTACACATTTCCTGATTATGATATCTTCACATAGTTTAAACAAAAATGGGTCCTCCCAAAAATAGTATCGACTATTATGAAGGAATTTCTTCCTTTATTGGTACGTCATTTCTCGAGAAATTATTCTACAAGCTAAGTAATTGGCAAAATCAGCAAACCAAAGTATTTTATAGATTTGTCTTACCTCGAAGATATGCTCATCAAGAAAGTTCTCATTAATTAGAACAAGTGAAAAAGTTACCTTATTTTGTTCCAACCTTGACAGATGATCGGCTACTTGATTTTCAACTCCTTTTCTAACTTGGATCTCAAGGTCAAATTCTTGGAGCAAAAGTATCCAATGAATTAACTCGATTTAGCATCTTTCTTCGTCAGTAAGTACTTAATGGCAGCATGGTTGATAAACACTATAACTTTGGTACCCATAAGATATGAACGAAACTTTTGAAAAGTAAAAACTGTAGCAAAAAGTTCTTTTTCAGTTATCATATAATTAACCTGGGCTCTTGTCAAAGTTCTCCTTGCATAGTAGATAGGATAAAAGACTTTGTTCCTTTTTAGGCCCATCACAACTCCAACAACAAAATTGCTTGCATCACACATTAACTCAAAAGGCATGTTCCAATGGGCTGAAATTAATTGGATTTTCAATTTTTCAAAAGCTTCTAAACATGATTTGTTAAAATAAAAAACATCTTTTCTAAAAGCATACATATGGGTTTAAAATTTTTTGAAAAATCTTTTATAAATTTGTGGTCCACTTCAATTCCATACTTGGAAATTTTGTGCCCTAAAACAATTCCCTCCTTAACTATAAAATGGCACTTCTCCAAGTTAATGACGATTCGTTTCCTCACATCTTTTGAGTACCTTAGCCAAATTATTCAAGCAACAAAGAGAAATCACCCATGAAAACCTCAACATAATTTTCAACCATATCAGTGAAAATTACCATCATACATTGCTGAAATGTGGCAGGTACATTACATAAGCCGAAAGGCATTCGCCTAAAAGTAAATGTACCATATGGACAGGTAAAAGTAGTTTTATGTTGGTCTTCTAGGGCTACAACTATTTGATTGTATCCCGAATATCCATCCAAAAAGTAATAAAATTCACTACCTGCTAGGCAGTCTAACATTTGATCCATAAAAGGTAAAGGAAAATGATCCTTACGAGTGGCTTTGTTCAGCTTTTTGTAGTCAATACAGATTCTTCAACCCATGACAGTTCTCATCGGGATTAACTCATTTCGCTCATTCTCAACAATCGTGATCCCACCTTTCTTTGGTACACATTGCACCAGTGTAACGCCCTAAAATTCTAGTTTTTAATTTTTCTATGTTTTGACAAAATTTGCTTGTTTGCTTTAATGGCTAAGTGATTTGGGTGTGTTTGGGAGTGTTTGAAAAGCCTGGGTTTGAGTCTTGGCTTTTGCTAAATTTTTAAATTTTGCTCTTAAAAGGATCTGGACGCTAGCACCTAAGTCTTATTAATTGTTGTGCTTACCTTAAGTCACAAAAAGCCTAAAGGTACAGTGGTGGAGGCGTTAGAAGTGTGGCAAAGGGGTCTGAGGTTCGAGTGTTGGCGCAGCATAGGGGGCATTTATTTTTGTAGCTAGGACAGCTAGAATTTGTGTTGCAGTAGAAGTTAGAAGGGATGAGGGGTTTGAATTGGTCATGGAGAGATTATGGGAGAAAGTTATGGGGAGGATTATGGAGAGATTGGTGGAGTGAATCAAGGAGTTGGAGTGAGAGGAGAGATGTGTCGATTTGGGTGTGTAGCTACTCAGATTTTCGGTAGAGATGCCCTTTGGGTATAGTCCTTGTTCGGTTTTTTTCTTCTTTTTGACATTTTCATTTACTTCTTTTTCTCTCTAGCCGAATTGTTCTTTGGTGTTTTAGTATCGTTTATCACCCTAGTCGATATCTAGTAAGTGAAGTACCTCTCGGTACCTTTTGGGTTTTTTCTGTTATTTCTCTTTCAGTCAAATTCACTCCTCTCTCTCTTCTTTCTCCTTCACCTTTTTGTAACTGTTCTTCTTTTCTCTTGGTCTAAGTCGTCGACTTTCTCTTTTCTATTCTCTCTCTACTAAGCCTGTCGGTTTGAAAGTGGTCAGCAATCTCTTCTTCTATTCATAACACAGTGGTAACCTGAATCATGCATATCCTTTTTCCTTTCTCTTTTGTCTCTCTATTTTCCAATATAGACTGAATTACAAAAATCTTGTTTGTTATTTTCGACACTTTTGGATGATAGTCTCTGATAATCGAGAGCATCGGTTGCCTTGCTTCTCTGCACATCTCTGCCTTTTTTCTTTGAATATCTCTTTGGCCGAATACTGTGGGGGTAAGTAGGCTTGTTTTGTAATGTTGACCGAATACTCTATCTGCTTTAACACTAATTCTTTGGACTTTGGGCATCAATTCAAGCCTTGTATTAATCTATCTTATGCGCAGTAAATCAAGAAGGAAGGGGTGATCATTCTCAAGTAGCGATCTAGGTGGGCTAAGCCACATCTGTCGATCAAAGCAAGTATTAAATCATTTTGGATGGTAGTATTGAAAGGAATGATCTAAATCTTGTTGATTAATTGACTGATGGTGTATCGTGGGTGTTTAGGTTTGGAGTTCTCGTGGATCTTAACACATTTTCGTAATAGGTGTGTAATCACACCCTCTCTAGACTGCTTATCGGAAAGAGCCGAATAATTAGAAAAGACAGCATTGTGGGCGTATGAATGCTCGTGTGGTAAATCGAGACCACGAACACGGTATTAGACTGTAAAGGCCCTATAAGAGTTTTCATGGGCTTAGGCCGTAATGAGCAAAAATTACCAAAATACTCTCGATGGGTAAATTATCGAAATACCCTCGATGGGTAAATTATCGAAATACCCTCGATGGGAAAATTACCAAAATACCTTCAATGGGTAAATTACTAAAATACCTTCGATGGGTAAAAATTATCGAAATACCCTCAAAGGGTCGAATGACCGTTATACTCTTAGGAGATAAGATGATTTTATGGCCTTATGCTATGTATGACCGTATGCTTTATGATATTTATTTGACTGTTAATGAGTATGACATATTGCATACACATATAATTTATGATATGACATACTGCATGGGTTGGGTTTCTGTTATGGAGGAAGTATTATTTCTGGTGGCTCAACCACACTCATACTGATACTGATGGCTTTGCCACATATACTGTATTGGCAGCTCTGCTGCGATATTATTACTGGCAACTATGCTGCAATATTGGTGTGTGGGCTAGGTGGGTCGACTTTGTCCCCCCATGGTGTGTAGGGTTGGTATGGGTGGTGTGTTGGGCTGGATTGGGATGGGTTTGCATACTTGCACTATACTAATACTATAACGGGCTTTGGCCCACACTGTTTCTATAATGGGTTAAGGCCCGTACTGTACTCATATTGTATTGGGCTAAGGCTCACACTGATACTGAAAGGGCTCGAGCTCAGACTGTTATCGCACGATAGGGGATTACATATTGAGTTCTCGTAACTCACTCTTTCCTTCTGACTATGCAGGTAATCCCTAAACTTAGATGATTTGGAGCTGCAAGGGACTCGGAGGTAGCCACATGTTCGCTAATATTTAATTCTAGACCAGATATTTAAACTTTACTTTGGGGGTGATATTTATGTAATAAGGCCTCTGGTGTTTTAATTTTATTTTAATTGGCTTTTATTTACTTATTTTAAACTGCTTAACAGATTTAAATAAGTTTTCACAACAAACACTATTTTTTCGTAACAAACACATATTTTTAACTTTAAAATAACCTTAAATGGAGTAGCTTCCGTGAATTTAAATCTGCAACAATAAACCGTTTTTCCTGTGTGGTGTGTTTAAAAGATTGCTAAGAATTAAGACGTAACTAGATTTTACTAATCGAATTTCCACATTAGACTTAGATTTCGTAAAACCCTTCTATGTGACACATCAGATTCGGTCGTAATATTTAGGGCCAGTTTTGGGTGTTATATTTAGTGGTATCAGAGCCAGATTACAAAACTCAGCTGTGAAATGGGTTTAGAAATATTTGAATTTTTTGAAAAATTGTTTTAAATTATTTATGAAGGTTGCAAGTGTAGCACACCGAGTCTCCAGAGTTGAATCTGTAAGTTTCTATATACTGTAGACTACTTAAACTGAAAAATACTAAGAGATTACTGTAGATAGTAGGACTGTACTGTGAAACTCTAGATAGAGGAAACCAAAACCGTAAGAGGCTGTAAACTATATTGAGACCTCGATCCACGAAAACAAACCTCTCATGACTACTTTCCATAATTCATTTGTTAATAATTACTGAATTTATAAGCTGATACATAAAACTTCTTAAAACAAATAATACGTTGCTAGATATGAGCACTAGAGGTACTTACAGAAAGGGTAAGCGGGGCCGCGGTAGACGCCAAGGAAGTACTTGGGCTGGATTATTGGCATCGGGCCATATGCCTGCCGGGGAGCACCAGCCTCACCAGTAATTGAGACGGGGTCTTTTGATCGAGCAGCTGGGGATGATGCTTTATCCCAATTAATGCTCTGCATTCTAGAGAGGGTTGCTAGAGCTAGTACTGGAACAGTGGGCCGAGGGTTAATTTCAGAATGACTCCGGTATAATGGAGCAGGAATTTTGAGGGGTATTTCTAGTGTAGCTCCGAATATGGCGGAGTACTGGTTAGAGGTGACGGAACGAATAATGGATGACCTTGACTATACTGTAGAGCAAAAATTAAAGGGGACAGTGTCCTTACTGTGAGATGAGGCCTACCAATGGTAGCTTACCATGAGAGAAGGTACACAGGCTAATCAGGTGATGTGGGATTTCTTTAAGATGGCATTTCAAGGAAAGCACGTGGGCGTAATTTATGTGGACACCCGCCGAAAGGAATTTTTGAGCCTGACCCAGGGGAATAAAACAGTGGTAGAATATGAGGTAAAATTCTTGCGGTTGAGCTGATATGCTCGAGGATTAGTAGCAACTGAGTATGAACGTTGTGTACATTTTGAGGATAGTCTTCGAGATGAGTTAAGGGTATTGATAGCTTTGCAAAGGAAGCGAGATTTTACTGCTCTTGTAGAAAAAGAAAAGATTGTAGAAGAAGTGAAGCACTCGGAGCATCAGAATCATGAAAAAGATAGGGGCAGGAATAAGAGGGATTTTGGGCCCTCAAGTTCTTCTGGGAAGTTTGTTAAGAAGGCCAGGTTTGATGGGCCATTTCAGACTGGAGTCTCTGTTGCTATTGCTAGGCTGCAACCTTATGCTGATTGTGGGAGATCTCATCAGGGTGAGTGTTGGAAGAAGACTAGGGCGTGTTTTAGATGTGGGTCCATAGATCATCGGATTAAGGATTGTCCTCAGAGGCTGGTTCAGATGCAAGCTGCAGGACCAGGTGATGTTTAGCCAGTGAGAGGTGGTTAGCAGCCACCTAGAGGCCGTGGGCCAGCCAGAGGTGGAAACAGTATGAGACGAGGTTATGGAGCCCCAGACAGAGGTACTGGCAACACTATAGCGAGACATCCAGCTCTGGTGTATGCTGCCCATCGCTGAGAGGATCGTGATGCTCCTGATGTCATAACCGGTACGTTCTTAATTCATAATGTACCCTACACTGCTTTGATTGATATTGGGTCTACACATTCATACATTTCATGCACTGTGTCTGGCACTTTGGGTATCAAGTGTGAGAGTTATGTTAATGAGATGATTGTGTTAAGTCTACTGGGACAATCGGTAAAAGTAGACAAGTTGTTCAGAGATGTACAGCTAGAGATTCAAGGCGTTATTTTTCTAGTGGATTTGATAGAGCTACCATTTGGTGAGTTTGATCTAATCTTGGGGATGGATTGGTTGGTTAAACACCATACTAAGTTGGATTGTGCTGTTAAGCATTTAGTGTTAAAGACTGTTAAGGATGAGGAGTTGGATGGGATTGGGGAGGAAAGGGACTTCCTGTCTAATGTGATATTTGCTTTAAGGGTCGAAAAACTGGTTCACAAGGGTTGTGTGGCATTTTTAGCTTTTATTAATTTATCTGAAGCTAGGGTCCTTCTATTGGAGATGTTAGAACTGTTAAGGAGTTTTTTTTGATATTTTTCTTGATGAGCTCCCTAGGTTGCCTCCGAATCGCGAACTTGAATTTGGAATTGAGCTTCCACCAGGAACGGCTCCAGTGTCTATCGCCCCTTATAGGATGGCATCGAAGGAGTTGGTGGAATTAAAAGCTCAAATCCAAGAACTATTGGATCGAGGGTTTATTTGACCTAGTGTGTCTCCGTGGGGAGCACCAGTGTTGTTCGTAAAGAAAAAGGATGGGACTATGCGCATGTATATCGACTATCGACAACTGAATAAACTGACTATTAAGAATAAGTATCCGTTGCCAAGGATAGATGATTTATTTGATCAGTTGCAAGGAGCTTCAATTTTCTCCAAGATAGATCTTCGTTCTAAGTATCATCAGTTAAGAGTTAAGGAAACTGATGTATATAAGGTTGTGTTTAGGACTCGTTATGGTCATTACAAGTTCTTAGTGATGCCGTTTGGGCTGACGAATGCACCAGCTACGTTCATGGACCTAATGAACTGAGTATTCCAACCCTACTTGGAACGGTTCCTGGTAGTTTTCATAGACGATATTTTGGTGTATTTGAAAACTGAGGATGAGCATGATGCAGATCTCTGAATTATTCTGTAGATTTTAAGGGAGAAGCAACTGTATGCTAAGTTTAGTATGTGTGAGTTCTAGCTGCGAGAAGTGACTTTTCTGGGTCATGTGGTATCTGCTGAGGGGATTAGGTTTGATCCTCGAAAAATTGAAATTGTACTAGATTGGAAACCACCTAAGACAAGATCTAAGATTCAAAGTTTTCTGGGTTTGGCAGGTTATTACAGAAGCTTTGTTGAGGGGTTTTCCTTAATTCCTGCACCTCTGACTAAGTTGTTGCGTAAAGGGGTACCATTTAAGTGGACTAAAGAGCAGCAAGAAAGTTTTGAAAAACTGAAGAAAATTTTGACTGAGGCCCCTGTTTCAATACAGCCAGAGTCTGGGAAGGAATTCACTGTCTATAGTGATGCATCACACATTGTGTGCTGATGCAGGTGGGTAAGGTGATCGGTTATGCGTCTCAACAGCTTAAGCCTCACGAGGCGAATTACCCAACTCATGATTTGGAATTAGCTGCGGTGGTTTTTGTTTTAAAAATTTGGAGGTACTATTTCTATAGTGAAAAGTGTACTATCTACACAGATAATAAGAGTCTTAAGTATCTCCTCACCCAGAAGGACTTGAATCTCAGGCAGCGAAGATATTTTGAGCTGCTTAAAGATTATGACTGCTTGATTGAGTATCACCCTGGTAAGGCTAATGTGGTAGCTGACGCATTGAGCCGTAGGGCTATATCTGATCTGAGAGCAATGTTAGCTCTTCTTAGTTTGTATGATGATGGTAGCTTGTTGGCTGAGTTGCAAGTTAGACCGACATGGACTGAACAAATTAAGGGTAAACAGTTGATGGATGAGTCATTGGTTTCTCATTTTCGACAGCTTGAGAATGGGGAAACTTTAGATTTTGGGTTGAATAATGAAGGAGTACTATGTTTCCGTAGAAGAGTCCGTGTTCCGAGAGATGATGATTTGAGGCAGTCTATACTACGAGAGGCGCATAGTAGTCTTTATGCTATGCATCCAGGCAGGAATAAGATGTATCGAGATCTTCGTAAGTTGTACTGGTGGCCTGGACTGAAAGGTGAAGTAACTGTTTTTATGGGTAAGTGCTTAACTTGTCAGCAAGTGAAGGCTGAACATCAGTTACCTTCGGGGTTACTGCAGCTAGTTAAGATTCCACTTTGGAAGTGGGAGAGAGTAACCATGGATTTTGTGAGTGGGCTGCCTTTAACGCTTACCAAAAAAGATTTAGTATGGGTCATCGTTGATCGACTGACTAAATTTGCTTATTTCATACCAGTCCGTACTGATTACTCTTTGCAGAAGTTGGCTAAGCTATATGTGGCGAGATTGTAAGACTGCATGGGGTACTGGTTTCCATTATATCAGATAGAGATCTTCATTTTACGTCTCAATTTTGGAAGAAGTTGCACGAGGCCTTGGGAATAAGACTGGACTTTAGTATCGCGTTTCATCCCCAAACAGATGGTAAATCTGAGAGGGTGATTCAAATACTGGAGGATATGTTGAGGTGCTTGTAGTGGATTTCTGAGGTAACTGGGAAGATTATTTGCCGTTAGCAGAGTTTGCGTATAATAATAACTATCAGTCCAGTTTTCAAATGGCACCATATGAGGCATTATATGGTCGTAGGTGTCGTACTCCTACCTGTTGGACTGAGCTTGGCAAGCGGCGAGTTCTTGGGCTAGAGTTGGTTTCTGATACCGAAGAGAAGGTAAAATTGATTCGAGACCGGTTGAAGGAACCATCTGATAGACAAAAGTCTTATACAGATCTTAAACACCGGGAGATTGAGTATTCTGTGGGAGATAATGTGTTCCTTAAGGTTTCTAATTGGAAGAAGATACTGAGGTTTGAACGGAAAGGTAAGCTTAGCCCTAGATTCATTGGGCCTTACTGTATATTGAAGTGTGTGGGATCGGTTGCATATCAGCTTGAGTTGCCTCCAGAGTTGAATAGGATTCACGATGTATTCCATGTCTCCAAGCTAAGACGTTATCGCTCTGATCCTACTCATATTGTGTCAGTCGAGGAGATCAAAGTTAGGCTAGATCTGACTTTCGAGAAAGAACCAGTACAGAATTTAGACTGCGAGGTTAAGGTACTAAGGAAAAAGTCCATTCCTCTAGTTAAAGTGCTTCGGCGTAATCACAGTTTGGAGGAAGGCACGTGGGAACCCGAGGAGGCAATGCGACAATAATACCCTCATCTTTTCTGATCAGGTAAATTTCGAGGCCTAAATTTCATTAAGGGGGTAGAGTTGTAACACCCCAAAATTCTAGTTTTTAATTTGTGTATGTATCGACAAAATTTGCTTGTTTTCTTTTATGGCTAAGTGATTTGGGTGTGTTTGGGAGTGTTTGAGAAGCTTGGGTTCGAGTCTTGGCTTTTGTTAAATTTTTAAATTTTGCTCTTAAAAGGATCTGGACTCTAGTACCTAGGTCTTATTAATTATTGTGCTTAACTTAAGTTACAAAAAGCTTAGTGGTGCAGTGGTGGAGGCGTTACAAGTGTGGAAATGGGGCTTGAGGTTCGAGTGTTGGTGCAGCATAGGGGGCATTTATTTTTGCAGCTAGGACGACTAGAGTTTGTGTTGCAGTAGAAGTTTGAGGGATGAGGGGTTTAATTGGTCATGGAGAGATTGTGGGAGCAAGTTATGGAAAGAATTATGGAGAGATTGGTAAAGTGAATCAAGGAGTTGGAACGAGAGGAGAGATGTGCCGATTTGGGTGTGTAGCTACTCAGATTTTCGGTAGAGATGCCTTTTGGGTATAGTCCTTGTTCAGGTTTTTTTCTTCTTATTTTTGACATTTTTGTTTACTTCTTGTTCTCTCTGGCTGAATTGTTCTTTGGTGTTTTAGCATCGTTTATCACCCTGGTCGATATCTAGTAATTGAAGTACCTCTCGGTACCTTTCGGGTTTTTTCTGTTATTTCTCTTTTAGTCAAATTCACTCCTCTCTCTCTTCTTTCTCCTTCACCTTTTCGCAAGTGTTCTTCTTTTCTCTTGGTCTAAGTGGCCGACTTTCTCTTTTCTATTCTCTCTCTGCTAGGCCTGTCGGTTTGAAAGTGGTCGGCGATCTCTTCTTCTATTCATAACACAGTGGTAAGCCGAATCCTACATCTCTTTTTTCCTTTCTCTTTTGTCTCTTTGTTTTCCAATATAGACTGAATGACAAAAATCTTGTTTTGTTAATTTCGAAACTTTTGGATGATAGTCTCTAACAACCGGTGGAGCGTTGACCGCCTTGCTTCTCTACACATTTCTACCTTCTTTCTTTGAATATCTCTTTGGCCGAATACTGTGGTTGTAAGTAGGCTTGTTTTGTAATGTTGACCGAATACCCAATCTACTCTAACACTAATTCTTTGGACTTTGGGCATCAATTCAAGCCTTGTATTAATCCGTCTTATGCGCAGTAAATTGAGAAGGAATGGGTGATAATTTCCCCTCTTGATATTCTGTCAGTTCCGTTGAAATAATCACAAGCAAAGTAGAACTATCACCATGATAAACATATTTTAAGTGAGACGGAAGTACCTTTAGTTCAAGTTTAGGCGGTTCCTCGATTGATGACTTAGATTGTATAAATTTTCGAACTTCTAACCAACTCTAGCAGTTTGAATTGCGGTGGTTAAATATTACTCCTCAGATTGGCTTCCATCAAAGCCAAACCTTGATTACCTTTTTGATCTTCGAATGGTTTAGAAACTAAAGTGTTCAATGGGTCTTCTTTAGAATTGCTTCCCATAGAAGCTAAGGTTTATAATTCTTCCATTACTGAACACTCTTCCATCGAATCAGGAAATTTCATTGCCTTCAGAACGTTAAACGTTACCATGTCGTCTTGAACTCACATAGCTATGAAAAGTCTCCCTAGGATGACTGGAACTTCTATGTCTACTTTAAAATCCAAAATAATAAAATCAGCAGGAAAATAAATTTTATCGACTATTGCCAAAACATCCTTGATCTTTCCTTCTAGATATGCTAATGATCAGTTCGCAAGTTGAAGTGTTACAGTAATGGGTCTTACTTCTCCTATTCCCAAGAGCTTAAAAATGGATTTGGGCATCAATTTGATGCTTGATCCTAAGTCACATAAAGCTTTACCGTAATATAATTCTCTAATGTTGCAAGATATTGTAAAACTTTCAGGATCTTTCAGTTTCGGAAGTAATTTGTTATGTAAGAATGCACTACACTCATTTTTCAAAGCAACAATCTCATACTCATTAAGTCATTTCTTCTTGGGAAAGATATCCTTCATAAACTTTACATAATTGGGCATTTGTTCTAAAGCCTCTACCAACAGTATGTTGATATGTAGATGCTTTAAAACATCCAAGAACTTCTTGAATTCTACCTCTTGTTTTTGCTTGGTCCGTTGAAGTATTTGAGGATATGGAACTCTGGGTTGATATGGACAACTTTTCTAAGGAGGTAAATCTGTAAAGGAAAGTGTTAGCTTCTCAGAATTTACTAGTTTAGGGTTTATCTCATCAGATTTTTCAGCATCTGATTTTTTTGTTGTAGAAAGTTCAACTGTTGGTTGACTTTCCTCTTTTTCAGCAGGCTCATCTTCAACCACAACCATTTTAGGCTCCAAAGTCTTACCACTTTGCAATGTTTCTTACCCAAATTTCTCAAATTTTCTGTGTCGCTCGACAAGGCTCCTTGTGGTCTACTAAGAAGCTCAGTAGCTAATTGACCCATCTGGTTTTCAAGATTTTTCAGTGTTGTTGCTTGACTTTGGATCAAGGCATCATTTTTTGCCATGTACGCTTTCAACAGGTCCTCCAAACTATTTGATGATTCAGCTTGAAGTGGTTTTGGGGCTTGTTGATTAAAGTTGGGTCTATGTTGCATTTGATTGTTGTTCGGTCCATTTCCTTGATTACTCCAAGAAATGTTCAGATGGTTCCGCCATGATGGATTGTAGAAACTAGACTATGGTCCTTGTCCATTTCTATTTTGATACTGGTTCCTTAAATAATACACTGATTCAGAATTTGAAAGGCAATTCTCAAAAGAATGACCATCCCTACAATATACACAAGAAACTACATTACATGGACTTGGTGATTGAGCTACAAAATTATTCAAACCATTAGTGGTAAACTATTTTAACATAAAGGAAATAGAATATAATTGAGCAGAGAGTGAAGTCAGCGTGTCCACTAAATGCACTTTGGCTACTCATTTTCTTGAAACTGATCGATTTGTCGGCCATTGGTAGTTATTACTTGTGATCTTTTTAATGATCTCATAAGTCTCGTTATAAGACTTAGACAAAATCACATCATTCGTAGAAGCGTCCACCATTAATCTTGTATGTGCGTTGAGACCATTATAAAACGTCTCTAATTGGATACAATGAGGAATCCCATGATGAGGACACTTACAAAGAAGTTCATTGAATCGTTCCCAAGCATCATACAAAGACTCATCATCCAATTGTTGAAAAGTTGTTATCTCATTTTGCAACTTTTTGTTCTTACTTGGTGGAAAATATTTTACCAAAAACCTTTTGCTACTTCTTGCCAAGTATATATTGAACTTGGTGGCAATGAGTTTAGCCATGCTCTTGCTTGATCTCGCAACGAGTATGGAAACAGTTTCAACCTCAGTACGTCTTCAGTCACACCAGCTAACTTAAATGAATCGCTTACCTTCATGAATAATCGAAGATGTAAGTGTGGATCTTTCGTGGCCATACCACTAAACTGGCCCACCATTTGGAGTATTTAAAACATCACTGGTTTTAGTTCAAATTAGGGTGCCTTGTTATCTGACCTTCTAATTCCCAGATTTACTCATTGAAGAGTGGCACAACATATTGTCTAATGGCACGATCCCTATCATCAGCAATAAGGATTAGGTTTTACACTTGATTGACTCCATTACCTTGTTCCTCGTTTTGATTTCCAAGGTCCATCTCGGCTTGTCTTTGAGCAATTCATTGTCTAAAAGTCCACTCGATTTCAGGGTCCATAGGTAATAGATCAATGATTCGATCTATGCTCATAAAAAACCTTAAAATAAATCGTAAAAAAAATAAAGAAAAAATAATAAATTAGTAGTGTTAGAAATTAAATAAAAATAAGAACCATGTAACGGCCCAAAAATCTCTTATATTTATTTTTGTGTTTTTGTGACACAAATATATGTCTGCTTCAGTGGTTATGTGTTTTGGGAGTGTTTGGGAGGTCCCAAGTTCAAGCCTTAACCTGGGAAAATTTTTGGTATTTTTATGAATAAAGCCTTAACTGGGTTCAATAGGCTTATATTTTAAAGTTTGTAAATTTATATCAGAATGGGCTTGCTGGTCTGGTGGTTAAGTGGAGTGTCAGTGTGTTGGGGGTCTTGAGTTCGAATCTTTGTGCAAACACGGTGTTTTATTTTGCTGCCTGTGCCGTGTGTGAGTTTGTGATGGACTAAAATTCTGATAGTGGAGAGGTTGATGGAGATAATTAAGGGAATTTGGATAGGGAGAGGGAGTGTTGGACAGTTTTAGGGTGTTTGAGTTGTAATGGGGGAGTGTGGGAGCAGATTGAGGGGTTATCTAATTTAGTTCAGATTTTTTCTCTCTTATTGAAAATTTGTTTTTCTCTTCCCAATTCCAAGATTTGATTTTTTTTCAGTTTCATCCTGCACATTGCCGAAATTCTCTGTTCTTCCTCTTCGACCTTTTTTTTTTCTTTCACTCTTGTCAAAATTCTCCTTTAATCCTCCTTTTTCTTTTTCTTTTTCTATTTTATTGTAATTATCGTTCCCTTCTTGCAATAAGTATTGCGTTGGTACAGTTTCGGTGAAGGTCGTAGAGGAGTAAGTTCGTTCTTGGATTGAGAAATGGTTATAAAGGTCATCTGTCGGCGGTAAGTGAAGTTTTGGGCAATTCCTTAATCAATGAATTCGTTAGTTTTAAATTTTTTAATGGGTAATCGAGGTTATGTACAATGATTTTTTTTTAGGCTTCGGTGCACTTGGGAGTGCTTACACGTCGGAAGTAATATAGGTGTGTAAACACAACATTGGAAGTGGAAACCGGTGAAAAGCCGAAAAGAAGTGATTGTCAACGCCACATCGGCCACGGCTGCCCGTGTGGTAGGCCATGTGATTGAACATAGACGTGTGATTGACGAGGCTGGCCGTGAGCGATTCATGGGTCAGGCCGAATTAGATCGTGTGGGCCACACGGGTATGTGGGCCCCACACGAGTGAACCGCACAGGCGTGTGGGAATATTGGGCCAGGCCGTGTGATCCACTTAGCCAAGGCCATTTTGGGCCGTGTAGGCCACATGAGCGTGTGGGCCCACGTGGACATGCAACATGGGCCTGTTGGCCCATTTTCACTATTTGACTGCTAAGGTTGCACAGGTCGCTCAAGTCGACTGTGAACCTACTGTAGGGACGGTAAGGATACCTAGACCCCTAATTGACTGAAATGATTGAAAGATTGTTGTATGCCTATATGAGATAGATATGTATGTCTGTATGTTGAGCATGATATATATACTATTCTGATTATGCATGATCCCATGGCATGATTGTTTGATGCATTGCATTGGGTTGGGGATTGATATTGATTGGAGGAAGTGTACTGAAAGGCTTTTAGCCTAACTTACTACCAGCTCAGCTGCAACTACTGTCTAGTGCCGCATTTGGTACTACTTGGAGTGTAGGGTTGGGTGGGTTGATTATATCCCTACATGGAGTGTAGGATTGGACGGAGATGGAGTGTAGAGGCTGGTTGGGTAGGATTTTATAACTGCATAACTGTCACTGTTACTGTACTATGATGGGCTAAGGCCCTAATGCTGACTGATACTGAAATGGGCTTAGGCCCAAACTGAGATTATCCGTCATTGTCTGTTTGTTTGCATGGGGAATTACACACTGAGTTTACGTAAACTCACCCCTTCTATTTAATCTGTATAGGTAATCACCAGACATAGGCGGTTCAGTGCGACAGAGGACTCAGCGGTTGCCACACGACTTATTTTATTCGGCTTAGTACTTAATAATAATTTTGCTTTTATTTTGGGGGTATTTTACTGTAATAATGGTCTATTTGGATTTTCACTTTTAAATTAGGGTTTTTATTTTGTTTTGACTTACAACTGCTAGTAGTAGGGATAATCGAGTTTTCAAAACCAATCAAACATTTTAAAAAAATACGTACAAATATGCAAACTGTTTTAAAAAGCTACCGCAACGTACAAAATTTTGCAAACTAACGACTGAATAGAAAATCACTATTTTAGGATTAATAAAAGACAACAACAAGATCTAACGGGAAATGTTTTAAGTAAAGTTACGATTTTTCTAACACGAGCATCAGTTTTCAAACACACTATCATGTGACATCATCATATTCGACCATAATGTCCAGGCCGGGTTTGGGGTGCTACAAACCAAATTGTAAAAATAATTTCACAAAGAATGATTAAGGCAACAGTCTCCGGCAACGGCACCAAAAACTTGTAACGAATTGTAACGTATTTTAACGCAAGTAACGTAGTCGTTCAAATAATAAGTAAAAATGAGTTATCGTCTCCACAAGGATTGTTTGGATGGTGATGATTTAATTAAATTAAATGCAAGAGTGATCCCTATGCAATTTCTAATCTAAATTAAAATTTACCTAAATGTATAAATAAGGGCTTTAGCAATAAAAAACAATCAACTTTAAATGAGCTAGGATAATTATATTAATTAATTCAATTTACTTTCATCATGCTAACATGTTTAGAATTACTTTCATGGCAACTCGATCTCTTATGGGTTTAGAAACCAAATTAAGTCCTCTAGGATCTTTTACTTAGTTAAATATGCATTTTGCTATTCATATTAGACTAAGGGTTTCTTAGCATTTATACAAGGTCACAGGGACATTTACATTTGCAATAGTTTAATTACATAAATTTAAAAACCATACAAGATAATAGAGATAACTAAAGATATTATGAACCTTTACTTAGTCGGGTTTAATGACCTAAATTAAGCATTGTACTTTTCACTTATGCGTCTACTAGTCGTCACCTAGTTAGGATTGCTTAGCTAACCTAACTGCACCCAATCACGTATGAATGAAATGCACCATGATATTAATTGAAAACATAATCAATTGAGGCACAAAACATGTTAACATAAATTAAATGAATCTCATTAATTAAATATAATTATCCCAACAATTAGGATTTAGAAGAACATAGTTGATGTCAAAAACATTAAACTCAAAGCAAACATATTAAAATGAATAACAAGAGAAAAGATAAACTCAGTTCAGCAGCCTTTCGGATCTATTCTAACTGATGTGCTCTACTTTGTTCAGTTTAGTAGCCTTTCGGATTTGTTTTGACTGATGTGCTCCTCCGTTCTAATGAAAGCTTCTTTTGCTAAGGGTTTAGAAGGTAGCCAGCTAAGAAGACAGGCTAAAGATGGAGAATGGATGAATGACTATGCAAGGGAAAAAGGGAGAAGGGTTTGAGTAAACTAAAAATAGTTTAAAATTATCTTCCTTCCCTCTCTCATGTGGTAGGCCATGTATCAAGGGAAAGGGATGACCAAGTTTTCCATTTAG
Source organism: Gossypium turneri (assembly GCA_008044935.1). NCBI lineage: Eukaryota > Viridiplantae > Streptophyta > Magnoliopsida > Malvales > Malvaceae > Gossypium > Gossypium turneri. The sequence goes on along the minus strand of CP032579.1, from coordinate 21,786,774 downwards.
AATTTGAACTTCAAGCTAAAGATAGCTATCTAGTAGACGGTTTCAACAGGTAAGTTGTTGGGCTGAATTTTGATTGTTTTCCAACTTCAAGGATCATCATTTAAATATCCCAAACACACTTTTTGGGCAGCCAATATCAAGTGCCGAAACTAGGCTTTTAATTCCCCTTGTTGGACAGTTCTTCAGTCCAAAACTTAGTAGACATGTCCATCATTTTATCACCTTTCTTTACTGGGTCAAGTTGCAAATCCTTATGCCCAAATTGCATGGTCTTGTCGTCCATATGGGAACTCTCACCAAAACTCATCTGTGACTACGTCTTGTTGCCCTAAAAGAAAATCCCTGTATTACTACATATTTAATTGCCTTATCAAAAAAGGGACACAAGACCTCTTTAAATAGGCTAATTTAAAATTCCTAATATGGCTAAAATATTTCTAGAGTAACCAGAGTTTAACTCAGAAAAATATAGCAGGGTTTAATCGGGAAAAAGATAACAGAGTTCAACTAGGAAAAAAGACTCGGTGTTTCTGGAAACAATGTCGCCGTGTTGCAACCTCCTCATTCGCATCATCACAACATCCTCGTAATGTTGGAAAGCTTTTTGTAACGACACTGCCGGCTGACTTTGTTAAGTGCTTGCAAACTATCCAATAAATGTGATGCACACCCTACAAGTTTTTACCTCGACTTGTATTTGTCATACCTTCTTCTCTAAGCCCTACCACGGGTCGAACTTGAACTTAGCATAATGTCAACCAAGCCTAAACCATTTTCAAACTTGGAAACCGAAAGACTCCTAGTCTTCAAATAAAGGTTGTATAATGCAACCAGGGCAAGTGATATATGAACGAACTAAGGATTAAATAGTAAAATTGTCAAACTATAATGGGCCTAAACCAGAAATAAGCCATGAATTTCGAAATCTACATATCCCCACGTGTTTGATTCAGAATAGGCGACAACTTTTCTCCAATCCCATTTCACTAAACTATAATTAGGAATTAACTACACCATTAGTCACTAAATTATATGTAACTTTTCGTTTTGGCCACATACTAAAAAAAGTTACAATTTGGTCACAGAACTTTTTAAAAATATTCCTTTAAGGTCACCTCGACTCGACTTTTTCATCTCGACTTGAGTTTCAGCCTTTTCTCCTCCGTGTATGATAATAGAGCTAACTAAAGATATTATGAACCTTAACTTAGTCGGGTTTAATGACCTAAACATAATTGACTGAGGCACAAAACATGTTAACATGAATTATATAAATCTCATCAATTAAATATAATTATCCCAGAAATTAGGATTTAGAGGAGCATAATTGATGTCAAAATCATTAAACTCAAAGTAAACTTATCAAAATGAATAACAAGAGAAAAGAGTAAACTTAGTTCAAGAGCCTTTCAAATCTATTTTGATTGATGTGCTCTACTCTGCTCAGTTCAACAGCCTTTCATATTTGTTCTGACAAATGCGCTCCTCTGTTCTGATGAAACCTTTTTTTGCTAAGGGTTTAGAAGGTAGTCGGCTAAGTGTTACTTTTGACAAAGCTTTTTGAGGCTAAAGATGGAGATGGGATGGACGACTATGCAAGGGAAAAAGGGAGAAGGGTTTGAGTATACTAAAAATAGTTTAAAATTACCTTCCTTCCCTCTCTCATGTGGTCGGCCATGTATCAAGGGAAAGGGATGACCAAGTCTTCTATTTTGAATTTGAATTTCAACCTAAAGATAGATATGTGGTGGACGATTTCAACAAGTAAGTTGTTGGGCCGAATTTTGATTGTTGTTCAAATTTAATGACCTTCATTTAAATATCCCAAAAACCCTTTTTGGGTAGCAAATATCAAGTGTCGAAACTAGGATTTTAATTCCCCTTGTTGGACAGTTTTTCAGTCCAAAACTTAGCAGACATGTCCATTTTTTTATCACCTTTCTTCATTGGGTCAAGTAGTCAATCCCTATTCCCAAATTGCATGGTCTTGCCATCCACATGGATAATTGTGTGTGGCCACCTTTTATTTATTTACATCATGTCTCCATAGCCTACCTATATAGTGAAAAATACACACATTAATAAATTAACGTCAATTAATATAAAATATGCATGAAAATCATGTAATTAAGCATAACTTCACATACTTTCCAAATTCATGTCCAAAATTACTAATTAAGTAAAATTCACATATTTCAATAATAATTACTCAAGATAAACACAATAATTAAGTAAAAATGAGGTAAAAGTATATAGAAAAACTCTATATAATTTTGAGTTTACAATAGCCAGTGTGAATTGGGAGCCCGAGTTGCAGTACGATATCTTCTAAAGTGGTGGTGCACTCCCTACAGGGCAAATGAAATGTATGGGTCTCCAAGCGCTATCGCACCATTGTGAACTCAAACATACCTTTAAACTATCACAATTTCTCCCTAAAACACAAACACAAATAAATACTTTTCTCCACATTTCTAGCACCTAACACAAAAAAAATAATTTCTGGAAGGAAGAAAACGCAACCTATTGGAAGCGTTTTCTATTTCTCTCTCCAAAATCAGTCTTTTTCCCTAAATTTGAGAAAAATGGCCTAAATCCCTAATTAAGCTTTTAAAATGGCATTTTCTACTAATTTCCCCTTCGAAATGATGTTTATAATTTTTTAAAGATTTTATAATATTTATTTCGGTGACATAATTTTTTTAACATTATCATTTATAATATTATTAAATGAATAAGTTTTCTATAAAAAATTCCCTCAATTATAATAATAGGAACCAATTGACATCAACAAGAGAATCTATAACTTAATCTTTTTTTCCAATAAGTTAATAAACAACACCTTAATATTATTAGCCCATAATCACCTATATATATGAATACATGAAAATTTATTTAAATATACGAGAACAATTAACATCCAACGAACAAAAAAAAGGATAAAATATGTGAACCAAATTGAAGGAAGGACGAATTGAAAGTAGGTGCTCAACGAGTGAACTTGAACAAATTGCACAGCAAATTTGTCAAATTATGATGGGCCAAAAATTGTTTAGATGTTGGATGAAGAAGCCTTTTATTTTGGTGGGGGGACATCTCAAATTTGTCAAATTATGATGGGCCAAAAACTTAAGTGAAATTATTGTTTGTTTTGTTTTTACTATTATAATGATACAGATATCAAAAGTTACTTTGTTGTGTCACATCGAGCTTGATAATGTGTAGGGCTTTAGGCAAAATCCAAAAGTACATAATGCATTTTCACGAGGTAGATGGGGTGCAAGGCTTTTCACGTTACCAACAATGCCATTTTGTAACAATTATCTAAATTTATAATAAGACAAAGCAAAAGTTATTGTGTCACATTCGCCTTCATTGAATTAAATACTATTCAATTTAATAATAATAATTAGATAATTAAATTTTGACTTAATTGAATTGAGTTATTCGATTTTTTTAATCAATTTGAATAACTAATTCAAGTTTTGAGTTCGAGTCGAGTTGAATTTTATAATTCGAATGACAGGTTGGTATAAATACCCCTTTGGTCCCTATCAATTTTGAAAATGAACAAATTGATCTCTTTAAAAAAATAAAATAAAATTCAAAATGTTTCTAAAAATTTCAAATTTTATATATTTTTAAAATATATATATTCTAAAAAAAATTCTAAACAATATATAAAAAAGGTTAAAATTTTAAATTTTTTCTAAAATAATAAATTTAGGATTTAAATAAGTTAATTAATTATTAAATTTTATCATACTAAATATCCTCTTTTTTTAAATAAAAAATTTTTAAAATGTTGTTTCATATGTAAATAAGTTATGTTATTTGAGAGTATTCTAGTACTTTTGTTTTTTTAAAAAAATCTTATGGTGAGATTTGAACCTATGCCAATTGTATTGGTAAAATCTTAAATTTATCACTCAACCGAAACTTTATATCTATACTATTATTTATTTATGTTATTTTGAAACATAAATATGTATTTTAAATACATGGTTTCTACATGCATACGTGTGTGATAGAGATTTCAATATAGATAATTTACCTTACCTTTCATTATAAAAGAATATGTGTGAATTTGTAGGAAATTAATCTTTTTATATAATTAATTTTTTACATATCTATATTGTTATTTAAGCCTTGACTAAATTGGTATCACGAGTCAACCGAGCATCAACTTGGTTAAGGAAATTATAAAAAAAGTTTTTCATACTTAAAATAAGTTATATTATTCTAAGTTACTTTAGTCTTTTTATTTTGTTTTTTAAAAAAGCTTATGGTGAGATTTGAACTCATGCTAATTGAAGTGTAAAAATTTAAATTTACCACTCATCCAAAGTTATATTTTGCTTTTTTTTTATACATTTTAATTTTATTTCGTACACTTTATTACCTCCATCAATTGTATATCTATAAAATTATTTAAGTCATTGACTTATTTGGTGTCACGAGTCAATCGGGCACCAACTCAATTAAAGAAATTACAGAAATATCCTTCCTGCAATTAAAATAAGTTATATTATCTCAGAGTACTTTAGTCTTTTTATTTTAACCAAAATAAAAATATACATATACATATTGTGGTATTTAAATCCACACCAATTAAATTCGTAATAAAATCTTAAACTTACCACTCAACCAAAACTTCATTTTAATTTATAAATTTTAATTTTATTATGCAACACTTTATCACCTCCATCAATTGTATATCTATACTAGTATTTATGTACGTTATTTTAAAACATAAATATATATTGTACATACATGATTTCCACACGCATGCTCATGTATAGAGTTCTAATATTTATTAAAATAATTATAATGATTAGAATTATTTCTTTATTAACTAAAATATATTTTTTTGAAAATCGTCAAATGATAAATCCATAAAATTAAAATTTAACTTTTATTTTTTTTGGTAAATAAAGATAGATAAGTTCATTACAGTTAGCCTATTGAAGGCCTGTAACTTCTAATGCTCGGCAAGCATCATCTTCAAACATAGATCAAGCAATATTCATAAAATAGTTATGTCTAGAAAATTTTATCCCCAAATTATGTGCAATTTCTTGACACATTTGATTCCCAAATAAAATTATGTGCAAATTGCTCAATTTCCTTGCATATGGAACTTAGAATACAAGCAATATTCATAAAATAGTTAGGTATAGCAAGAAGTGTCGATTTTACAAGAGTGAGCCTTACTACCATCGAAAGTTTTCGAGCATCCCAACCATTTAGCTTGGCACAAACTTTGTCAACCACAAATTGGAATGTGCCGATTCAGACCCGTCTGTGCAAAACTGGAATTCTAAGATATTTCCCCAAATCATTTACCCTCGAGAGGCTAAGTCTGTCACTTAAATCAACAGACACTGTGTCAGAAGTATTGGATGAAAAGAAAATTTGAGTTCTCTTTCGATTAACCTTGTGCCCAAATAAGGAACAAAAAGTATTCAAAATATTATTAATCTGTCCCACACCTTGACTATTGGCCTTAGTGTTGGGGATCGGCTCATATAAACAACGAAATAGAAAAGTAGAGAAGATTGAATACACAAAATTTATGTGAAAAAATTGCTCAGTTAAGATGATAAAAAACCACGAGCAAAGGAGGCATCGACTTTTCACTAAATGAGTAAAAAAACGAGAGTACAATATGGAGAAAATAAATCTAAATGTACTAAACGTACATTACCCAAAACCCCAAATATAAAACCCTAACTTTCCTAGAGTAAACCCGAAAATAAAACCCCAATTCTCATAGAGTTCTCTTAAAAGGGTACAAAATTCTCTCAATAGTTATCACAAAAACTCTCACCAAAACTCATCTGCGACTACGACTTGTCGCCCTAAAAGAAAAGCCCTGTATTACTACATCTTTAATTACCTTATCAAAACAGGGACACAAGACCTCTTTAAATAGGCTAAGTTTAAAGTCTTAATATGACTAAAATAGTTCTAGAGTAACCAGGCTTTAACTGGGAAAAAGATAGCAGAGTTTAATTGGGAAAAAGATAGCAGAATTTAACTAGGAAAAGAGACTCGGTGTTTGTGGAAAACACGTCGCCATGTCGCAACTTCCTCCTTTGCATCATCACAATGTCGTCGCAATGTCGGAAAGCTTTTCATTGCGACGCTGCCTTCTGACTTTGGTAGGTTCCTGCAAACTGTCTGATAAATGTGAGGCACACCCTACAAATCTCCACCTTGGCTTGTATTTGTCATACCTTCTTCTCTAGGCCCTACCACGGATCGAACTTGATCTTTGCATAATGCCAACCAAGCCCAAACCGTTCTCGAACTTAGAAATCGAAAGATTCCTAGTCTTCAAATCAAGGTTGTATAATACAACCATGGCGAATGATACATGAACGAACAAATGATTAAATAATAAAATTGTCAAACTATGATGGGCCCAAACTGAAAATAAGCCATGAACTTAAAAATTTATATATCCCTACGTGTTTGATTCAGAATAGGCGGCAAATTTTCTACAATCCCATTTCACTAAAATATAATTAAGAGTTAACTACACCATTAGTCACTGAATTATATGTAAGTTTTCGTTTTGGTCACTTACTAAAACAAGTTACAATTTGGTCTAATACGAGCCAAGGAGGTGACACTCAAGGGGTTATTTTTCTTGGTGATCCAATCACTCGAAGCAAGGCACGACAATTAAAATAAAAAATGAATGCTTTTGTCCAAGACTTTGTTGCTACAAATTTAAGTCATCATGTTCGTGACGTTGACAAATACGAGAATACAATTCACTGGACCAATCTTGGAATAGTGAAAGCCCATAAATTGGTGGATTAATCTTTTATGTATATTATTATTATTATTATTTAGTTAATTTTATTGGTTAGGTTATTATTTATTTATTTTCTTAGATAATTTTAAATAATTTTATTAGGATTCAATTACTCTTGAAAGAGTTTTATTAGGATTCAATTACTCTTGTAATTTGCCTATAAATAGGCTTGCTTTCGACACATTGAGGACACAATGAAAAAAAGAGATTATTTGTTTTCTTCCAAATTTGTGTGAGGCAAATTTTGTGAGTAGAGTGATTCTTCTCTTGCTATTTAGTTTGGAGTTTGTTACTTTCGAGGGTATTTCGGAGTTACAAATATTCAAATTTCTTTCCCGTTCATCGGTGTTTCTAGAGGTTTTTCTTCTAGGGGTTTCGTAGGGAGCCGCTCAATCATTGGCGTTTTTGGTTACAAGTTAACCAAGGGTTCCATAGGGCAAATCTATCCTTTTATTTATTATTATTATTATTATTTTATTTATTCTCGTTTTATTTCTAATTTGTGTTTCTCTTGTGTCTAGATCCGGGTTTCCGCATCAGTTGGTATCAGTTTCAGGCCATTTGGTGTTATTTTTGAAGCTAAAATCAAATTCGAAACGAGTCAAAATACCAAAAACACTTTTCATCAGTTTCGTCGATTCTCCTTTTCTTTTTGAAGTTTGTGTTTATTTTCCTCTTATTCTTTAAAAAAACCAAAAAAAAAGCAAAAAGAGCAAAAAAAAAAAAAAAAAGAAGAAGCAAAAAGTGCAAAAAAAAAGTTGCAAAAAAGCGCAAAAAAAAAGTTGCCTACCTTTCATACGTAGGTTTCTTCTTTTCTTATTATTGTTATTATTTCTATTTTTATTTTCCCCAAAATTTAATTTCTTTTCCTTCTTCTTTTCTTGACTCAAGTATAATTAAAGCTTCAATTTTTGAAAATCTTAAGACACCAAACGTTTCCGATTTTTGTTTTTTTTAATTTGGGTAGAGTTTTCTTAAGTTTTCTTCTTATTAAAGCTTTTCTTTGACTCTAGAGTTAGGGATCGTTGCAGGTCTACGTTTTTTTTGTTTCTCTTACGTTTTCTAACACTTTGTTTCTTCTTGTGTTAGCAGATATTAAAGGCACGCACAATTCCTTCATCCGTGTAGCCTCCATTACAAATTGCCTCGTCAAGTTTATTAGCCTCTTAGAGCAATTAGGGTCTTCATTATTTCTTTGAAGTTTGCACCTCTGTTATTTGATATTGATTAGTAACCCTCTCCAAACATATTTACAAGTTTTGAATCATTCAGAAAGTTATTCTTTTGAGAGCTAACGAGTGAGGTTATTATTATTTTTTCTTTCTTGTTCCTATTTGTGTGATCTTTTACAGATACCATGCCGATCACTAGATCCCAAACTAGTAAAAATGAAGAGGTTGAGCAAAAAAGAGAGAACGATCCTTTGGTCGAGTTGTTACAAAAAGAGATGAAAAAGTTGCAAACTCAATTCGAACATCACATGACCCAGATGTTACAAGAGCAAAGGGAGTATCTTGATGCAAAACTTACAACTCAAGAGAGATACATTGCTGATAATTACAAGAAGTTGAACGAAGCCTTTATAAGCTGATCAAATTCGCACGATCGAACTTTTAAAAGAAGGGAGGACCATGTTTTTGATGATGACTTTGAGTCCGAGTATGTACCTAGAGAAAGGTTGGAACGAAACAATGACACCCCCAAACCAAAATTTCCTTCTTTCTCAGGGAAGAATAATCCTGATGCTTACCTTGATTGGGAGGAAAAGATGGAAGCAGTCTTTGCTTGTTACAATTACTCTGATGAGAAAAAGGTAACATACGCTGTCGCTGAGTTCATTAATTATGCACTAACATGGTGGAATCAATTATGTAAAAGCAGGATTCTTTATAGAGAGCAACCTGTTACTACTTGGGTTGAAATGAAGCGCATCTTGCGAAAACGGTTTGTTCCACCATACTATTATCGAGAACTCCATCAAAAACTCTAACATCTTGTTCAAGGAGATAGATCTGTGGATGACTACTACAAATAGATGGAGACTATTCAGATTAGAGCCAATCTTGTTAAAGAGGCTGAGGTGACTATGGCTAGATTCCTTGCCGGCCTAAAGCCTGAGATTGCAAATCGAGTTGAGTTACAACACTACATGGATGTTGAAGAGATGCTTCAAACCGCACTTACCATTGAAAAGCAATTACGAAAGCAAGGGACACCGAGGGGTGCTAGTTCAGTTTCTAATCCTGCTTGGAGAGGAAATTGGCAAAAACAAGATGATAAATTGTGGAATGGGAGAGATGCACGGTTTAAGCCAAATGAGCCTAAAACTTACTCCAAAGATAGAGGTATGCCTAATTCATTTAAAGGTTCTACTTCTACTAATTGAGCTCCATCTTCTTTTTCTACTTCTCTTAGTGCCATTAAGCAGCCAAAAGATATTACCTGCTTCAAATGCCAAGGAAGGGGTCACTATGCTCGAGAATGCCCTAATAAAAAGTCATTGGTGATTCGAGAAGATGGCGAGGTTGATTTTGAGTCTGATAACGAAGATGAGATGCCTCCTTTGGAAGATGCTGATGATGTGCATGCTCATGATGAGTATGAAGAATGCTTGGAGTATGGTGAGAAAGCACTTGTTGCTCGAAGGGCTTTAAATGTCCAGTTTAAAGAGGAAGGACGCGAACAAAGAAATAACATTTTCCACACGAGATGTTTGATTGGTGGACAACCTAGTTCATTGATCATCGATAGTGGAAGTTGCACCAATGTGGTGAGTTCTTCCCTTGTTGAGAAACTTGGCCTACCTTGTGTGAAGCATCCAAGGCCATACCGCTTGCAATGGCTGAATGATAGTGGGGAGGTAAAAGTATCTAAACAATGCTTAGTTTCATTTTCCATTGGTAGATACTCTGATAAAGTTTTGTGTGATGTTGTTCCAATGCAAGCTGGGCACATATTACTTGGACGGCTATGGCAGTTTGATCGACGAGTAAATCATGATGGTTTCCTTAACCAATATACCTTTGTGTTCCTTGGAAAGAAGTTTACTTTGGCTCCACTTCCTCCTCAAGAAGTCTACAATGATCAACTCAAACTTGCTAGTGAGATGGGTAAGGGAAGTAAGGTAAAATCATTAAAAAAGGCTGAGAGTAAAGAGGCCCTTAGTGTTAAAAGCCAACTTAAAGGCCCAACATTGGTGAGTGATTGCACACACAAGTCACGAGATGAGAAAGTGAGTTTATTCGCTAGGTTTCGAGATATCAAATTTGCTCTTTGTACAAAACAAACATTTGTAATTATTAAGTTTAGGGAAAACTTTATTTTGACTAACCCTAATACACATTTGCCTAGTTGTTTTGTTGATCTTTTGCAGGATTTTGAGGATGTATTTCCTTCTGAAATGCCTAAGGGATTACCTCCTTTACGAGGGATTGAACATCAAATTGACTTTGTGCCTGGTTCGAGTATTCCGAATAGACCAGTCTATTGAAGAAATTCTGAAGAAACTAAGGAGTTGCAAAGGCAAATTGAAGATCTCTTAGAGAAAGGGTTGATTCGTGAGAGTCTAAGCCCTTGTGCGGTCCCTGTACTTCTCGTCCCAAAAAAAGATGGTTCTTGGAGAATGTGTGTTGATTGTCGTGCTATCAACAAGATTACGGTAAAGTATTGATATCCAATTCCTCGATTAGATGATATGTTGGATGAGCTTAATGGTGCATGCATTTTCTCTAAAATTGACTTAAAAAGTGGTTACCATCAAATAAGAATGAAACAAGGTGATGAATGGAAAACTGCTTTTAAGACTAAGTATGGCCTATATGAGTGGTTAGTCATGCCATTTGGCTTAACTAATGCTCCTAGCACATTCATGAGATTAATGAACCACATACTTAGACCTTTTTTAGGAAAATTTGTCGTTGTGTATTTTGATGACATACTGATTTATAGCAAAACTTTGAATGATCATGTTGGGCATGTTAAATTAGTATTGGATGCATTAAGGCATGAACGACTCTTTGCTAATCTTGAAAAATGCACCTTTTGTATGGATAAGCTTGTTTTTTTAAGTTTTGTGATAAGTTCTACAGGAATCCATGTGGATGAGGAGAAGGTAAAGGCAATTAAAGAATGGCCTATCCCTAAAACTGTTTCTGAGGTAAGGTCTTTCCTTAGGTTAGCCAGTTTCTACTGCAGGTTTGTTCGTAACTTTTCCACAATTGCTTCGCCTTTGACTGCACTTATTAAGAAGGATGTATCTTTTTATTGGACAGATAAGCAAGAATTAGCATTTAATGAACTTAAAGATAAATTGTGTATAGGTGCCGTCCTCATGCAAGATAGTAAACCACTAGCCTACTTTAGTGAGAAACTTGGTGGAGCACATTTGAACTATTCGACCTATGATAAAGAGTTGTATGCCTTGGTAAGGGCATTAGAAGTTTGGTAACATTACCTTTTACCAAAGGAGTTTGTGATTCACACTGACCATGAATCACTTAAGCACTTAAAGGGACAAGGTAAGTTGAACAAGCGACATGCGAGGTGGGTTGAATTTATTGAATCTTTTCCTTATGTTATAAGGTATAAGAAAGGTAAAGATAATATTGTGGCTGATGCTCTATCAAGAAGGTACACTTTACTTAGTACTTTGCATACTAAGTTATTAGATTTTGAGTATCTCAAAGATTTATATGCCACTGATTCTGATTTTGCAAGCATTTATGACGCATGTGAACATGGTGCATTTCACAAATTTTATAAGCATGATGGCTATCTTTTTCGAAATAATAGACTATGCTTACCAAAGTGTTCAATGCGAGAATTGTTGGTTCGAGAAGCTCATAGTGGTGGTCTTATGGGTCATTTTGGAGTCACTAAAACTTATGATGTTTTACATGAGCATTTTTATTGGCCTAACATGCGAAAACTTGTTGAGAAAATTTTCTCTACTTGCATTACTTGTAAACAAGCTAAATCCACTGTGATGCCTTATGGTCTATATACTCCTCTTCCTATTCCTAGTTCACCTTGGACTGACATTTCAATGGATTTTGTAATAGGTTTACCAAGGACAAAGCGTGGGCGAGATAGCATCTTTGTGGTTGTGGATCGATTTTCTAAAATTGCTCATTTCATTCCATGCCATAAGACTGATGATGCAACCCATGTTGCCGATCTATTTTTCCTTGAAGTTGTGAGATTACATGGAATCCCAAGGACTATCATTTCCGATAGAGATGCAAAATTTCTTAGTCACTTTTGGAAGGTGTTATGGGGTAAGTTAGGTACTAAACTACTTTACTCTACTACATGCCACCCTCAAACTGATGGTCATGGTAAATCGAGTTTTGGGATCTTTGCTTAGAGCCATAATAGGTCAGAATGTTAAATCTTGGGAAGAATGGATACCCTATGTTGAGTTTGCTTATAATCGTTCTGTTCATTCTTCCACAGGTTTTACTCCTTTTGAGATTGTATATGGCTTTAATCCACTTACTGTTTTAGATTTGCTTCCTTTACCTTTGAATGAGATTGCTAATTTAGATGGTGAAAGGAAAGCTGATTTAGTGAAAGAGATCCATGAGAAGGCTCGTAAAGCCATTGAAAAAAAGAATGAGTCCAATGCACATCGAGCTAATAAAGGGCGAAAGCAAGTCTTGTTTGAACCTGGAGATTGGGTATGGGTGCATATAAGGAAGGAACGATTTCCTTCTAAGAGAAAGAATAAACTTGATGCACGAGGAGATGGACCATTCCAAGTACTCGAGAAAATAAATGACAGTGCTTATCGCATTGATCTTCCTGGTGAGTATAGTGTTAGTGCTACTTTCAATGTTTCTGATCTTTCTCCTTTTGAATTTGATGTAGGTTCAGATTCGAGGACGAATCTTCTTGAAGAGGGGGAGAATGATACGAGCCAAGGAGGTGACACTCAAGGGGTTATTTTTCCTGGTGATCCAATCACTCGAAGCAAGGCACGACAATTAAAATAAAAAATGAATGCTTTTGTCCAAGACTTTGTTGCTACAAATTTAAGTCATCATGTTCGTGACGTTGACAAATACATGATTAATCTTGGAATAGTGAAAGCCCATAAATTGGTGGATTAATCTTTTATGTATATTATTATTATTATTATTATTATTATTTAGTTAATTTTATTGGTTAGGTTATTATTTATTTATTTTCTTAGATAATTTTAAAGAATTTTATTAGGATTCAATTACTCTTGAAAGAGTTTTATTAGGATTCAATTACTCTTGTAATTTGCCTATAAATAGGCTTGCTTTCTACACATTGAGGACACAATGAAAAAAAGAGATTATTTGTTTTCTTCCAAATTTGTGTGAGGCAAATTTTTGTGAGTAGAGTGATTCTTCTCTTGCTATTTAGTTTGGAGTTTGTTACTTTCGAGGGTATTTCGGAGTTACAAATATTCAAATTTCTTTCCCGTTCATCAGTGTTTCTAGAGGTTCTTCTTCTAGGGGTTTCGTAGGGAGCCGCTCAATCATTGGCGTTTTTGGTTACAAGTTAACCAAGGGTTCCATAGGGCAAATCTATCCTTTTATTTATTATTATTATTATTATTATTTTATTTATTCTCGTTTTATTTCTAATTTGTGTTTCTCTTGTGTCTAGATCCGGGTTTCCGCATCATGGTCACTAAACTTTTTGAAAATATTCCTTTAAGTCACTCAACTATTGAAAAGTTTTTATTTAAGTTACTATGTTGTTAAGTTTTTTTGAATAAAAAAATTCTTGCAATAAGCTCCAAGTGATGATTCAATGTTGGTGTCGCAACCTTGCCAACATAATTCTCCCAGATTTTCCTGGAAACATTGGTGTCGCGACTCTAGTCCTGATGTCACTACTTTGGCTCCTTAAATAATTGGGATCTTTCTACAGTGGTGAGTGTCCTTCATGTCACAACTTCAGCGGCGTAGTGTCATAACCTTACCACTTGGTGTTGCAACACCGAGATATTGGTGTCACGACTCTATCTTTCAATCGGTTTGATCATCTTCAATTAGACTAAAGACATTTTTAGATTCGTGTAAAAATATAAGTTGTTTTTTTGTGTTACGATTCGACCACGTAATATCGCTTAGTATTAGTTAAACATTAGGCAACTAGTGAGCTAATATTTGCTTGTATTTTGTTTTACATGCAAAAACCACATGAGGATCATATACAAAGGGTATTAATGTAATCATGAAGAATTTTATTAACTAATCTGTTAAAAAATATTAAAAGTGTACATACAGAAAAAAGGGGTTCACTAGTATAATCAACTTTTTTTTTCCGTGAAAGTAGTATCCTTAGCCTCATTGCCCCAAACCTATGACAGATTTGGGTGCAAGAAGACTTCTAAAGGGAGGAGTCACTATGACAGTGGATAAAAACTAAAACACAACTCGAGGGCGACAACGATTATTTTGATTAAAGAAATCATGAATAACTACAACCATTGTCACCTCGACTCGAGTTTTAGCTTTTTCCCCACTATCACAGTCACTTCCCCTTGAAAATCTTCTTGCCTCCACCTTTGACATAGGTTTCAAACAATAAGGTTAAGGATACTACTTTTATAGAGAAAAAGAATAAGTTGATAACACCGGTGAGCCCCCTTTTCCCTATGATTATGATCTCAAATTTATATATAGGGTTAATAAAGTATCCTCTTCTAGTGGCATGAAACTTGAACCAGTGACCGCATAACCACCATCAATTGAGAGCCCTGGTTATACTTCTACTCGTGACCTTATAACTGTAACGAATTGGAATATGTTTTACACAAGTGCACGTAGTCGTTCAAGTAATAGGTGAGTAAAAATGAGTTATCATCTCCACAGGGACTGTATAAGCTTAATCAATTCAATTGCAAAATTGTAATTAACAATTTGATATAAAAACTCAATAAATTTGGATGGTGATGATTTAATTAAATTAAATGCAAAAGTGATCCCTATGCAATTTCTAATCTAAATGAAATTTTCCCTAAATGTGTGAATGAGGGCTTTAGCAATAAAAAATAATCAACTTTAAATGAGCTAGGATAATTACATTAATCAATTCAATTTACTTTCATCATGCTAACATGTTCGGAATTACTTCCATGGCAACTTGATCTCTTATGGGTTTGGAAACCAAATTAAGTACTCTCGGATATTTTACTTAGTTAAATATGCATTTTAATGATAATATTAGACTAAGGGTTTCTTAGTATTTATGTAAGGTCATAGGGACATTTATGTTTGCAAAAATTTAATTACATAAATCTAAAAACCATGCAAGACAATAGAGCTAGCTAAAGATATTATGAACCTTAACTTAGTCGGGTTTAATGACCTAAACATAACCGACTGAGGCACAAAACATGTTAACATGAATTAAATAAATCTCATCTATTAAATATAATTATCCCAGCTATTAGGATTTAGAGGAGCGTAGTTGATGTCAATAACATTAAACTCAAAGCAAACATGTTAAAATGAATAACAAGAGAAAAGAGTAAACTCAGTTCAACAGCCTTGCGGATCTATTCCGACTGATGTGCTCTACTCTGCTCAATTCAGGAGCCTTTCATATTTTTTTCTAATTGATGCACTCATTCGTTCTGATGAAAGCTTCTTTTGCTAAGGGTTTAGAAGGTAGACGGCTAAGAAGTACTTTTGACAAAGTTTTTTGAGGCTAAAGATGGAGAATGATGGATGACTATGCAAGAGAAAAAGGGAGAAGGGTTTGAGTATACTAATAATAGTTTAAAATTACCTTCCTTCCCTCTCTCATGTGGTCGGCCATGTATCAAGGGAAAGGGATGACCAAGTCTTCCATTTAGAATTTGAATTTCAAGCTAAAGATAGCTATGTAGTGGACAGTTTCAACAGGTAAGTTGTTGGACTGAATTTTGATTGTTTAAAACTTTTTGGGTAGCCAATATCAAGTGTTAAAACTAGGCTTTTAATTCCCCTTGTTGGATAGTTCTTCAGTCCAAAACTTAGCAGACATGTCCATCTTTTTATCACTTTTCTTTACTGGGTTTAGTAGTCAATCCCTATTCCCAAATTGCATGGTTTTGCCGTCCACATGGATAATTGTGTATGGCTACCTTTTATTTATTTACATCATGTCTCCATAGCCTACCTATTTAGTGAAAAATAAACACAATAGTAAATTAACATCAATTAATATAAAATATGCATGAAAATCATGTAATTAAGCATAATTTCACATACTTTCCAAATTCATGTCCAAAATTACTAATTAAGTAAAATTCACCTATTTTAATCATAATTACTCGAGGTAAACACAATAATTAAGTAAAAAATAAGGTAAAAATATTCAGAAAAAACCTATATATCGATACCCTATGACTGGCACCGATAATTTTTGACAGTATGATTTTTGTGCAAGAAACATAATACAAGTTTGGTATCGATTTTCCAGGTGGTATCGTTACCACTGAATGAAAATATCGATACCCTAGGGGTCAGTATCAATACCTACATGATTGTCTTGGAAATTTTGCTAAGTGATCCTAATACATGTTAAATTATTACTATAAGTTTATTTAAAGTATGTTTGGCATGTTCTAATGATCATTGATAAATGTTTGACTAAAAATTTATAGGATCACTGATGTAGAGGATGATTTCTTAATAATGTGACAATTACTATGAGTATGACATGAGATAGTGGTATGGCATCTTGATATTCAGGCTTGGCAACCAAGCTGGGTATAAGGTGTTACATTTGGTGGTATCATAGCTCTAGGTTCATTAACTCTCAGACTTAGGTGATTGTTGTGTGTTGGGGTCTCAAAACCCACATGTTTAAATTTTTGTGTTTTCTTGAAATTGTTGATATACCTTTGTTTGAATTGCATGAGATTGTTTGAAATGTCTTTGATTGAATTGCATGTAGGGTAGGAATGGGAACACGTTGCCTTAATCCTAAAATTTTCTTGCAAGAATGAGAGTTGGATAATCTCCTCGCCACTCACATTGTTTATTTGTTTGTTTGTTTATTTGTATGTATTAGATTAGATTCGATATGCCTCGTAGACGTGTTAATATGAGTGCGAATGTATCCGTTTGTTCAGAGTGCATTAGCTAGTGAGTTGGAAATTTTGATGGGAGTGCTCAATGAGGGTTTCATTCAAGCCAGATCAGGTAGCCGAAGCATGGTGGTAGACTTAGGTTCTACGCCTTTGTAAATTTTAATTGAATTAGCTAATAAGGAGAGAACCTCGATAGAGAATAGTGAATTAGGAAAAATGGTTACAAGTCCTTTAGACGAGAGTGTCGTAATGAGTAGAGGGAACTATTAGCAAAGTTATTATAGAATAAGTTCGTGGTAGTGAATAGAATCATTAAGAAAAATAGTATAAAGTTAGAGAGAATGGGAATCAAAGTGCACAGCCTTAAGACGATCTCAAATCAATCTAACCTTATCTTCAATCTTAGAAACCAACTTATGACCCAAAACCCGTCTCTCCCCCAACTCATTCCAACACAAAAGGGTATGACATTTACGACCATATAGAGCCTTGTAAGGTGTCATCTAAATACTGGACTAAAAACTATTATTATAAGCAAACTCGACCAATGGCAAAAATTCCTCCCAACTACATCGGAAGTCAATCACCCAACTTTGTAACATATCATCTAGTATCTTAATCACCCTTTCAAATTGTCCATCTGTCTTAGGATGGAACGAAGTAATGAAGTCCAATCGAGTACCCAGAGCTTTATGAAGTTTCTTCCAAAATTGAGAAGTTAAACGAGGATCTTTACCAGAAATAATTAAGACTGAAACTCCATGAAGTTTAAAAATTTTAAAAATATACAGTTTAGCCAACTTCTAAAGGGAATAGTCTACCCTGACAGTAAGGAAATGAGCAGACTTGGTCAAACAATCCACGTGACCCAAATAGAATCCTTTTTAGTGGATGTTAAGGGCAACCAACTAATGAAGTCCATAGTCACCCGCTCCTATTTTCAAACAGGAATCTTAACGGGTTGAAGCAAACCTGAAGGCAGTTGGTGCTTAGCCTTAACTTGCTAACACGTCAGGCAATGAGAGACAAAATCTGTTACCTTTCATTTCAAACCAAGCCACCAATATAACTCTCAGAGATCTCGGTATATCTTATTTCCATCAAGATGCATAGCATAAGGCTACTATGCACTTCCCGCAGAATAGATTGCCTCAACTAAGAATTGTTAGACACACAAACATGACCTCAGAAACACAAAACCCCATCATTGTTTAGCCCAAAATCAGAAGTACTACCCTCTTCAACCTGACGAAACCGTGGAATCAAAGAATCATCCCCCAACTATTTAACCTGAATTTGATCAATCCAAGTTAGCTTAACATGCAACTCGGCTAACAAACTACCATCGTCAAATAGACTTAGGTGAGCAAACATTGCCCTCAAATCGGTCATCGCTCTACTACTAAGAGCATTGGGCACAACATTGGCCTTACTCGGATGATACTCAATAATACGTCATAGTCCTTAAACAATTCAATCCATTTACGTTGCCTAATGTTCAATTCATTCTAAGTAAGGAGATACTTAATGCTCTTGTGATCGGTGTAAATGATACACCTCTCACTATACAGATAGTGCTTCCAAATTTTCAAGGCGAAAACAACCGTAGCCAACTCAAGATCTTGCATAGTATAGTTACCTTCGTGTGGCTTAAGCTATTGGGATGCGTAAGCCACTACCTTACCATCTTCCATCAGAACACAGCCCAACCAAACATGAAAAGCATAATTATAGATTACAAATTCTTTACCGGACTCAAGTCGTATCAAAATGGGTGCTTGAGTCAAAACATATTTGAGCTTATTAAAGCTCGATTGTTGCACATCAGCCCAAACAAATGGTGCGTTTTTACACAACAATTTAGTTAGAGGAGCTATTATAAGTGAAAACCCCTCAACAAACCTTTGATAATAACCCGCTAAATCGAGGAAGCTGCGGATCTCAGACACATTTCTATACTGTTTCCACTTAAGCACGTCTTCAATCTTTTTAGGGCCAACTCGAATTCCCTCAACAGACACCACATGACCTAGAAAAGTAACCTCCCTTAACCAGAACTCACATTTGCTCAACTTAACGTAGAAATTTTTCTCTCAGAGTATCTACAGAACTACTCAAGATGCTCATCATGATCATGCTTTGTCTTAGAGAATACCAAAATATCATCGATGAAGACCACGAAAAACTGATCCAAGTATAGCTGGAACACCCTATTCATAAGGTCCATGAATACAGCTAGAGCATTCGTCAAATCGAAAGTCATGACTAGGAACTCGTAGTGCCAATAACGAGTCCTAAAAGCAGTCTTATGAACATTAGGCTCCTTAACCTTTAGCTGATGGTACCCAGAACAGAGATCGATCTTAGAAATTACAGAAGCCCCACAAAACTAATCGAATAAATCGTCAATCGTAGGAAGTGGGTACTTATTCTTTATCGTCAATTTATTTCGCTAGCAGTAATCTATACACGTCCTTATAGTACCATCTTTCTTCTTTACGAATAGAACCGGTACTCTCTATGGAGACATACTAGATCGAATGAACCCTCGATCGAGAAGTTCCTAAAGCTAAGTTTTTAATTCCATAAGCTCTTTCGACGCCATGCTGTACTTAGTAGAATGTTGATACCAAACTCGACCTCCTTATCTGAAGGTAACCACGATAATTTATCGGGAAAAACATCTAGATATTCCTTAATAGTTTAAATATCCCCAATAGATGAACCCACAAAACTCGAATCATATACAATGACCCGAAATGTCTCACACCCCTTTTTGGACTAACTTTTCAGCTACTAGAGTAGAGATTACTTTGGAGAGGTAATCTCGACACTCGCCGATCATAGTAACCTCCAATTCATCCTTAGATCTCAGAGTCACCCTCTTAGTGGCGAAGTCTAAGCTAACTCGATGATCTATGAGCCTGTCCATACCCAATATCAAGTCAAATTCTTCAAACGGTAGTTCCATCATATTTGCAGGAAACACAGCATCTTGTATCTCCAGTGGTACTCTCCTACAAACCTTACTAACCCGTACTAACCGTACTAGATGTATAGGAATGTGTTGAACCTATATCTATCAATGCAAAATACAGAACAATATTAATAAAGAATGTACTGGCAATGACATCAGCCGTGTCTCTATCTTACGACACTTAGCTGCATACACCAAAGCAGGTTGTCTAGCCTCTGCCTAATTTACACTTTTTTCCGGTGCTCTTTGACCCCGATCCAATCTGTTACCACCTCTGGCCTACCCACAACCCCTAAGTGGCTGTTGCAGTGCCCTCTGAAGCTAAACTAAACTCGGAGCTGGAGTTTACATTTGATCAAAGTGGAGTGGACAGTCTCTGATGCGGTGCTCAATAGACTCGCATCATAGATAAGCTCCTCACCTTCTCCAACATTCGTCTGGATGGCATCTACCACAATCCCTACAAACATGAGTCTCAATAACAACAATAGGTGCCTCAACCCACAGAGGCCTATCAAACATGGCCCGTTTTTTAGGCTGTTGAACAGAGCTAGAGGGATTCGAATCCCTCTTAAACTTAGTCTAACTTCTCTCTCTGTCCCTCTATTCGCACTTAATGTATTTAACCTTCATAGCAATCTTCGCATTATCCACAAAGACAACAAAAACTTGCTCTCTTCGAAATAAATACTTTTATCATAATTAGTTTAGGCAAGCCCACGAGCATATCTATTTAATCTTAAAAATTCGACCTCATACTTGGCTACCGTCTTATCACCTTGAGTAAGGCCTATAAACTAGCGTCTACGAGCCTCCACATAACTCGCCCCCAAATATTTAATTTGGAAAGAATTCTTAAAATGTTCCCAAGAAATATGATCAGGCTGAGTACCCTTCTCAATGGTCAACTACCACTGGTAAGGTCCATCGTGAAGCAACGGCACTGCACCCTTTAATTTCTACTCAGGAGTGCAGTTGATATCATTCATAATCTTTTATGTGGACTTAACCAATATCTGGCTACACTTGGAGTGACCCTAATGCCCCTAAACAGCTCAATACCGTTGGACTAGAGTCGTTCAGTTACCGACCCTTGACTCTCAGATCCAGAATGGGTTCCAACGACCCTCTCCAAAACTCTTAACATGGCTTGGGTCAATGCGTCGTCCCCAGCCATCTGAGTCTGAGACCTAGTTTCAGCTGTAGGCGTACCCATGGTTTCACTTGTATCCAAATTGGGCATACTGCCCATAGAGGATGGCTCAACTCGAGCCCTTCTTCGGCGTCCGCCGCACCCACGGGTATCACATCCACTAGTTCCCCGCGCACTCATTATATATTATATACATTATCATAATTTTATGTTTCAATTTCGATGTTTATTATAAATATTTTACAGCCATAATTTTTATCAGAAGAGCTATAGAGTTGTTACGGTCTCTAACTATCGCAGAATAGTTCTAACACTACAGTATTTTTTTCTAACTAAGAAGTTTAAATAAGGCAGAAGTACTTACAGGATTGACATCGGAGACTCGGTATTCTAAAAACTCATTTTTCAGATTTATATAGAAAGGCTATTGTTCGAAAAAAAATTCACAAAAATTTTCACAAAAAATCACGGCCCAAGTTTTGAACTTGACTCTGATACAACCAAATGTAACACCCTAAACCCAGCGTAGACGTTATGGCCAGACCTGGAGATATTACTACAAAGCATTTGAAAACCCAAAAATTATTTAACTTGTAAGAATAATGCTAATTAAAATCTAGTTTATTAGAAGACATTTATCCTTATCCATTTTCGTAAAACAGTTGATAATTTAAACTTTTAAAACATTTAAGTTTGCAGCGAAGTACTTGTTCTAACTCAAATTTGCAAAATTTAATTTGTTGTTGAAAAACACAACGTTTTGCAGATATGATTAAAACCATCCAAAAACATTTAAACGAATTAAATACGAAAAATAAAAATTCAAAACTTTAAAACAATCCAGAATAGTCCAAAATACTAAAACAAAATAAACCAGTTTTTAGTTAGTGCAAAATTAAAACGTTTAACCGAGCTCTCGTCACACCGATTCATCCTAAGTCTAGGGATTACCTGAAAGTAATAGACAAACAATAATGAGTTTCGAAGCTTAGTGTGTAACATATATTAAAAACAACAGATATTAATTAGACATATATAAAAATGGAAACCGTATCAGAACATATCAGATGCAGATTTACAAACCTACCCTCATTTGCTACACACTATCTCCCACCATCCCAACACACAATATAGGGTATTAAATAACCATCCAGCCTTACACACAGCTTAATGTCGGTATGAAACTTTTTAGAATATTTGCAGCTTAGCTGCCAGATCATTAGGCGATTTATTTCCAAATACAAATATACATATGGTCGTACCACCAGATACGACAGATAATTAAACTGCCTACACTTCCGCCACAAAAGAAATCCCGCTCCAATGCACAAATAGAATTAACGGATGTCAGAATATACATATCATACATGGTCTCATATAGATACAGATCCTGCTTATAAACATCATATTATACATATCATGTTTTAGTTCATACTGAGTGCAAAACATAATAATCATGCATACTTAAGTCGTATTTATCACATTAGAACATTAGATATAATGATTTACAAACTAATTGTATCAAACAGACCCTACGACAGCTCACGTTCGACTCATACGATGAATACAGTCCAAGAGAAAATTTTCATTTTTTTGGCTCACATGCCCGTGTGGCCCACACGGCCTACTTGGTAGCCCATGTGGCCCACACGACCTAATACATGGTCTCGCACAAACCCGTGTGACCCACATGGCTCAATTGGCCCAGACCGTGTGTCTCACATGGTCTAGCACACGGCCATGTGTCACACACGGCCTACCATACGGCCTAGCACACGACTATGTGGCGTCGACAGTCCCAATTTTTGGCTTTCGTCATTTGTTGTTTTCTCAAGTTTTTGTCACACACCTTGACTGATTCTGATGTAAAATCAACAATCGATTACCCCTAAAAAATAATCGACAGTTAATACATCTAATTTTAGTATCGATTTGTGAAATTAAACAGGAATAGTTCACCACGAATTCATTCAATCCTCTAAGAACACATTTGTACACTCATCGACAAACAAGTCAGCGACAACACAAAGCTTATGTCACTGGTGGAACACCTAGTGCCTCTTGATATTGCTCTAAAATGTATTGAATTACTTGGATTAAAAAAAACATGAATTTTAGCACCACAACTTCAAAAACTTCCAAAAAAAATCCCCAAACACCCAACGAACAATTTTAGTAAAGAAATAGAAAAAGATAATGAAACCTTACCTCTAACGATTTAAACCCCCAAACCGAAGCAACAGAATCCAAGCAGATTAAAAATAGAGAAGGAAAACAAAATAGAAAAAGAAAACCAAGAGAAAAAGAGAAAGAACAAGACGTTGAAGGAACAAAAAAAAAAAAATGGGAAACGTGGGTATAGGGAAGTTTGGGAAAAGAAAATAAAACAAATTAAATTAAAATAAAGAATAATAAAAATAATAATATCTCTAATTAAATCACAATCCTAAACCGACTCAATATTCTGATATCTTATCAAATTTTCCTCTATAGATAGAATTCGATTAGACCACAATCCCCACATGGTCGGCTCAAACGGAAATAGCAAAAATATTGCCAACACACTCACATAAGGATTCAAATACAAAACCAAAGGGTAAGCTAACACCTTACCACTAAACCAGTAGGCTCATTCTATCACAACTTGAACGAAAATAATATTTAAACCCAATGAATAGAGATAAGCCTAGGAACAAAAATAATTAATTTTTTCCCAAAAATGTGACTTAAACCCAAGACATTAAACATCCAACTAAGACACTTAATCACTGAAGCTTATATTTAATTATAACCAAATTTAACAAATCAAAAATTAGATTTTTGTGCGTTACAAAAGATTTTACCAAAAAGAAAATTATACGTGGGACAATGCATAAGAAAATGACAGAAGATTTTGTTTACGGTAGATAATAAGGCTTTGTTTTTTATTGCATTTTAAAAGTGCTTTTGGTGCTTTTGAACTAAATTAGCTTTTTCTTTTGGAGCAAAAATGATATTTTTAACTTTTACTTATTTTTTTTTTTTTATAATTGGGAGTGAGGAATGGGATTATTTGGGAATAAATTCAAACTCTTATACTTACAACATAATAATTTTATTATTAGGTTAAAAGGTCGTTGACTTTTATCATTTATTTATAATCCGATATATTTTATGAAATATTTATATTGGATATACAATTAGTTTCCTATTGAGGTGTTCAAGAATTGTTTTCAATCGAGTAAATAGCTCTACGAACTAATGGATTGGATCGAATTGCAAATTGAAAAGTTTTGTACAAGTTATATATGACAACTTGATTTTCAGTGGTGTCGAAAATAGTGGTTTCGGGACCACAATTTTTCTTACAAGTGAGCCAATAAATATTATCATTTAATATTTACGAGTTAATATGATGCTATTGGGAAATTAGTTTTATAGATTTTATCAATTGATGAGTTAGTTAAGGTAAAAGTGGTTTGTATCGAAAGTCAGTGGTGCTGGAAAATGAGGTATTGGGATCTCATTTTCGTAAACTGAGGGAGTAAATATTTTTATTAAATATTTACAGAGTTTTTGTATTGGTGAATTGAATTTTGGATAGATAATTTTGTCGAATTAGTGACTAATTAAGGTATAATGACTAAATATTTTAATTATTAAAGGACGAAAATAGTAATTAAACCAAAGTATAAATAGAAATAAACCATTTTGATGTTAGCGGACGGTTTGGTTGTGATTTAATTAAAATAATATTAAAACTTTTAAATTTTATAATAAAGAAAAGAAAGATGATACATTTCATCATCTTTTTCATTTTATTTCTCCATAGCCGAAACTTGAAGAGAATAGAAAGATTTTGAAGTTTCAGGCTTTCATCCTAAGTGGTTCTAAGCTAGTTTTATTATTATTATTATTATTATTATTATTATTATTATATTTTTTTAGATCATTGTAACTAGGTTTAGTTAACTCGTACCTCCGTTTTTAAAACTATAAAAGATTTAAAATGTTACCATTAATGATTTTTTATGTTTTTGGTGTTTTTATATTAGCTTTTAAGCTTAGAATTAAAAAGCGGACTAAATTGTAAAGAAATTTGTTAGTTTTGAACTTAGGGAGTTAAATATAATAATTTTGAATTTAGCATGAAATTTTTGTAATTATTGAATTTAGAGGGCTATATAGGGATAAAATTGAAAGAGCATTGAAAATTGAGGCTTAAATGTGAAAATTATGATAAGTTAAGTTGTAAAGACTAAATTGAATAAAATATAAAAATTTAAGGAGCATCCAAAAAATAAAATTGAACTGATAAATGTTTATAATTGGATGAAATAAGAGGGTTGAAATTGATAAATTGAACTGAATAATTGTATAGATTGGGAATTGGATCAAACTGGAATTAATCAAGAAAAAAGGTAAATTTGCTGATTAGTCCTTTGAGAATTGACCGCTTGCTGTTTTTCCAAGTAACTTCGCAGAGTATAATTGTATTTAAATTTTTTATATTTGATTTGGGAATTTGTTTTTGTTTGATAATAGTTTGAATTGTGTACAATTCGGTACAACAAGTGAGTTATGAACTAAAACATAGAAAGTTGATAAGCTAGTCGTTAAAACTTAAACTGATGAATTGATATTTGATTATTGTAACGCCCCAAAATTATATTATATTTATTTATATGTTTTTGTGACATAAATTATCTGTCTGCTTTGGTGGTTATGTGTTCTGGGAGTGTCTGAGAAGTCTTGGGTTCAAGCCTTATCTTCAGCTAAATCTTTGTTTTAATTAAATAAAGCCTTGCTTTTGTTCAGTAGGCTTATAGTTAAAAGCTGGTAATATCAGAATGGGTCTGCTGGTCTGGTGGTTAAGTAGAGGGCAAATGAGCAAGAGGTCTGGAGTTTGAGTACTTGCGCAATCATGGGATTTATTTTTACTGCTTGTGCCGTGTGGGTGTTGTAGTTTGACCAAAATTCTGTAGAGTTGGAGTGAGATTTGAATTCGGTTGTTGAGGAGATTAGGGTGGACAGTTTGGGGGGAATTTGAGGGTTAGAGGGAGTATGTTGGGCAGTTTTTAGGAGGGAAGTTAGGGATATGGGAGAAAGTTAAGGGATTGGGGGGAGTTTATCAAAAATCTGATTGTTACCTCTACTCTTTTTTTTTCCCATAATTTTGGCACTCTTTCCCTAATTCCTCAAGTTTTCTGACGGCTACTTCTTTCCCTTCTCTACCGAAACTTCTTCTAGTGTTTCCCCTCTTCATTCCTTTTGTTGTTTCTCTTTTTGTTTGCTTCCAATCGAAATCCTTCATTGTTACTGCCGAATTCTTCTTGGGTTTTCCCTTATTTCTCCTTTTCTGCTCCAGTGTGCGTGCCATTTTTCTCTGTTGTGCAACTTAGTTCGTTCGTTCAGTAAGTTTTTGGTTAAGCAGTTCATTTCCTTTTAGTAACTCATCTCTGATATGTTTCGTTTCTACCTATTAGGGGAGGACTGAAAGGCGCGTAATCTCCTGTCGAAGCCTTAGTGTGGGGGAGTTTCGGTTCATTGATAGAAGGTATTAGCTTGTCACTCAAAAAAGGTTTACTTTGTTTCGAGTTAAATAAACACGATTGTTATACGATTAATCGAGTGGTTGTGGTTGAACATAGGTTTTGAGTGCTCAAGGACTGTGTGTGCATTTTTCGTAACCTGGTGTGTAAACACAACTCTGAAAACGAAAATCAGTGAAAAGCTGAAAAAAGTGATTGTCGATGCCACACGGGCATATGGCCACCCGTGTGATAGGTCGTGTGATCGAACATGGGCATATGATCGATGAGGCTAGCCATGTACGATTCATGGGCCGAGCCAAATTAGGCAGTGTGGGCCACATGGGCTCGTGGGCCCCACACGGGCGTGTGGGAATATTGGGCCAGGCTGTGAGATCCACACGGCTAAGGCCATTTTAAGCCGTGTGGGCCACACGGGCATGCAACATGGGCTGTGTGCCCATTTTCATTGTTTGACTGCTAAGGTTGCACGGGTCACTCGAGTCGACTGTGGACCTACTGTAGGGTCAGTAAGCTTACCTAGACCCCTAATTGACTGAAATGATTGTATGACTGATATGATTATGCATGATATTAAGCATGATGATGTCCCACTAGTTTGATACTGTATGCCCTGATTTTATGCACGATATTATCTTTTAGCATGTCATATATGTATATTGCATTGCATTGGGGTGGGGTTATATTGTTTGGAGGAAGTGTACTGAAAGGGCTCGGGCCTAAATTATTGGCAGCTCAGCTGCAAACTACTGTCTAGCGCCGCATTCGGTACTTTTTAGAGTGTAGCGATGGGTGGGTTGATTATATCCCTACATGGAATGTAGGGTTGGACGGAGTTGGAGTGTAGAGGCTGGCTGGGTAGGATTTGATACTACATATCTGTTACTGTACTGAGTATTGATACTGTAATGGGCCAAGGCCCAAATGCATGATTGCTTTTGTATTGTAATGGGCTAAGGCCCTAATTGAAACTGAAACTGTTACCGAAATGGTCTTAGGCCTAGACTATGATTGCATACTGTCTGCTTGTTTATGTGGGGATTGCACACTGAGTTTTTGTAAACTCACCCTTCTGATTCATCTATTCAGGTAATCCCCAGACTTAGGCGGATCGGAGCGGCAGACGACTCAGCTGTGGCCACATGAATTTTTTTTACTGTTTCATATTTAATTAGGTTTATTTTTTTAAAACTTTATTTCGGGTACTTTTCTGTAATAATGGCCGCTATGAGTTTTTGCTTAAAATTTGGATTTTATACTGCTTTATGTTTTATATCTACTAGAGGTAGATAAAACACGGGTTTTTAAAAGAAATGCATGTGTTTTAACAAAATACCCACAAGGACACAAACTATTTTAAAAAGCTTCCGCAATGTATAATATTTTGGAAACTAACGACTGAATAAAAATCACTATTTAGGATTTATAAAAGATAACGACGAGATCTAAACAGAAAATGTTTTAAGTAAAGTTACGGTTTTTCAACACAAGCATCGGTTTTCAAACACACTATCATGTGACATCGCCAGATTCGGCCATAATATCCAGGCCGGGTTTAGGGTGTTACAATTATAATTGATTGAATTGTGTTGGCATGAAATTGAATTGATTTAAGATTATTGTATATTGATATGTACTGATGAATTACGATTCAACATATATAATTAAATTGAGAATTTGACTTATAATGGAAATTGAAAATGATTACCCTATTAACTGTTCAGGTACAGTCATATATAGTTGGCATGCCATAGGATAGGAAGAGTTCAATGTTACTTAGACTACAAGTCGATGAGGCACTGAGTGCCAATTTGCTTCAGTTATACCAATGAGACACTGGGTGTCAGACATATTGATTGCGATAGGCGCAACTATTTGCTTCGAATTTATCCGATGAGGCACTGGGTGTCATACTGGTGTGTTGGTTGGATCTGTTATCCATCCAAGTCTAAGTAGAGTTAATAGGGAGAATAAATGGTAAAAGTGGGATAAGTATAATTGAAACGATGATGATAGAGTCCTTAAAATCTTGAGATTGAAAATCTGAAATGAAAAGTGTTATTTGATAATTGAGATTGCAAATAGATATGAAATGGAAAGTAAAGTGATATTTGATTTGTGAGATATAAATTGGATTGATAATTGTGTTATGGTAATACAAAGTTGATTAATGATATATATATATATGAATATCGATAGTATTGACTGCTATATACGAGTCAGCGGGCCAATATGGAAATGTGATAAGTCTATGAATTTGATGCAAAATTCAAACAATAAAATGAAATAATGACTACCATTATATTGAAATTAGATGTATTGTTGACAAAAAAATGAAATGATACGATATAATCTTTAGATTGATTAATTCAAGCTTGTATGTATTGATAGATGTGTACCATTGAGACTTTTAGTTTTATTTGTGAATTGAAATGTTGATTGCAATGTTGTAAATGATATTGAGTTGTTAATTTCCATGCGATTGATATTAAAATTATTTGAAATGCTAAATTTTAAAGCCCCAAACCCGATCGGGACGGTCCGACCCAAATTTCGAACGTTACATTAGCCACCGAGGTGACTCTCATTTAAAACTTTACGAACCACAGCAACCAATCGTACATACAACACATTTACAGAATATTTCATATAAGAAATTAGTCCTAAGGCCATGCTTTTCTAAATTAATTATTTCATTCACATAATCAGAAGGTATAAGGCATACCTTAATACTCAGCGGTCTACCATAGCTACAAAAATTTGTTACTAAATTTAATTATACACACATTAAATAAGTAATTAAAAACATCCAGATAAGCAATCAAGCAAGCAATTATAACGTTCAAAAATCCCCAAAAAACAAGTAGTACGTAATGTCTGTTTACAATCGTTGAAAGTTCTATTTAAAATGTCTAAGTCTAATTTTAGTATTAAACCCTTGGAACGACCTACATTTCCTTCACTTCGAAATTCAAAAGCTCAACAAAGATACTTTAAAAAAAAAAGTCTTGCGATGGATCACTGATTTGCCACCCTCCTCGCTAACTCGCGAACTATTTATCTGTAAGGTAAAGTAAGGAGTGTGAGCTTGGTAAAGCTCAGTGAGTACACATGCATACAACACAAATGTACAGACCAAACATGTTAGGATTTAAACAAACTTTAACAATTCACATATAACACAATTTACATACTCAACACAGTGATATATTGGCAATTCGTGAATATGAAACACAGTCGAATTATATACTCATTGGATAAACGAATCTCCAAAATACACCACATGACTCATAAAGTTGTACGCTATCTCGATGTTAGTGTCACACGCATGCTCACACTCTCCAAACACACCACGCTATCTACGATGAATGGAGCTATGCTCGACATTCCCTTATCTCTCCAATGCTATCTCCGGGCCATAATGCCCAACACATAATAAAATGGGAGAGTACTAATAATCCTATGGCATGCCAATGATATCCAACGGTTTCAAGTGTTCACATTGCCAACATATCTATTTAATCACATTTTATTACACAATAAAATTGGCTCGCACTACTGTTGAGCTCACACTTAGCATTTCACAATAATATAATTTTGCACTAATCAAAACTCACAATATCATAAAACTCATAATTCACTTACAGGTTTGTGCATGCATAAATGTGCATTATCACTAAAATTCACATGTTATAAAAATCTATATTATTATATTTATTTTTTGTTTTCGTTCGCAAGCATTACAAAACCATATACGAATATATATTACGTATATATACATACCTATTTAATTACCTTTGTCACATCCACTTTAGCATACATTAAAAGTCTCGTATACATTTATATATATTAGATAATACAAAACCTATAACTGCATATATATATTATATATAATAAAACCCACACATATATATTATGTATAGCAGAACCACACATATATATGTACTAAGTATATAGTAGACCCACGCAAATATATTATACATATAACACCCATACACCCAAATATATATTATATATAACACCAAAACCCATATACATTATATATAAATAACAAAACCTATACGTATATATTATATATATACACATACCTTTTAAAATTGTAAAACATGGATACTCAACAATTCAAACAAAATTGTAAGAATTTGCACTAAGAAAAAGTCAAGGTAAGCATACCATAAGTGGGGGTTCGCAAGCCTCACTTCAACTCTCTAGATATCATAATTCATACTAAAATATGACTTACAAATGCACTCACCTATAGCTCACCACGATACATTCAACTAGACAACTTTATGCTTGCCTTTTATCTCTATTTGTTGAGGCTCCACCAACGTTTTCAGCTTCACACAAAAATATACATTTTACTAAGCATTCAAAAATAATCTAACTTTTCATATCCCAAAGTCTGGGTTAGAAGAAATTAGGTTTGTGAAACCCAAAGTGGTCACGTTCTGATTTTTGAGTTAAGATTGTAAAATTATGTTAAGTAATTTGATTTCGTTTATTGGTTAAGTGCTATGATTATGTGTGTGAGGTTCTGAGTTGGAATATTTTTTCTTGTAATTTTGTTATTTTTGTCTAAACCCCTATCTTTGAACATTTGACTTATATATTACTTACGCTTAATTGATAACAACAATGATCCTAGTGGTTTAGTGGTAATGTTTCAACTTACCCTTTGGTCTTGTGTTCAAATCCTCGTGTGCGCATAGTGAAAATTATTTTTGTTTCAAATTTCATAAAAAAAAAACTGATGGTTAGAATTGAATTTAAAATAAGTGATTTTATTTTGTAAATGATCAAATTCCTATTTTCCCTCACACAATAATCGTCCACTATTCCCTCATCTCTTTCACATTTTTTTCCTTCCCTTTTGTTTTTCCTTTGTTCTTCTTTTCTTCTCTACTTTTTGGTTTTCTTTCGCTCCTTTTTGTTTTGATTTTTGTTTGCTGGCATTAGTTCTTCGTGGGGGTATGTTTGACTTTCTGTTTTAAATCATAATTCACTAAAAAATGTAAGTTTCATTGATTATTTTTTTGTTATGAATAGCCTTAATTCGTTCGTTGGGCAAGGTTGAGTTTTGTATTAGTTTTCATTCCGCATCATGTTAGGTGCTTTCATGGTTTTTCTATTAGGTGAAGCGGGTGTGAGTCTAAATCCTCCAGAGGAATAATCATCGCTTTAATCGCTATTTTTGTGGGGTGAGTATTTCGTATGTTGTTTAGGGATTATTTCTTTAAGGAAAAGGGTGTTTTTGAGTAATATTTCGGGGTTAAACTTATGATGTAATCGAGCAATTTAAATGTTGTATGTAGGATTTAGGTGCAATATTCGTCTGGGTTATCAAATATAACATCAAGTGTGTGAAATCAACCCAAAAACTCAATTGAAACTCGATTAAATTGTGAAACTAGGCTGTTTTTCGAAATTTCCCAGTACTACACGCCAGTGTGGGTAGGTCGTGTGGGGCACACGGCGGTGTGAAATCATGCAGGCCGTATGGGTAGGCCATGTGAAATCATGCAGACTGTGTGGGTAGACCGTGTGGACCAAACATGATAGCTTTTTGCGCCATGTGGGCCACACAACCGTGGGCCTTTTGGGCTAATTTTGATGCCTGATTAGGGGTCAATTAAGGGACTCAGAAATTGGATCCATGGGCATTAGGTAACCCAGAAAAACATAAATTTTAGTAAACAAACATGGGTAAGTGTAAGAGGTATGTTAAATAAGTTCTGATAAGTATAATAATGCGTTTTGATTTGCTATAAGTAATTACGTAAGTTAAGCATGACTATTTTGTAAACTGTGTGTATTATACATATTTTGTTATCAGTTCCGATAAGTTATCCGATTCGACTATGTAATATGATTTGCTATTATCTGTATAAGTTATGTGTAAGTTACGCTCTGTATAATATTTGTTTATGTATGCATGCCATACAACCTATGTGATATGTATGCATGTTAACGTGAATTTGTATATACATTGGGGTGGGTTATGATATGATGGAGGAAGTGTTATACGGCAGTTGTTACTTCAAATATATGGCAACTAGATCGAAAATTTCTATATGGAAGCTCAGTTGCATACTTGTGAGTGGCATATTGCCACATATTTGGTGTGATTGGATGAATAGACTCTTGTAGTCCTATTTTGTGTGATTGCCTGGTCAGAGTTGGTGTGTAGCGGATGGGGGTAGGATATGTGTTTGCATTTGTTCTAGTCTGATATATGTGTTTATGAAAACATGAGATTCTGATCCGAAATATGTTTGAAAATATGAAATTCTAATTTGTTACATATTTCTAATTATATAATATGCTATGTTATGTAATGTGATACGAAATTGTGGTTTGATAATTGTATATGCAAAACCCATAAGAAAATTCTTTTTGTGGATCGGGTCACACACTGGGCTTCTAGCTCACTCGTTTGTTTAATACATTTCAGGTGAACTTCTGACTTAGGACTGGAAGGCTTGTGGGATCTCGAATTTGGTCTTTCAAATAGTATGGTTTGATTTATGTTAATTAAAAACTCCAGAAATTTGGTTTTGGACTGTGTTTTTTAATTTGGTTTTGTTTTTGGGTTTTGATTTATTTGTCAATTTTTGGAAGTTTCAATGTAAAACTGCAAAATCATACAAGCTAACAAATTAGAATTTGATTTTCAAAATTAAAACAAACTAAGGACTTTCCGCTTCAAATCTAAAATGGGTTTTCTGAAAATTTATAACGAATGTTTTAGAATATGCCCAATTGGTGAACTACATGTTTTCACTTATCAGGATCACGGTTTCCAAAATTATCAACTTTAAAATTTCTATTGCAAAGTTTTATTCAGAATTACGAGTTTTATAAAGCAAACGACATAAGAGCGTTGATTTAGTAAAATTTGGATTTTAAGTTAGTAGTTGATAGATTCACATAAGTGTTTTAAGAGTGGCAAGTTTTTCTATCAAAGATTTGTGGCAAATTTTATAAAACTTTGACTTTCAGTTTCATAATGAGCCACACTTTGGAAAGTAAAGATTTCAACGTATTATTGTAACTCTTCAGATTCAGCTATAACGTCTAAGTCGGGTTTGGGGCGTTACATAACTTATCTCTTTGTGTTCATACAATGACTCTCCACTCACACATACTTACTCGATTTATTTCGTACAATCTATTTTGCTTAATTTCTTCTTTTTAACTTAATTAAATCCTTAATTTCTACCTCTTAACCCTTAACTAAGGTTTAATTATAGATCTACATCTTTAACTTTGCTCAATTTCTTTAATTAATATTTTTTTTGAAAAAACATTATTCATCCTCATTATCAAAAGAAAACCATTTAATTTAGGCAATTACTTAAATATTTTGATAAATTGAATTTCTAAACCTCTTAATCTCGTCAAAATATACTGAAAATCATTTTAAAAACATATCTTAGCTCTTTATTATGATATTCAGCATTTTTATGCAAAAGATAGCTTTAAAACCATGGATCTTTAGTTTTCTTGCTTAGATTTATGAAAATTCAAATTAAAAACACCTAACAAAATTTTAATACATAAGAAAATAATAGATTTACCTTTAATTTGAAAACCTCCATGAATTTGCACCAATTGAGCAAAAACGAGCTAAGTTTAGGTGAGAAATTGGAGAAGAAAGAGTGATTTTCTTGCAAAATTGAAGGAATAGGGGATGTTTGGATGCCAAGAAAATATAAAAGATGAAGAAATTTTTTAGAGAAAACTTTCAATCTTAGATCCAACAAATTTTTAAAATGAAAAAGGATGGAGAGAAATTCGGCAGCAAGTCACTTTTATAGCCAACTAATTTTTTTTTTTAAAATCAGGCTATTTACCTTCTAAGTCCTTTCTTATTTCTCCCTTATTCTAATAACTCATTTTTTAACTACTAGTCTTAATTTACACATTTAACCTCTACTTTAAATACTATTTCAAATTAGTCTATATTATTTTTGACTAATGCCCAAATTATTAATACCGATATTATTTTTAATTATTATTTTTACTATTATTAACTAATTATTTATTTTATCCTATTTCAACATATACGACACAAAACCGGATTTTTCTCTCGAGCCCACAATCTAATGCCTATTTCTACTAACCCAGTTTTTGGGATGTGACAACTCTCCCCCCTTTAAGAAAAATTTCGTCCTCAAAATTAATTGAATCAAATAGATATAGATACTGATATCTCATCGCGTCCTCGGTTTCTCAAGTAGCTTCTTCAGTCTTGTGATTACCCCACAAAACCTTTACTAAAGGTATGCTCTTGTTACGCAACACCTTAACCTCACGAGCTAGGATCTCGATCGGTTCCTCTTAATAGGTAACATCAGGTTGAACCTTAATCTCCTCTATCGGAATAATATGCGACGGGTGGGATGGTTACTTCCGTAACATAGGCACATGAAACACATTGTGTATACGCTTAAGTTCAGTCGGTAACCTGAGCTGATACCCTACCAGTCTGATCCTCTCAATAACCTCGTAAGGGTCCAATAAATCTCAGGCTCAACTTAACTTTTCGTTTGAATCTTAAAACCTTCTTCAAAAGTGAAACCTTAAGGAACACTCAGTCCCCAACTTGAAACTTGATACCACGACGTTTTAGATCAGCATAAGACTTCTGCCTATTAGAAGAGGCTTTCAGTCTATTACTAATCAGTTTCACCTTCTCCATTATCTCACGAATCAAATCCAGACCCACAGCAAGTCCCTCATCCAACTCGGACCAACACAGAGGAGTCCTACACCTCCTACCATATAATGCATCAAACGGTGCCATCTGATTTCTCGACTGGTAGCTATTGTTGTAAGCAAACTCCACTAAAGGCAGAGATCGCTCCCAACTACTAGCAAACTCAATCACACAACTGTGCAACATATCCTCGAGTATCTAAATTACCTGTTCCAACTAACCATTTGTCTGTGAATGATAAGTTGTACTAAAGTTAAGCATCAAACCCAAAGCTTCTTGAAGACTTTTCTAAAATCTCGAGGTAAATCACGAATCTCTATCAGAAATGATCGAAACTGGCATACCATGAAGTCGAACTATCTCTACCTTGTACAACTTAGCTAATCTCTCCATCGAGTAATTAGTATGCACTTTGAGAAAATAAGCACTCTTCGAGAATCGATCAACAATCACCCAAACCGAATCCTTCTTCAACAGGGTTAATGGCAAACTTGAGACAAAGGCTATCATGATCCTCTCCCATTTCCACTCCAAATTTATATCGGTTGTAACAAACCCGAAGGATGTGGTGTTCCACCTTCCTTCACTCTTTGACACATTAAACATTGGCCCAAAAGTCGGTAACATCTCACTTCAATCCAAGCCACCAGTATGATTCTTGAAGATCCTGATACATCTTAATACTACCTGGGTGCATAGCATAGGGGCTACTATGCGCCTGAGTAAGAATCGCGTGCCTAAGCTCCACATCAACAGGTACACACAGCCTCCTACAGAAACTTAAGATACTATCAGGAATCAACCCAAAGTCTCCACCATTACCATTCTCAATTTGCCGGATCTTTTTCACTAAAAACTTATCAACCAACTGTCTTTCCTTAATCTGACATGATAGAGTCGGCTTCACTTGAAGTTCGGCCAACAAACTACCATCACTGGTTAGACTCAATCGTGCAAACATGGTTCATAACTTAACCATCAACTTTCGACTCAAAGCATCAACAACCAAATTCACTTTGCTAGGATGATACTCAATCACGCAACCATAATATTTCAGTAGCTCAATTCAGTGCCTCAGTCTAAAGTTTAACTCCTTTTAAGATAGGAGATACTTAAGACTCTTTTGATCGGTGTAGATAACACATCTCTCACCATATAGATAGTGATGCCAAATATTGAGCACAAAGACCACAACAGCTAACTCCAAATCATGGGTCAAGTAATTACGCTCATGTGACCTCAACTACCTCGAAGCATATGCTACCACCTTTATATCCTGCACGGACCTCAGTAACATTCCTCGGTTGCTTCCACTCTAAAATAGCATTGACTTTTTTTTGGTTAACATGGATCCCCTCAGAAGATACCACATGACCGAGAAACATCACCTCTCGAAGCCAAAACTTGCACTTACTCAACTTCGCATATAGCTGCTTCTCACATAGAATCTAAAGAATAATTCGTAAATCTATAAAGACAACAACAAACTAATCTAGATAAGAGTATAAAACACGATTCATCAGGTCCATGAACTCTACAGATGCATTCATCAACCCAAATAGCATAACCAAAAACTCGTAATGCCTATACTAAGCCCTGAATGCTGTCTTCAGGATATTGATCTCCTGTTACCACTATGACCTTGGCCTCGGCCACTAACAGGTACAGTGGTGTGAGCCAACTCGACTCTCTCTAGGCAGTCCTATAACCGATGCTCCATTGACCCACAACACAAACATGCCCCCGACACTCTCCAACACATTCCCGGATGTCCACATCTACAATGTTCACAAGTTGCTACCTTAGTCAATCCACCCTTAGAAACTATTGCGATGCTCTATGGTCCAATCTGGCTCGGTTAAGAGTCCTGTCGAGCACCTCTATCAGACTTTCAAAAATCATGGCCTTTCTTACTTGGCCTTCTCAACGATCCTGATTGATCGGAGCCCCTCTTCTTGGATTTAAATACAATTGGTCTCGGTGGCTTGATCAATGTCTCCTCAACTACCTTAGCCTTCTCTACCAAATCATCAAAGGCCTCAGTGCTTTGTGCTACTAGATATACTTGAATGTCCCGATTTTGCCCTAACTAAAACCTCTTACACCTCTCCTTCTTAAAGAACACCTTTTCCGGAGCATACTGGCTAAGCCACACAAACTCAGACTTGTACTTAGACATAGACATGTTTCCCTAGACCAGATCCAGAAACTCCCTCTTTCTAGCATCCAGATACTACTCTCCTAAGTAATTCTTTCAAAAGGACTCCAAAAAGAACTCCCAAGTCAGGTGATCAGCAACGGCCCCTCTCTTTACCGTATCCCACTAGCTATGAGCTTCACTGTTTAGTAAGGATACGGTGCAACCCAACTTCTCATCATCCGAGCGACCCATCTGCTCAATGATCTTTTCAACACTCGCCAACTAATATTCAACAATGGTCAAATCAGCTACTTTAGCTCCCTAAAATTCCTTACAACTAAAGCTCGAAGTGTTCGAGTGGCAACCCACTGGGAGCTGGGGTAGGGTTCCCACCAGCTATCCTCTGAAACACCCCGATCATCGCTTACACTAAGGGCTCGAAACCAATTCCAAGTGCAACTTGCCCCAGGGGTGGTTCCATCGGTGCATTAGCAATCAGACGCTCGCGTCTAGGAGGCATTTTGTCTACTATTTACATAAATTTAAGTAAAACAAGAAAGTAAGAAATGACGAGTGATCCAAGGCAATATTTCAAGAAAACACTTTCAATGAAGGCAATGTGTTCCCGTTCCTACCCCATTTACAACTAATTTTCATACAAGATTATTTTGTCAAAAAAGGTTTAAACATTTTAATTTTTTAATTCTAAAATCAATGTATTTATGTTTTCAAAAAGGCTAATTTGTTGAAAACTGTGGCTACATCGAGATTTTTGTAAACTTGGTTCGACCCGAATTTCAAGCGTTACATTAGCCACCTGAGATGACTCTCCATTTAAAACTTTATGAATCACACCAACCAGCCGTAGACACCACATATTTGTAGAATATTTCATATATGAAATTAGTTCTAAGTGCATGTTTTTCTAAAATAATTATTTCATTCACACAATCTGAAGGTATAAGGCTTACCTTAATACTCGGCGATCTCCCTTAGTTGCAAATTTTTTAGTTCATTTAATTATCAGCACATTAACTGAGTAATTAAAACCATCCAGATAAGCAATCAAGCAAGCAATTATAACGTTAAAAAATTCCTAAAAATTAAATAGTCCATAATGCCCGTTTACAACAGTTGAAAATTATATTTAAAAAGTCTAAGTCTAATTTTAGTACTAAACCCTTGGAACCACCCACATTTCCTTCACTTCGAAATTTAAAAGCTCAACACTTCACTTCGAAATTTAAAAGCTCAACACACATACTTTTAAAAAAATGCCTTGCGATGGATCATTGATTTGCCATCCTCTTTGCTAACCCACGAACTATTTATCTGCAAGGTAAAGTAAGGAGTGTGAGCTTGGTAATCTCAATGAGTACACATGCATACAACACAAATATACGCACCAAACATGTTAGGGTTTAAACATACTTTAACAATTCACATATACCACAATTTACATACTCAACATAGTGATATATTGGCAATTCGTGAATATGAAACATAGTCAAATTATATACTCATTGGATAAACGGATCACCAAAACACACCATTCATAAAGTCGTACGCTATCTCCATGTAAGTGTAGCATGTATGCTCATACTCTCCAAACATGCCACGCTATCTACGATGAATGGAGTTATGCTCGAAAATTCCCTTATCTCTCCAACACTATCCCTGGGCCACAATGCCCAACAAATAATAAAAGGGGTGAGTACTCACAATCCTATGGCATGCCAATGATATCCAACGGTTTCAAGTGTTCACATTGCCAACATATCTATTTAATCACATTTTATTACACAATATAATTGGCTCGCACTACTGTTGAGCTCGCACTTAGCATTTCACAATAATATAATTTTGCAGTAATCAAAACTTGCAATATCATGAAACTTATAATTCACTTAAGGGTTCTTGTATGCATAAATGTACATTATCAATAAAATTCACATGTTATAAAAATCCATATTATTATATTTATTTTTTTATTTCCATTTGCAAGCATTACAAAACCATATTCTAATATATATTACATATATATACATACCTATTTAATGACCTTTGTCACATCCACTTTAGCATACATTAAAAGTCACATATACATTTATATATATTAGAGAATACAAAACCTATAACTGCATAAATATTATATATAATAGAACCCACACATATTCATTATATATAGCAGAACCACACATATATATATGTACTATGTATATAGCAGACTCATACAAATATATTATACATATAACACCCATGCACCTAAATATATATTATATATATACCACCCATGCACGCATATATATTATTCATATAACACCCATGTATGAAAATATATTAGAGATAAAATATAAAAGATGCAGAAATTTTTTAGAGAAAGCTTTCAATCTTAGATCTAACAAATTTTTAAAATTGAAAAGGATGGAGAGAAATTGGACGGCTAGTGGCTTTTATAGCCAACTAATTTTTTTTTAAATCGGGCTATTTCCCTTTAAGTCCTCTCTTATTTCTCCCTTGTTCTGGTAACTCCTTTTTTAACTACTAGTCTTAATTTACACATTTAACCTCTACTTTAACCACTATTTCAAATTAGTCTCTATTAATTTTTACTAATGCCCCAATTATTAATACCATTATTATTTAATTTTTTATTATTATTTTACTATTATTAACTAATTATTTATTTTATCCTATTTCAGCTTCTACAACACAAAACCCAATTTTTCTCTCGAGCCCACAATCTAATGCCTATTTCTACTAACTTGGTTTTTGGGATGTGACATAAATGTTCAAATTATTATATGAATTAGTTATGGGACGAACTCACCTTGTTGATATAGAGTTGCTGGATTTATGCAAAATCTTTAAGTTGAATAACTTATTTTATAATTCATAAAATGAGGTAAGTTGTTGTTTTACTAAGAATTTATAATGCTTACTCTCTTGTTTCCTTTTTCCCTGTAGTGTCAACTTGCAGAAAGTGTCAGGTGGATCGTCAAGAAACTCACACTATCTCAATATTGATTCAGTAGTCTTTCTATCGTTTAAAACCCGGTTTCGTGGCATGTATATAGGCGATTTGTTTTTGGTCAATCTGAATGTTGATACTTTGGTTCTTGATTGTGGTTTGTGTTTTAAATGGTTATATGTTATGTGCATAGACTATTTTGGGCAGCCCTCAACCGGTCCAATAGCCAGACTTGAGCTACGAGATGCTACGATTAATTTCAGAACAATCACATGCAATTAAAATCATTGAATGGTCATATTAATACGCACATTAATTATTACAAATGAAAATGGAACTAAATCGAGTTTTAAAATACAATAGATTAGATTCGGTGATGAAAAATGACCAAACTATAAATTTTAAAACTTTGGAACTAGGTATCGATGCTAACAGAATAAATACCGATACTTTTATTGTAGGTATTGATATTATAATCAGTATCGATACCATTTTGACATTCTAAAAATTTGAAAACACTGTTCATTTGGTCAAGTATCGATACTTTTATCCAGATGGTAAAAATTCACAAGTTTGAAAGTTCATTTCATGCCCAAACCTATATCTTAATTCATAGATATAAATAGGTACACATATAACCTTCATAAAACTCACTCAATCCATTACAATCATGTCATGATTTAACCATGATCTATTAATCATCTTACCTATTATAATTAACCACTAGGTATGCAATTAGGTACCATTATCCTAATACTAACCAATATGTCATTTGACACATTCACAACCAAATTCAAAACATAAACTCAATTTTACATACAAGCATGTATCATCATAGTACAATTTACCTTTGTACATTATCAAAACTTACCATGTCATTGAAATAAATTAATTTAATGAATGCATATACCACAACTATCAACTAACATATATACCATACATTTCACCCAAGACTACCATTTCCTAACCATTTCATGATCTAAAATCAAACATGTCATCACCACACATACTATCATCATTTACCCTATATACATACCATAGTAATCACTAAATTCAACCTTATGCAGGGCAACCTTACGTCACCACTTTGTGGAACATCATTAGGTATGAATATATTAGATACGTGCAACTCGATATGGTGAAGGTGAAATAGTATCTCTCCCCCAAAAAACATGTTTTTTGTACCACCGCACAAAGAAATATTTGGTTGCGAATGAACAAGATATTGAGGAATTGTCCATACATAAAATCATAATTATTG
The DNA here is from genome assembly GCA_008044935.1 of Gossypium turneri. Taxonomy (NCBI): domain Eukaryota; kingdom Viridiplantae; phylum Streptophyta; class Magnoliopsida; order Malvales; family Malvaceae; genus Gossypium; species Gossypium turneri. The sequence goes on along the minus strand of CP032579.1, from coordinate 21,745,133 downwards.
ATACGGACATTTTCCATATAAAAAGGGAATCTTTTGTTACAATAGAAGTAGAAGTGATGTGGATTATTCACGAATTGAAGTCGATTTTCTTTATAAAAAAAAGATATCAATGAACTTCTATGAAATGGTTTCACGAGATTTAGTCAATTGTCTTGATTGTGAACTATTATTGAGAAATAGGAATCCATGTTATCAAAAGATTTTTTTTATATTTTTACATAATATTAATGAAATTAAAAATTATTTAAATATATATTTTTACTTCACAACATTTTCAAATGGACATTTTTTTAGAAACACTTTTTTTACAACCATATAAACCCTTTAATTTAGGGAATAACTTATAGTAGGATTGATCCTAAAAACTAATGTTGTTAAGCGCTAATAAAATTTCACCACATCATCAAATTTTAAAGACATGAAATTACTATTATATATCCATCCATATTCAATCTACTCTCCAACTCTAATTAAATTATTTAACAACATAAGTCCATAAGTAATTTATATGATTTTGAAATTAAGAGTTTTTTCTTTACAAATTTTTTATTCCACAGTTTGTTGCCTTATCATTTATAGAAAATTGATATTATTTTAAAAAAATTTCAATCAACAATTTTATTCATAATAAAAACTAAAATACAATCATATTATTAAGAAAGTTAAATTTCAGGTTCAAAATTGTCCTTCCCAACAATATCGTCTACAAGGCTCAAACCTTAGTATTCTCTTAAGAGTATACTGTGCCTTGCCACTGCACCGCAACATTTGTTGATATTTGATTTTTATTTCAATTATTTGGGTTTTTAAATAATTTAACTAGAATTAAAGAATAAATTAAATATGAATAAGTGTATAATAATAATTTTATGTATTTAACATTTGGTGATTTTGGTGATGGGAAGAAAATTTTAGGATAAATATAAGTTATTCCCTTAAATTTAAATTATATTTAATATATTAATTTTTAAGCACCACAAAAATAAGAACAGAAAGAGGCTGCTTTTTCTTTTCACAACAACTATATATAGATAGTTAGGGTGTCAAAGATTCTCTAAAGCCAAAATTCTTGAACATGGCAGAAATAAGCTTAGAACGAGCTCAAGAATCCATTGTGGATCGACAACAGGAATTGAAAGCTTTGGATGAAACAAAATCAGGAGTGAAAGGGCTGGTAGATTCGGGCTTGCATCGACGAACAGTACAAGCTTGAGAGAAACAACGTCCATAACCAGAAACCTGGAAGCCCCACCAACAATAACGGAATTCCAATCATAGACTTGACCGGCGTCGACGATGCTCCAAATTTACGTCGCGAAATAGTTAAGAAAGTTGGAGAAGCTTGCGAGAAATGGGGTTTCTTTCAAGTTATCAACCATGGGATTCCGTTGGCGACTACGGCTGAAATGATAAATGGGGTTCGCAGGTTTCATGAACAGGATGATGAAGATAAGAAAGAGATTTATTCTCGAGATTACTCCAAGAAAGTGTATTATAATAGTAACATCGATCTTTACAAGGCGGAAGCAACCAGTTGGAGAGATACTTTGTGTTGTGTTATGGCACCTCGTCACCCTCTTCCTCAAGAACTGCCTGCGGTTTGCAGGTAAGTAGTAAATATAACCTCTATCATCACTGTCCGGAATGAATTAATTAAGTTTAATTGGAGCAAATGTTGCTAGGAATATAGATCAGTCACGTATGAAATGAAGGAAATTAAAACGTAAACAGCTACTTATATGAAACATATTTTGATACGATAATATTTTTGCAAAAATCATATCGGAAGCTAACTTCATCCGCAGAGATATAATGATAGAATATTCAAGCAAAATGATGAAATTAGGGCAGACTTTGTTAGAATTGATGTCGGAAGCTCTGGGTCTGAATCGGAGTTATTTGGAAGATATTGGGTGCGGTGAGGGAATGCTTGTGAAATGCCATTACTATCCACCGTGCCCCGAACCGGACTTGACATTGGGCAGCAGCAGTCACACCGATACTGGCTTCTGCACCGTAGTTTTACAAGATGAAGTCGGCGGACTTCAAATCCTCTATCAAATTCAATGGCTTGATGTTAGTCCTGTCCGTAGAGCTCTGGTTGTAAATTTGGGCGATATGATGCAGGCAAGCCCACCTTAACTTTAACCCTAATATCATAATTTAGGTATTTTATTGCTATATATATTATATTATAATGTCTAAGATCGAGCATAACATATTTATATTATTGACATCTCACTTATTAAATTTATATTTTTTAAAATATATAATAAATTATCTCAATAATTTTTAATTTTAATTATTTAATATTTTGCTAATAATTTCAGTTTAAATCATCTTAATAGTTGACCATTTGGAAATAAATTTACATTAAAAACTTATCATTTTAAAAATAAATTTTAAATAAACATGATGTACAACTAAAAACAAACCTGAATTCAAAAAATAAATAAATAAATAAAAAGAAGAAGATATTTACATTATAAAAAAGACACGCGATTAAATATGGAAAAAGACACACAAATTTTATTTACTTCTATTATTTAAAAAATAGAAGATAATTTAAAATTATAAATACATTATTAATGATAAATATAAAATATTCAAACAAGAAAAATGTGATCTCTATAAACTTTTAAATTATATTTTGATTTTAGATTTAAATTTAATTAATTTGATTATATAATTGATTTTTTAATATATATATTTATACAAAATGTCTATTTTTTAAACTTTTTTATATAGCCAATGGGAAAGGATCGTAGGAAACAATGATGCCACATCATTTATGCCATATCATTATTTTCATCCTGAATTTCAGCATTTTCATCTAGAAAAAAAATCAAATCTAAATTAAAATCTTGAAATTTAGGATAAAATTACTGATGTGGCATAAAACTATTGGAAAGGGATAATATCTCTGTTTCATACCATCCTTTCTCATATCCAATTTATTTAATTGTCTTATCTTTAGATTTCTTTTTAAAAATATCTTTATAATTTTATCATACAAGAGATAATGTCAAAAAAATAAATTCTGAATATTATAAAAAATATCATTTTTGCATCTTAATTTATTTATTTTAACTAATCTACTTTTCCATTAATTAATTTATTCATTTTAATATTTAGACTAAAGTTAAAAAATTTCTTACATAATTTAATTGAAATAATTTTTTATTGCTCCTTTGAAAATATAGTTTAAAGTTCAAAATTCAAAAATATTTATCATAAACAAGGGCATAGCCATGGGATGGTATGGCCCTGGCCTCTCTAAAATGAATTTTTTTATTTAGGTCCTTTAATTTTTTTAAAATTTTAAATTAGTAAAGTTAAAATTGTACTTTAATTTTTTATAAATAATAAAATTTAATTTAATCTTTTAAAAATTATAAAAATATAAGCTATTCAAATGATAAAATTATATTTTTACTACCATAAAAATTAAAATTTAATTTCAGACCCTTAAACAAATATTGCGATCATAAAATAAAAAAATATAATTTAAAATCCTTTCATGAAAATCCATAAGTATTTGGGTGATTATGGATGGGGGCATGGGGCTTTCTCGTCTCCTGTTTTTTCTCAAACGATTTCTCTACCAACATCACATTCATAGACTGTGACTTAGGGGGTCTTAGCCTGAGGAAAACAAAAAGAAACCAAATCTATTGCTTTTTGTCAGCCTGAACATGGAGACATTTGAAGTAGATCAATTATTGTCGTAAAACTATAAAAAAAAGTGGCGGAGATTTCAGACAGGACACGTTCAAAAGAAAACCCATCAGCGGCTTTTATGATCAAAACCTACCCGAAAATGTCACGGTAGAAAACCACATGGGTTCTGCAAAAAGCCTTTGGATTCTGCATGCAGTGAAAAAATGTTGTGTTTCTCACTTAGACCACAGAATCACAAATATCCAGAACCAACAAAACTGTATTAAAAATATAGCTTAAATTTCATAATAAAACATTTATCATAAATATAAATAAAGTTAAATAATATCTATCCTAATATTAAAAATATTTTAATGTTTGTCATAAAGATAAATACTATTATCAAAAAATAAATATTTATTTCATAATTATAGATATTAAATGATTACTTTTATATTTCAAATCTAAGTTCATATATCTTATTTATTATTAATATTGCATTTAATTGTGTTCAATATAAAATAAATTTAATAATAATTAATTTATTTTTCCCTCAAAATTATTTTTAAAATTTTTAAAAACTGGTATGTAATTTAATTTATTTTATGTAATAATTTTTAAATATTTCACTTCTACTTAAAAAACTATTCATATTACAAAAAAAAAATTAGTGAATTATTTTTTATTTTTTAATAAGTCAAATATATGCTTTTATGTTATTTAAAACTTTATTTTGTACCACCAAAATATATTATTTAAAATTTTATTTCTAAAATTAAAATTATTAGATATATATAATATGATTTCTAGGATTAAAAAATTTAAAAATAAAATTATTTTAAACTCTATTATAACAATTTTATCTTTCAAATTTACTTCCTCATAATTAAAGCATAAATTATATTCATAACATTACAAATATATTATATTTTAAAAACTTAGTATATTTTTTAATTTGGTTATATGTTTTAAATATTATTTTATTAATAATTTTATTTAATATATCGTTATTTAAAAAACAATTTTATAAAACATACGAGTAATCCGTACATCACATGGGATAAAAAAACTAGTATATTATATTTCGAAAACTTAAGTATATTTTTTAATTTGTTTATATCTTTTAAATATTGTTTTATCAATAATTTCATTTAATATATCTTTATTTAAATAATGATTTTATAAAACACACAAGCAACCCGTGCATCACACGAGATAAAAAAACTAGTATATTATATTTCAAAAACTTAAGTATATTTTAAATTTTGATTATATCTTTTAAATATTGTTTAATCAATAATTTTATTTAACATATCGTTATTTAAATAATAATTTTATAAAGCACACTTACAACCCATGCATCGCACAGGATAAAAAATTAGTTATTTATATTTGAAGCTTTGAATATTCATTTTCCTGAAATGTTTGTCAGACATACATATATAAGATGTGATTTTAGAAATATCTAATTACATAGATCATATCCATGTCGAACACGTCTATATCCGTCTTTCACATTCAAGAAGCAATATAGGTTTAAGTTAATCATGTTTGTGTAAACTATTTCATGTTGTACTAAATAGGTTTTGAGGTGTTCATATAGTGTGCATGTTATTTTTGTGTCATATTATGTTTTCTTTATGTTTTTCAGGTCATGTTGGATAATACTTTTATTAAATCTAATTAATAAAAGATATGTAAATATCACATAATTATATGACGTGAGCATGGTATGAATACATGAGTCTGTCAAAATTTATATAAGATATTAGTTTACAATGTTAGTAATCTCACGTTATTAACAAATATATAGTATAATAAATTTAAAATAACCAATTCTTTATAATCTAGGTAATTAAATTGGATGCTTAGCTCACTATATAGCTGAGCTTACTTATTGAACTTTATAAATATATGGTTGAAAGATAGACACTAGGGTTGTGTGATAATTGTTTTTATATATAATTGGTTAGGGTTTCCATGAATCAAGCATTACTTTAAATCTAAGCATTAAAATATTTGAATTTGGTTAGCTTCATGTTTCGAATTACTCAAACTTAATTTAACAATGTCTAAATTAATTTACAAATTTCTCATTTAGATCCTTCTTCCTAGTCAATGATTATGGGTTATTTTGGGTTAATTTTTTTAACATTTAATGCATTGATTTTATTGAACTAATGTTTTCTTTCATTTTCTAACATTTAATGTATTGGTTCTATTGAATTTTTTAAAAAAATCGTTAATTTTAATTTTTTTAAATATTTAATTGATGGATAGATATCTTACATATGGTTATGAGTTGCTCGAACTTAGTCAAACTACTTTCAAGTTTATTTCCATCTTTTAAGTGCCAAATCATTTTGGAACTATTTGAGCCAAAGACTTTACTTCAATAAGGCAGTGAAATAAATTATGTATTTGCAGACTATTATGTTGCTTGTAAACTTAATTGAACTACTTAAGTTTATTTCCATTTTTCAAGTGCCAAATCATTTTGGAACTATTTGAGTCCAAGAATTTATTTCAATAAGACAGTGAAATAAATCATGTATTTGCAAACTATTGTGTTGCTTGTAAACTTAATCGAACTACTTTCAAGTTTATTTCCGTCTTTCAAGTGCCAAATCATTTTGGAACTATTTGAGTCCAAAACCTTACTTCAATAAGGCAATGAAATGAATTATGTATTTGTAAACTACTGTGTTGGTTGTGAACTTAATTATATTTTTAGTTCATTTTCAACCTCTAAGAGCCAAATTCTATGTTCTAAAGTTACAATTACTTGGACTTCGTTTTAGTCTTATTAGTTACACAGTTTAAAAGCTTGTTACATTTATACGGCAAACACAAATTGCCATCTCATACATGCACGAATAGGAGCAAAGGCAAAAGGAGTAGGCAAATTCCTGGTCGTCCTAAAATATAAAATTTAAAGTTTAATCCCATGATAGATCAAAAAATTTTGAATAAATACATAGTAAAATTATAATTTACCTCCCCATGAGATAATATTTTTGAGTTCATCCTGTACACATAGGTTTTCAGTCAGAGGGTGAAACATATTAAACCCTTTTGAAAATACTTTTATTATAATAAATTTTAAAAGAACTAAAACATTTGAAAAAGGATCATCTCATGCATAAGCAAAGGTTTTAAGTTTGGGGTCAAACATACTCTTGAAAATCATTTTATCATAATAACTTGTTTTTAAAATGTGAAAATTGACCACCTCACATATATGCAAAGGTTTTCGTTCTAAGGTCAAATATACTCGAACCCTTTTTGAAAAATAATTTTAGGCATAAATATAATTGTATCTCTTAACGTTATTATTTCTTTTGGATCATTTTGATCTTCGATCTTCAAAATTTAGTCATATTGTTTAGTTTTAGATGAAAAAGTTGACTAGGTCACTAAAATTTTTATGACATTAAAGTGGCGGCCTACTTGATAGTTCAATTATACTTCATTGCTATCATGAATAGTTTTAAAATTATATATATGATTTTTTTTTTGTAATTTGTTGAATTTTTTATTAATTTCTATTTTTTTAAAATTTTTATGAATTACTGGTGGACTACCACACGAGTTGTCACATTAGTTTCGTTAAAATTTTCATAATCCATTCAACATTTCCATATGATAAAAAGTAATTTAACAAAAATTTGATGGTTGAAGGCCAAAATAATAAAAAAGTAAGCGCTAGGGGTTAAATTTATTATTATGCCATAATTTTATTATAATTTAGAAAAATAAAACCTAAAAAATTTGAAAATTTAATAAATGGATAATATATATTTTTGCTTTGAACTTGACAACTAGACTCACTTTGGTACCTACACTTTTTAAGTCCACTTTGGCACTTCAACTTCACAACTTGGTTCATTTTGGTTAAGGATGGCAGTGGATTGTTTATTTGTAAATTTTAGATTATCTGAATCCAAATCCACAAATCTACCAAAAATCTGAATCTGCAAACTATTTGACTTTTAATATCCAAATCTAAATTTGAATTAGATCTCATTATCCGCTGGATATCCGACTCAACATTGATTAAAATATATAAAGTTTTACTTCTTGCAAGATTTAGACACATAACCTTTAACAACTAAAGCTATGTTTTAACTATAAAAAATAATCCTCAATTTTGTTTAAAGTTTACACAAACCAATGAATAACATATAAATATCATTAATTAAATATAATAATTAATAATACATTTAAATAGAATAATTAATAATAAATTTAAATATGTCTAAAAAAATTTATCAGAAAATTATATCCCAATTAACATATTATTCTCTTAAATCTCATGTAGCTTTTTTGATGTCCACGCAACCAACTAAAAAATTGAATAAGGCAAGTGCACCTATCAATTAATAGTATAGCTACAGTGAGTAAAGATATCGTTCCCATGAAGACTGAAAGTACAAGTAATTACTGTCTTTCTATTATTTAACTGAATAATTCGAGTGTTTGATTAAAAACTAAAATTAACTAACAAACCCGACAAAGAATAATTTAGAAAAATTATTGAATAATAACCATGAAGCGAAATAATACCCAAGAAAGAATCTGCCTAGATTTCATCTGTCACTATCAATCTAAATTACACAATTTCTTTACTTAGTATCTTTATCCGTAGAAATCCCTAAATTATGCTAATATCTCTTTCGAGAGTAAGAGCAACTGACTCTAGGTTGATTAATTAAAATTTCTTTCTAATTAAAACCCCTATTATCGCATTAACTCGTGTTATGGATTCGCCTATTAGATTTGACTCTAATCTGATAGATTTATGTCGTCCTATTTATAGGATTGCATACAATTCCACTTAATTACGCTAGATCTACTCTTAAACATGGTCTACTCCTCCTCTGATTTAAACACATCACACGTGGATCAATAATCTAGAAATATCAAACCAAGAATTAAGCACACATAATTGAGAACAATATCTAAGTATTTATTGCGTAAAATAAAAATTAAATGACAAAATCCATCATAGGGTTCATCTTCTTAGGTATTTAGAAAAATAATTCATGCTTGAAAATAAAAACATCCCAAAGACAGTATATCCGAAAGAAATAAAGAAACTCATTATAATATCCTGAGAAATCAACTGGGAGTCTTCAATCTTGACAGAAATTTGCTTTACAATCACCTTCAATGGTGTTTTTTGGGTTGTTTTCTTGAGTTATTCTATGACGGCTCTCTCATATCTTCTTATTTTTGTCATATATACGTCTTAGAATGCTTGAATAACCTAAAAAATGTGATTTCCTGCAGTTTAGGGTGCAAATTCACGCAATCGACTTGGCCTACCACATGGCCGTATGGTAACCCATATAGCTAAGCCGGTCGTGTGGCCAGGCCATGTGCAAGGGGCCAGCCTATGTGGCTACTGTACCTTGCTCTAATTTTTCGATTTTCGCTCATTTTTCACTCCAAAATACTCTCCTAAGTATAAAAACATGAATTTAAATGATTAGGAGCATAAAATTCACCATTAACATCGAATAATTACGCAAAAATGCATTAAGAATGAGATTTAAACATGTTACTTTTAACACTTATCATTTTCTTAAATCATATTCTTTTCTATTTGTAAACCTAACTGAACAATAAGATGGAATCATTTGAAGTTCTAGATTTGTGATTATCTCTTTTATTATTTGATCAATTCAATTAGTTAACATTTTTTAAAGAAAAAATTAATTAATATTTATATAATTAAAATAAATATTATGATATTAATTTATTTTGTATTGTGACATAATTATATTTAGTATATATTATTTTATATAAAATAATATACATACACATTTAAGGACATATAATATATTAATTGTTATATAATTAAATTATGAATGTAAAATAATTATTATAACATTGTGATATTACAATGTGTATTCTTCTATTAACAATGCAACTTAAACCTTAAATATGAAAATACTTGTATATAGGCTACACTCCTCTATTACATCAACTAGACTCACTCCCACAAAAAAGATCTTTTTACTGGCCAATCCTAATTTCAAACAGATCACTTTTCCTCATTTGTTTCTCTTTTTTTGTCTTTTTTATTAGTGAAGGGGATTCTTAAGAAAGCTTTTTGGCCAATCAAGTAGAATTTGGTACATGGCAATGTTAATTCCAGCCAACAAGACAAATGGAATTTAATATGTAACCCTGCGATAAAGAATGAGTGCGAAACAGGATCATAAGTTTGTCCAAGTTGCAGATTAAGGCTATAGATGATCAAAAAGAACCTTGAATTTTGACACAACTTGAAACGTAAACAAATTCAAGTTAGATCTAAGAATTTAAAAATTAAAGGAAGCAATTAAAATAGATAATTAAGATAGAAAAAAACAATTAAATAAATCAAATATTTGAATAATTAAATAGGAACAAAATAGAATAAAGATGAAAATAAAGAAGATAGATAGAAAAGATGAAGATGGCATGTTGAAGTTTTAAGGAGCCTTGGAAACAAGCTGAATCCACAACCCCTCTTCAAACGACTCCAATTTCCCCTCCAATAGAGAAAACCTGGCATGAAAAAGCTTGAAGATGATCCCCACAATCTGAAAAGATTGTCAACACTTGTAAAGGAAAACTAAAGAAAAATTCTTAAAAAGAAAATTCAAAGAGAATTTTATTAACTCAAAGTGAATAATGAATGAATTTATTATGTACAATGAAGAGGCATTTATATAGGTTAGCTAAGTAAATCCAAATAAAACTTTTAAGTATATTGAAACTCTAATTACCCTAAACAAGAAGTAGTTTTAAATTAAACTTTCTTGTTCACATAAAAAACCCCTAAATAACTTAAAATACTTAAAAATTATCCAAAATTTGGAATAAATAAATAATAAAATAATAAAAAGTAATAAATACAATATTGTGCTCGTATATAATAAAAATTAAGCTTGAAACTCAAACCCAATATGATTTAAACTCAAACAAAAGGTGATAAAATTGAAAGCCTATTCTCTCCTCAGCCAAAAATAGGCTTTTCATCTAATTACGACCCAATTTTTGTAACCAAAATACCACAAACCGTCTAATTTTGATTGATTTTGAGGTTGGACAATGACTACCTTTGCAGTAATCTTTTTTTCCTGATAGTATTAGAAAGAACATATGTTTTCTCCTTACTTATTGGTTAATTTGTCCCCATTTAATTATCTTTCGCACATATTTTAGCATTTTCAATTTAGTAAATTTCATTTTATAACTCAGTGGATCTTAGCCTATTTATCCTTAATTTTGTCATGTTTTGGTCCTGATGTAGCTGCATGACTATTTCCAGATTGCGCCCAGAATTGTTGTCGCACTTGACAGCTGTCCGGATAAGAAAAAAATGTGTGCGCTATCCAGTCTGGTATAACTAACTTGCACGTACAGAGGCAGCATGATTCTAATGAAAGGACACCTAGGCTATTTGGAAGAATATAAATATTCACGTGAAAAAAGAGAGGTTTTTTTTAGTAGGATATCATCTTCTTCAACCTATTTTTTTGAAGCTTTTTGACTATGGCGGCTTAAGCCTCCTACAAGGAGCCGAAGTGAAAGGGATGCAGATTAGCTCTTGACAAGGAGCTTAGAGTATGACACAAAACAGAGTTGAGAGATCAAGTTAACATTTTCTAAGAATAGTACTCTCCACTTGTTTCTTTTATATTTCTTTTCTAAACGATAGTGTTTACTTTCTATTTCATGTTTGTACGAAAGTATACATGATTTTTGGTTTAAATGTTATTTTATTCACACTTACATCTACTGTTTAATATTTGGGTTTGAATGGTTTTAGCATGGAAGTGTTATTGCAGTCACTGACACTGGAAAGTGCAGTGACAGTTTAAGCTAACAAGCATGACAACGGAAATTGCTTGAGGATTAAAGGAATTAATCCACTTGTTCTTAATAGTGTTCCATTGCCATCATCGGAAGGTGTGGCTAATGTGCATGTTTAAGTCTTTAATTAAATATAGAAGTTAAGCTTGGTAATATATTCATTGCAATTTAATGCATCGACAATCACCTATCCTTTTATACCTTGTAAGCACTTAGTATTCTACTGACTATTTACGTTGGGGATCCCGGTTTATCATTATCATATTTTATCTTATTGTTTTCAAGTTATTGCTTCGACAACTACTCTCACAATTTATCTCGTGTTTATCTATTTATTGCACTAACATTGATAGACAAAAGACAACCGTCCTCGTGGAATCGATATCCGACAGACTCATATCTGTTTACTATACTTGCATCGACAGTGTACGCTTGCACATTATTATTGTGACATTAAACGGCCAATCAAGTTTTAGCACTATTATCGGGAATGGAGTTTGTTTGATGTTTATTTTTGTTTGTTTTTATTTCATAATATTTAGTTGTTATTATTTTTCTTTTTGTCGCTATTTTCACATTTTATTTTAGGTGTTGTATGACTCGAAACAATTTAGAGTTTATTGTTGATTTTGATCCAGAAATTGAAAGAACCGTTCGGAGAAGACTTCGAGAACAAAGGAATATGGCTTTACGAAGAAACAATGAAGTCATACCTCCGATGCAGTACCAAAATGCTAATGACCCACCATTGCCACAAGACGCTCAAATACAAAATTAGACTATACGAGATTTTGTAGTACCTGTCTTGGATGACTTACAACCGGGAGTTGTTAGGCCAGCAATCCAAGCTGGAAATTTTAAACTCAAGCCAGCGATGTTTCAAATGTTGAATTCTAATGGGCAATATGCTGGACTGCCACATGATGATGCACAAGAGCATCTTAAATCATTTTTAATGATTTGTGCTTCCTTTAGTTAATAAGGTGTTCCTGATGACGCTTTGAAGATGCAATTATTTCCTTATTCCTTGCAGGGAAGAGCTCGTACCTGGTTCCTTGGGCTACCTACTGGATCAATTACTTCTTGGAATGCATTAGCAATACAGTTTGTTTTGCGATTTAACCGACTGACAATGAATGCTCATCTCCAAAATGATATTACAGCTTATCATCAGCTAGATGATGAGAATCTTCACACTACATGAGAATGTTATAAAGCTTCGACGTTATCCCATGCACGACGTTTAACAGGAAACACAAATTGAGATTTTCTATAATGGGCTGAATGCACAAACGAGGAATCTTGTTGACGCATCAGCCAATGGTCATTTGCTAGATTTTTTAAGAACATCGATGAAAACAATACACACAAGCTTCTCTTTCTGACCCGTTAGTAGTTCTTAAGGCTTTAATACGGGAGCGTATGACTTGCACAGAAGTTATTGTGCAAGGGAATTCATCTTCTATTCGGGTGTTGGAGCCACAATTAGGACAACTTGCTTTGAATCTGAATACTCGTCCACCGGACAGACTACCTAATGACACAAAAAATCCCAGTCTGAGGGGGAAAGAACACTACAAGGCTATCACTATCAAGAGTGGTAAACAAACTGGGGAGCCGACTACAGACTCTACTATAGCACCTCAAGATACTAGTGAAGTGATCCCTGGTGAGAAGGTTGAATCTTAAGAGCTTGTCGATGTACCAGAAAAATAAGTTCCACAAATTGTCACTCAAATGCCTAATGTCTGACCCTCAAAACTGTCAGTGCAATCAAAGGTGTCGACGCAATCAGAAGTATCTCTACCTTTACCTTTTCCACAAAGATTCAGGAAAAAGGAGCAAGATAAGCAGTACCAACAGTTCTCGGACACACTGAAGCAACTTCAGGTCAATATTCATTCAGTAGACATTCTTATGTAAATTCTGAATTATGGAAAGCTTAAGAAGGAGCTCTTGTCCAAGAAGAAGAAGCTCATTGATATGAAAACTATTGCACTCATAGAAGGCTGTAGTACTATTTTGACAAATAAGTTACCACCCAAAATGAAAGATCCTGGGAGCTTTACTATCCCATGTTCAATTGGCAACCATTATTTAGGTAAGACTTTATGCGACTTGGGAGCTAGCATCAACCTAATGCCACTATCTACTTTCAAAAATTTGGGAATTAGTCACATGAAACCTACTGTAGTGACATTACAACTTACAGAGTAATAAACAAATTGGGGAGCCGAATACAGACTCTACTGTAGCACCTTATGATACTGGTAAAGTGATCTCTGGTGAGAAGGTTGAATCTTAAGAGCTTGTCAATGTACCAGAAAAATAAGTTCCACAAATTGTCACTCAGATGCCTAATGTCTGACCCTCAAAATTGTCGACGCAATCAAAAGTGTCGACGCAATCAGAAGTATCTCTACCTTTACCTTTTCCACAAAGATTCAGGGAAAAAGAGCAAGATAACCAGTACCAACAGTTCTCGAACACACTGAAGCAACTTCAGGCCAATATTCCTTCAATAGACACTCTTATGTAAATTCTGAAATATGGGAAGTTTATGAAGGAGCTCTTGTCCAAGAAGAAGAAGCTCATTGATATGGAAACTATTGCATTCACAGAAGGCTATAGTGCTATTTTGACAAATAAGTTACCACCCAAAATGAAAGATCCTGGGAGCTTTACTATCCTATATTCAATTGACAACCATTATTTGGGTAAGGCTTTATGCGACTTGGAAGCTAGCATCAACCTAATGCCACTATCTACTTTTAGAAATTTGGGAATTAGTCACATGAAACCTACTGTAGTGACATTGCAAGTAGCTGATCGATCATTGGCTCAACCTGAAGGGCAAATTAAAGATATCTTAGTTCGTGTGGACAAATTCATTTTTTTGGCTAATTTTATCATGATTGTAAGGCAGACAAGGAGATTCAGATAATCTTGGGAAGACCATTTTTAGCGACCGGACGAACTCTTATTGATGTCTACAAAGGTGAACTGACCATGCAACTTAATGATGAGCACGTTACCTTCAGTGTTTTCGAATCTATTCAATACAATAATAAAGAAGAATGCCATATTGTTGGCGTGCTAGATGATCTATTAGAGGAAGAATTTAATGACCAAAGCACAATACTTTCTGAGGAGTTTGCAGTGACATTTAATAATGAATTCTAAGATAATTGTGACACCATGGTTGAAGCTAAAAATATTGAACTTAGGCATGTATGGCAGATTGAATCCTTAGACTTAGCCAACATAACAGCTCCAATTTTTCAAGCCATCTATCGACGAAGCTCCTACTCTGGAATTGAAACCACTACCTACTCATCTTAAATACGTCTTTCTTGGTGCTAACTATACTCTCCCAGTTATTGTCTTTGCAACACTAGATGCAACTTAAGAAGATAAATTGGTCCATATTCTTAAGCAACATAAACGAGCTATTTCTTGAAGTATTACGGATATCCCAGGCATTAGTCCATCTTTTTGCATGCACAAGATCACGTTGAAAGATGAAGGCAAGTAATCGATTGAGCAACAAAGAAGATTAAACGAGAAGATGAAAGAAGTTGTTAAGAAATAAATTATAAAATGGCTTGATGCTGAAATTATTTACCCTATTTCTGATAGCAATTGGGTAAGTCTAGTGTAATGCATTCCTAAAAAGAGTGGCATCACTGTAGTTAGCAACGAAAAACACAAATTAATTCCTACACGCATTCCTACGGGATGGTGAGTATGTATGGATTATCGTAAACCTAATGTTGCCACAAGGATGGACCACTTTCCACTTCCTTTCATTGACCAAATGTTAGACAGGATGACTGGAAGAGCCTATTACTGCTTCTTAGACAGTTATTCTGGGTACAACCAAATTGCTATTGAACCGGAGGATCAAGAGAAAACAACTTTCACCTGTCCCTTTGGTACTTTTGCTTTTCGTCGTATGCCTTTCGGTCTTTGCAACACACCAGCCACATTTCAAAGGTGCATGATGGCAATATTCTTGGATATGATTAAATATTCTTTAAATATCTTTATGGATGATTTCTCAATCTATGAGAATGGCTTTGATCATTGCGCTGACAATTTGGATAAAGTATTGCAATGATGTGAAGACACACATCTTGTTCTAAATTCAGAAAAATGTCATTTCGTGGCAACTGAAGGCATTGTGTTAGGTCATCGCATCTCTAGTTAAGGCATTAAAGTAGACAAAGCTAAAGTGAAAATCATTGAAAAATTACGTCAACCAAAAAATGTGAAAAGTATTCATAGTTTTCTTAGGCATACGAGATTCTACCGAAGATTTATTAAAGATTTCTCGAAAATTGCAAAACCCTTATGCTCATTACTAGAATAGAATAAAAAATTCCTCTTTGACGATGCATGTCTAGAGGCATTCATTGAATTAAAGACGCAGCTACTAAATGCACCCATTATCGTTGCACCAGATTGGTTTCAACCTTTTGAAGTTATGTGCAATGCAAGCAACTTTAGTGTGGGTGTTGTTTTAGGATAGCGTAAGGGAAAAATATTTCACGTCATCTATTATGCTAGCAAAAATCTTACAGAGGCTCAAATCAATTATACCATTACAGAGAAAGAATTGTTGGCTATAGTCATTGCTTTTGAAAAGTTTCATTCTTATCTTGCCGGTGCAAAGGTTACTGTATTTACTGATCACTCAGTGTTGAGATATCTTTTTGGGAATAAGGGTGCAAAACAAAGACTAATTTCCTAGATCTTACTGTTGTAAAAACTTGACATCAAGATAAAAGACCGCAAGGGTTTAAAGAATCAAGTTGCAAACCATCTGTGTCGATTGGAAGTTGGTAGCAAAGATGGAAACATACTTCAAATTGTTGATGCATTCCCAGATGAGAAGTTAGTTGCTGTAGATGCAACCCTTTGGTATGCAAATTTGGTTAATTATCTAGTGTGTGGAAAACTCCCATTGGGTGTCACAGGCCATAAAAAAAGAAAGATTTCTTCGTGAAGTAGTGAAGTATCATTGGAATGAGCCGTATTTGTTCAAGGTATGCAATAACAACATTATTCGATGTTGTGTTCCGGAAGAGGAGATTCTTTCAATCCTGAAGCACTATCATGATGCTCCTTATGGAGGTCATTTCGGTAGCATGCGAACTACTGTTAAGGTTCTCTAATCAGGATTCTACTGGCCTTCATTATTCAATAATGCCCACAATTTTGTGAATCAATGCAATAGGTGTCAACGCACTAGTTCTATATCTCAACACAATGAAATGTTGCAGCAGCCAATTATAGAGGTTAAATTATTCGATGCTTGGGGTAGGGATTTTATGGGATCATTTCCAAGTTCATTTGGAAATCTTTATAATATAGTAGTTGTTCATTACGTCTCGAAGTGGGTTGAAGTTGTTGCAGTCTCAAAGGATGATGCAAAGATAGTGCTTAAATTTTTTCACAAGCATATACTTACCCACTTTGGCACACCAAAGGCGTTGATTAGTGATCAGGGTACACACTTTCATTGCAACCAAGTGGTAGCCACATTGAAAGATATGGATTTAATCATAGAATGGCAACTACTTATCATCTGTAAACTAATGGACAAGCCGAAATATCAAATCGACAAATTAGAAACATTCTTGAGAAGGTTGTAAACCCTTCGAGGAAAGATTGGTCTTCCAGACTAGATGACGCTTTATGGGATAGCATACAAAACTCCATTAGGGATATCGCCGTATCAATTGGTTTTTGGGAAAGCATGTCACTTGCCAGTTGAACTGGAGCACAAAGCAATGTGGGCAATTAATTAAGTAAACATGGACTATGAAGTTGCTAGAAAGAAAAGACTGTTGGATATCACTGAACTAGAGGAGATTAGGCGAAATGCCTATGAAAACGTTGCAATTTACAAGGAAAAGACCAAACGATGGCATGACAGAATTATTTTGTAGCGACAATTTATTGCGAGTCAACAAGTTTTATTATTCAATTCTAGACTGAAACTACACCCAGGTAAATTGTGTTGTCGTTGGTTTGGACCTTTCAAAGTTGTCAAAGTATTTCCTCATGATTCGGTCACAATCAGAGATTTACATGATGGACACTAGCTCAAAGTGAATGGCCAACGATTGAAACATTATTTTGGGAATATTGATCAAAAGCAGGCAGAGACCATTAAATTGGTCGAGAATTTTTAATTTTTATGGGATTTGTTATTACGTAATTATATTTTATTTTTGATTCTGCTTAAGTTTGTTTTACTTTTTTTATTCTTGCAGAATAATTAGGTACCATTGTCGACGCACTTGGGCTTTATTGCCAACACAATTAGTACTATTGTACTGTTACGTATGACTCACCACGAATGAAGGGCAGATCAAAATTTTTAGATCCCATCGTTTGATCAAAAGTGACCTAGCCTATCTGAGCGGGCGCAATTTTTATTGGACATATTTATTCCTGCCAGCTTTATATCCCTTCACAAAAGTCACCCCTTTCCATCTTCTTCTTTCACACGCTATAAACCCCATTCACTGTGCCAACTATAACAACTACAAAGCAACCATTTTTATTCACTTTATCTTCCCCAAGCTCATAAGTTTACAACTTTAAACCATCTTCACTCCACAAAACAAACAAAATATGGCAAGAACGAGAGGATCAGTCAAGAGAGCCACCAAGCCTGTTGAAGAACACTCATCATTTGCAACTGTAGTTTGTGAATCAAAATCCTCCATGCCAATGGAGAAAAAAAGAGCCAATGATATTTTTAAAGAAAGCGGCCAAGGACCGATTTCAAGACAACGTTTTGAAGAGAAATCTCCACCCAGAACAGGACATTCTCCTTTCACAACACCAAGACTTGGGCAAGCAATTCTACAAAACCATCTCTAAGCTAAAGTGGGAGACTTTCTGCACTCATCCTGGAAGTTATTCTCTTTCATTGGTACGTGAGGTTTATGCTAACCTTTATGACGATGAGTTAAATTTTATCTTTGTTCGAGAAAGCTTAATTCCATGGGATGCTAAAATAATCAATGAGCTGTACAACACTAAAGTGGATGTAGATGAACATTTTGAGTTTATTGAGGATATCACGGACAAAAAAAGGGACCTGTTGGTGAAGGATTTATGTGTTGAAAGAGCATTGTGGATGGATTCACATCAAATGAATTATGTGATGGACCGCCACTTCCTGACACTGCAAAGCAAAATCTAGTTTCATTTTGTCAACTGCAGGCTGCTGCCCTATACTCACAACACCACAGTCAACCCTGATAGAATGTGCCTGATACATTAAATTGTAAAGGGCAGAAAGATTGATGCCGGCGCAATACTCCGCCAGGAAATTGCTGACTACGCCGCAAGGTAAACTAGAATTTTGGTTTTCCCATTGTTGGTGGTGCTATTATGCCAATAGAAAGGGATTGTGACCCATGATGGTGAAAAGGTCCTGGAGAATAAGGGTCCGATAAATGAAGCCTCTATTGAAAGAATAACTCGTGGCAAAGATAAACCGACAGTGAAGGGGACAGAGACCAGCAAGACAAGGAAGGGTAAAACCAAGGCAGAAACCAAGGGAACAAACCTAACTGCAGAGACATCATTGTTGCGCAAAATGCAGGATCTCGAGAAGTTGGCCAATTCTATCAGCAATAAGCAAATCAGGCTTGTCGCTACAATAGAGGATATAGACATATCACAAAACTTGTTCTACGCTTATACCAAGGCCTATAACAACTCTATTGTAACCGAATTAAGTCAGTTAAGCCCGGCCCCACTCCTAGAATTTCTAGTGTTCCCACCAATCAACTGAGATTTTGAACCCTCATCCGATAAAGATGAATTAGGGGACTGAGACAGATCGATGGAATCCCCTCCCATTATGCATGTCTCTAATGATGAGAAAGAAGAGGACTCAATGGATATTGAAAAATGTATGTGAATGATTGATAGCCTGGTCGAGCGTTACTTCATTGCTAGTCAAAAAGCACCTGCTGTTGAGGAGGAAGTTGATTTGGGAGAGGAGGAAGTCTGTGTTGCAGTTGTGAATGAGAAGGCCAAGGAAGAAAATACTGAGAAAGAAGCTGCTAAGAATATTGTCAATGCATCTGAGTTTGTGGGTACAACTACTGATAATCTAGAGCGAGATGGAGCTAGACCAACAGATGTTGCAGAGGTACCCAATGAGCAGCACAACAACTCATTGGCAATAGTGGTCTATACCGGACCACTCAAGGTGACCTCTCCTATACAAAAAGTAGCCGATGATGCTAGGGTGGTGCCAAAAATTGAGGAGCAATCCAAGGACCGTGCGAATCCCAAAGAAAATAAGAGAAAGAGCTCCAAAGATAAAAAGCGCAAGAAGGAGGAGAAAAAGAGGAGGAAGAAAAAACATCGTGCAACCACATTGATGGCCGAGGAAAACAGAGTTAGTTTATTTTAAGTTTCAGTGCTAGTATTCATACATTGCATGTAGCTGGAATTTTCATTTTGTTCGTGCACATTGTCGTTGCATTTTTTATTGTCATTGGATTTTAATGTTAGTGCATTGTGGACAATGCAAACTTTAAGTTTGGGGGAATGCATATGGGGTTCAAAAATATAGCCACATTTCAAAAAAAACAAATTTGAGTTTAATGAAGCATGCAAGGTTTATTTGTGGTTAATGCAAATATGTTTGAAATTTTTTGTTACATTTGATGCTTAATTCTTGAATCATGTGAATTATCGATGAATGTGTTGGATAAATTTGACTAAATGTTGTATCTTTAATTCTTTGAGGAATGATTTAGGTTGCATTAGTAATGGATTACTAGTAGCAGTCCTTGAATCTTTAATGAATATACCTTTTACAACTGCTTATATATATAGTTATGAATAAGAGACACTCCAAAGTAGGTGTATTGTGAAATTTTAAAGAGGGAACACTCCAATGCAAGTGTTAGAGAAATGAATCTGGCCAAAGGCTGTCGCTGCATGAGTGTGTGTCAACGCAATTACGTACTCCCTAGGGGTTTGTTGCACTCCATCGTTACTTCTCAGGAACAAGGGTACAGTAATGCCACAATATCCCTTATTCACAAAAAAAGGAGACATTAATTGTACAATAAATGTTGTATTGGTAGATAGAATTTAGGATTTAAAGCATGATGCTGGTTTTGATGAAGTTGCAATCTTATTCATTCTTACTTATGTATTGTCGATGTAATATTCTGTCATCTGAATGTGACTCATTCATTGGGATTTTAGATGATTCAAGTTGCTAGAATGATCATTTGCCTTAGTGAATTCTTGTGTAGCCTTGCTAGTTTCTGTTTTACTTGAGGACAAGTAAATACTCAAGTTTAAGGGTTTGATAGTACTAGAAAGAACATATGTTTTCTCCCTACTTATTGGTTAATTTGTCCCCATTTAGTTATCTTTAGCACATATTTTAGCATTTTCAATTCAATAACTTGCATTTTATAACTCAGTGGATCTTAGCCTATTTATCCTTAATTTTGTCATGTTTTGGTCCTGATGCTGTTGCATGAGTATTTCTAGATTGTGCCCAGAATTATCGCCGTACCTGACAGCTATCTAAATAAGAACAAAGATGTGTGCACTGTCTAGTTTGGTATAACTAATTTGCACGTACAGAGGGAGCATGATTCTGAGGGAATGACACCTGGGCTATTTGGAAGAATATAAATATTCACGTGAAAATTAAAAAAAAAGGTTTTTAAGGGGATATCATCTTCTTCAACCTATCTTTTGAAGCTTTTTGACTATGGTAGCTTAAGCTTCCTACGAGGAGGTAACGTGAAAGGGATGCAGATTAGCTTTTGACGAGGAGCCCTGAGTGCAACACAAGAGGGAGTTGAGAGATCAAGTCGATATTTTTTAAGAATAGTACTCTCCACTTGTTTCTTTTATATTTCTTTTCTGAATGCTAGTGTTTACTTTCAATTTCATGTTTGTACGGAAGTATACATGATTTCTAGGTTAATTATTATTTTGTTCACTCTTGCTTCTACTGTTTAATCTTTGGGTTTGAATATTTTTAGCATGGAAGTGTTATTGCAGTCACTGACACTAGAAAGTGCAGTGACAGTTCAAGCTAACAAGCATGACAACAGAAGTAGCTTGAGGATTAAAGGAATTTAATCCACTTGTTCGTAATAGTGTTACATTGCCATCATTGGAAGGTGTGGCTAATGTGCATGTTTAAGTCTTTGATTAAATATAGAAGTTAAGCTTGGTAAGATATTCATTGCAATTTAATGCATCGACAATCACCTATCCTTTTATACTTTGTGAGTACTTAGCATTATGTTGAATATTCACATTAGGGATCCCAGTTTATCACTATCATATTTTATCTTATTGTTTTCAAGTTGTTGCTTCAACAACTACTCTCACAATTTATCTCGTTTCTATCTATTTATTGCACTAACATTGATAGAAAAAAAGACAACCATCCTCGTGGGATCGATATCCGACAGACTCATATTTGTCTACTATACTTGCATCGACAATGTACGCTTGCACATTATTAATGTGACATTAAACGACTGATCAAGTTTTAGCGTCGTTACTGGGGATGGTGTTTGTTTGATGTTTGTTTTTGTTTTTGTTTGTTTTTATTTCATAATATTTAGTTGTTACTAACTTGTTTTCTTTTTGTCGCTATTTTCACATTTTATTTTAGGTGTTGTATGACCTGAAGCAATTCACAGTTTATTGCTGATTTTGATCAAGAAATTGAAAGAATCGTTCAGAAGAGACTTCGACGACAAAAAAATATGGCTCTACCAGGGAACAATGTAGCCATACCCCCGATGCAACAAAAAATGTTAATAACCCATTGTTGTCGCAAGATGCTCCCATAGAAAATAGGACTATACAAGATTTTGTAGTACCTGTCTTGGATGATTTACAACCAGGAGTTGTTAGGCCAACAATTCAAGCTGGGAATTTTGAACTCAAGCTAGTAATGTTTCAAATGCTGAATTCTAGTAGACAATATGCTGGACTACCACATGAAGATGCGAGAAAACATCTTAAATCCTTTTATTGATCTGTGCTTCTTTTAGTCACCAAGGCGATCCTGATGATGCCTTGAAGATGCAATTCTATCCTTATTCCTTACAAGGAAGTGCCTGTACTTGGTTTTTTGGACTACCTGCTGGATCAATTACTTATTGGAATGCATTAGCAACACAATTTGTTTTGCAATTTAACCCACTAAAAATGAATGCTCGTCTTCAAAATGATAGTACTGCTTATCATCAGCTGGATGATGAAAATCTTCACACCACATGGAAACATTATAAATCTTTACTCTGACGTTGTCCCATGCAAGACATTCAACCAGAAACGCAAATTGAGATTTTTTATAATGAGTTGTATTCACATACAAGGAATCTTATCAATGCATCAGCCAATGGACCTCTGCTGGATTGTACTTATAATGATACTGTGAGAATTCTTGAGAGAATTGCTCAGAATGATTACCAATACCCTATCCCCAGAGCTGTACAAGCAAAACCTGCTCTAGGAGTTATTGAATTGGATGCAATAACCGCACTAAGTTCTCAAGTTTCTTCTCTCACAAACATGATTAAAAATATGCAAGGGGAGAGTGGTTTACATTTATACAAGTCGCTCAGCAAGTTGATGTTCCTACTTTTTCTTGTGAGATTTGTAATGACAACCATAGATATGAAAATTGTCCACAACAAGCAAAGAATCCATTTTATATTAGTACATCCGTAACAATTCTTATGGTAACTCTTACAACAACACTGCACGTAACCAACAGTTTTGGGGAACTCAGAATGCTGGACAAAATGCTACTACATTCAGTTATGAGAATACATCTACTCAGGGCAATTATAATCCCAGGTAACGGAACTACAATCAATAACAGTAGAACTACAATTAGCACACTCAGATGCATCCACAACAAGGCTAGACACATCTACACCAAAATCTGATGCAGCCACAACACTCTTCAATACCGAATCAGCATGTTTAAGGACATCGACAACAACCGTACACTCAAGCTTCTACTTTTGAACCGTTAGCAACTCTAGAGGCGTTAATACGGAAGCATATTACTCACACAAAAGCTATTGTACAAGGGAATTTATCTTCCATTCGAGCATTGGAAGCGTAATTAGGACAACTTGGTTTAAAACTGAATACTCGACCACCAGGCTCATTACCTAGTGACACGGAAAATCCTAGTCCAAGGGGGAAAGAACATTGTAAGGCTATCACTCTTAGAAGTGGTAAACAGACTGGTGAACCATTTCTAGACTCTACTGTAGCACCTTAAGATATGGATGGCGTGATCACTGGTGAGAAGGTTGAATCTGAAGAATTTGTCGATACATTAGACAAAGAATTTCCACAAATTGTCACTCATATGCCTATTGTCCAACCTTCGAAATTGTCGACGCAATCAAAGATATCGGTGCCAATAGATGTATCTCTACCTCTACCTTTCCCACAAAGATTTAGGAACAATGAGCATAACAAGCAGTATCAGCAGTTCCTGGACACACTGAAGCAACTGCAGATCAACGTTCCTTTAGTAGATGCTCTGGTACAAATTTCGAGTTATGAAAAATTTATTAAAGACCTCTTGTCGAAAAAGAAAAAGCTTACTGATATTGAAACTATTGCACTCACAGAAGGCTATAGTACTGTCTTGACAAACAAGTTTCCCCCCAAATTGAAAGATCCTAGGAGCTTTACCATCCAATGCTCAATTGGCAATCATTATTTGGGTAAGGCTTTATGCGACTTGGGAGCTGGCATTAACCTAATACCACTATCTACTTTCAGAAAGTTGGGAATTGGTCACATGAAATCTACTGCAGTGACATTACAACTACCCGATCGATCATTGGCTCAACCTGAAGGGCAAATAAAAGATATAACAGCTCGATTTTTGGGTCTAGTCGGAACAGTGGTTTCGGGAACACAAATTCGACGAGGAAAAATTTATTTTAAAATTATGAAATGGGTTTCATTATGATAGGAAGGTTGCATGAAAGTATTGATATGAAAATTTTATCGATTTAGTGATTAATTAAGGAAAGGACCTATTTGTATAAAATGTAGAAATTGAATTCTAGAAGCTAGAAGGGTTAAATAGTTATGATATTCAAAACTAAAGGTTCTTATATGGTAAATGGACTATCAATCAAAAGATGGTAGATTTTTATGGATGAATCATCCATGGAATTTGAGAAAAAGAAAAGGACTAAATTGGAATTTAGGGAAATTAAAAGATGATAATTAATTACATGGATATATCATCTTTTTCTATCATCTTCTTCCCCAAAATTTACATGGAAACCCTAGGAGAGGGAGAAGAGACTTTCTTGGCATAAATTGGTAAGTAATCATGTCCAGTTTTTAATAAATTTTATATTTTTGAGATCGAGATTACACGTTCTCTTTATTTGAAAAGTTATCAAGGTATGGAAATTGTGTCATCGATGAACATCCTGAAAATTGAAAATTTATGGTAGAAATTGAAAGGTTATTAGTAAATAAACAACTTTTACAAAGTGATTTTGGGTGAAATTGAGATTTAGGGACTAAATGGTAAACTTGTGAAATTCAAAGGTAAAATTCTAATTTTTGTGAAATCTATGAACTGTTATAAATACATATGAATTTCGTTTAGGCTTGAAAAGGGGATTGAATTCCATGAATTTCATTTTTCGAGCCTAGGGACGAAATAGGAATTAATGAAAAGTTTAGGGGCGAAAATGTAATTTTTCCAAATAGTGATTTTTGAACTAAATTGAATAATGTGAGTGTTAAATAAGTTAAATGTATTGTTATAAATCAAGAAAGACGAGAAATTGATCTTGATCGATAAAAAGAAAAGTGAGAAAAAGTGAAATTATGAAAGAGTACATTTAGCAACAAAACAGTTTAGACAGCAATAGCTGTGTGACTTTGAAAATTCACCAAAAAATTGTGGAAATTTAAATAGAGACTGAATAATATATGAAATTGAAGCTGAATAAGTCTATTTTGACATAAAAGAAACAGCGCAAGCAAAAGAGTTATATATTTTGAGATATTTGAAGTTTAGTTAGACAAAGTCAGAATGAGTTCAGAATCCCCTGTTCTGACTTTAGAAATTGTCAAAAATTGCACAAACATAATTATGGGATAAATTATGCAGAAACAAATAGAAACAATATCTGAAATCTATACAATATAATTAATTTTTAGTGAAGAGAGGTCAGAACCATTGAGCAGTGAAACAGGGGAAACTTTAAAGAATAAACTGTACTATTTGGCTAAACCAAAAATTTTGAAAATTTTGTGGTAAGAAGATATGTGAATCTAGTTTCAGCGAAAATTAACAGATCTTAATTTGAAGCTCTGTAGCTCAAGGTATAAATAAATTAGTGACTTTGACTCAGATAGACTGCTTGAATTTACATACAGGAAAATAGTGATAGTATGAAAAATGTTGTTTAAATGTGTTATACACATTAAGGATGTGGAATGGAGAGGAGGAGGAGGAAAATTGGGAAAATATATGAATGATTTGTGTATAATTGTCATATGCTTGATTATAATTGATAAAGGATGAAATAGAAATGATGCTTATAATTGTGCATTATTGGTCATGGTTTAAGCTCATGTCTGAAAATAAAGTTTCATAGTATGTACGTATGGTACATTCGGTATATGATTTGACATGAACTAATGTCATGAATGGTTTATGAATTAACACATGTTGATAAGCGTGATACATGAATAAATGTTGTGCTCATCCATGCTTATAATGCTTATGCTATATGTGTATTTGGCCAACATATTTGGTGTACATGCTTAGGCTTTGGCCAAGTAGTGGTTGGATTATGCCACGTTAAATTTATAAGTTATGCATTGAAATGGTAAGTGCCTAATTGGAAATATACTTGTGATCATAAAAAAAGGGTGGTAAGGTTTAAATCATGTAATCTCTAGTGAAATGGTTTATCATGTGGTTAGTTCCAAAAAGAGTTATGTTTAAATACACTAGCTTGCGACTATGGTCGAATGATATGTTTATATCTTGTGTGATATGCATAGGAAATGAGTGTAGAAAGGTAATAAAATATTAAGTTTATATGGTTGAAATTTAATGATTACATGTTAATTTCATGAATTATATCTTGTATGATGAGATATATTTGTTGATGAATTGAGAATAAAATAACAATGCGAAAATAGAATAAATGATCAAATTGAGCGAAACGTCGGATTTGAGTACTTCTGATCAGTGACAAGTGATAAGTGGTAGCTTTAGCTACACTTATCTGATCAGTGATAAGTGACAAGTGATAAGTGGCAGCTTTAGCTGCACTTATCTGATCAGTGATAAGTGACAAATGATAAGTGGTAGCTTAGCTACACTTATCTGATCAGTGACAAGTGACAAGTGATAAGTGGTAGCTTTAGTTGCACTTATCCGATCAGTGATAAGTGACAAGTGATAAGTGGTAGCTTAGCTACACTTATCTGATCAGTGACAAGTGACAAGTGATAAGTGGTAGCTTTAGCTACACTTATCTGATCAGTGACAAGTGACAAGTGATAAATGTGATCCATGTAAGACCATGGTAGGGCTATGGCTTCGAAAAGTGCTAAGTGATCATAGCAAGACCATAGTTATACTATGGCAAAGTGGAAGTGAAGGACTCAATTTTCCGTAACCGTTCCCTACTTTGATTAAGGATGGTAAGTGACAAATGGGCCCAAAAGAATTATAGTAAATGGATAAGTGGTAGTGAATTTATACTAGGATGATGAGTTGAATTGATGCTAAATTGATATTTTCATTGCAAAATTGAGAATTTCATAAAAGTTTAAATGAATGGTACAATCGATAAAGGTTGAGTTAAATGGTAAATACATATTAAAATTGAACTTAATGATTTGAATTGTGAACATGAGAAATTTGTGAATTGAATGAAATGGAAATGAAGCATTGAATTATTAAGACATGTAAACTGCATGAATATGTATCGGGTCTTGTAGGTCTTATTTATTATGAATATAATAAGCATGTTAATAATTTGAAAGTTTTAATTTAGATGAAGTTTTATAACTCAGTTAAATACGTTTACAAGTGTATGTGTTCTAGTAATGCCTCGTACCCTATTCTGGTGTTGAATACGGGTAAAGGGTGTTATATTTATTGGTATCAGAGCTACGATTTAGTCAGTTCTCAGACTGAATGTAGCATATGTGAAGTTTGGAAATACATGCCATTATATAACCTGTGATAGTGTGATATCTCTCGACTCTGGTGAGATTTGTCTTATTCATAAACAGGAATGTTTTCTCAATCTAGCTAATTTCGATAATGTTGAAAACGATACTCAAGTATATGAATGAAAAAAAGAAAGAGAAAAAGAAAAACTAAAAGGTCAAATTGAGTAGAACGCAGGAATGAGTACTTTCGTTCAGTGATATGTGATGAATTGACGGAAAAGACCATGGTTTGACCATGGCAACATGTGAAAATGTTAATATTACTTCCGTGTAAGACCATAGATGGGCTATGGCTTCGGTGTGTGATATGTGATGATGTGCAAGACCATAGTTATATTATGACAATGTAAAAACGAAGTACTCAATTCCGTAAGACGTTCTCTAATTTGACAAATTATGGTAAGTGTTAAGCAAATTTTATGTGATAAACCATATTGAACAGTGAAATTGAGCTCAATTATGTGATCTCATCATTCAGAGATTGTGTTTGGCAGGTTATGTTAATAAATTATGTGTATGTGAATTTAAGTGACAGAAATTAAACAGCTAATGATTTTGAGCTCATTTACATGAATCTGTCATTTGAAATTGTGATTGACAGGAAGAATAGTAAATTGTATGCTTATGTATGGATATATGTATTTATGAAAGTAAGTTCGAGGCCTTATGACCTCACCATCACCCCCTTATCAGTATTGCTTTATAATGAAATTTTTACGAGAATCATGTTGAATAAGCTCATAAATGTGAACTAAAGAGTTCAGTGGCCAAATAATTAGTAATGCAAACAGAGTTGAGGATAGTGTAACAAATGAACTCTGTTTTAAAAGAAATATCAGATTGTTTTAAAGATTATACGGATTACGTAATGTCATGGTTAAAGAATAAGTTAAATTCAATGAGACAAAATATTCAGGTATGTTATCTAAAGAATGTATGTATTAACTGGAAGTTCTTCTGAATTAATTTTTGTTAGTGAATAGAATAATGTGAGGTTTGTGATAACAGAATTAGTTAGAGAAATGATAATTAAAATGGTAAAAAGCCTATGTGTGACGATTACAATCGAAATGAACACGATGATCTTTTCTAGATATTCTATATATTCTTTTATCCTTAGAGATATGTGTATAATTGTTCAGTTCTGATAGAGTTCTTATGTTGTGAGAATGTTAGCTAACTATGATGTTAGACGAAATCCCTTTTGGTTTTGTTGGTTTATGACTGGTTATTGTTCAGTTTTGCATGCATATTTAGAAAGTGCATTGTTTTGCTACGATGAAATTTCAGAGCTGAAATGTCGTGATTCTGGTATCTTGACTTTTCTTATTTTTGTGTAAGGAATTGTCATCAGCAAGGGTATAAATAATGAGAGTATAAGCTTAAAATTGTATGATGAAATTTTTCCTCAGGTAAATTTGAATAGAGTTAATGAGTTCAA
Organism: Gossypium turneri; assembly: GCA_008044935.1. Classification (NCBI taxonomy): domain Eukaryota; kingdom Viridiplantae; phylum Streptophyta; class Magnoliopsida; order Malvales; family Malvaceae; genus Gossypium; species Gossypium turneri. The sequence continues at coordinate 21,715,876 of CP032579.1, read as the reverse complement.
TCAGAAACTAATACGATTTAAAAGATCTCTGATTCGCATGCTAAAAAAAAAAAGAAAAGAAAATGTTGAAAGATTGTGTGTTTGAGTTGTATCCTTAGCATGAAGAAAAGAGTATTTTGATACGTTAGTGTTTGATAGTTGAAATCAACTTAGTTGTTTTATTAAAGTGAACTGAATTATCAAGATGTGATTTGAGTTATAAGTATTTAAGCATAAGCTTAGCTAAGGGAATAAATTCTATGCATTCACGATTGTGAAGACAGATAGTCGGAATGAAAAAGTTATATTTCAAAAAGTATGATATAGAGATATATTTATTGAAAAGAGATATACGAGATTAAATTGATTAATGATTCTGGAAAGTTAGTGAAATTGTTTCATGAGAGTTGGAAGTAACCTCTTCTGGTAAGATTTTCGAGGACGAAAATCCCTAAATGGGGGAAGAGTTGTAACAGCCTGATTTTTAGGTCTAGTCGAAACAGTGGTTTCGAGACCACAAATCTGACGAGGAAAAATTTATTTTAAAATTATGACATGGGTTGCATTATGATAGGAAGGTTGCATGAAAATACTGATATGAAAATTTTATCGATTTAGTGATTAATTAAGGAAAGGACCTATTTGTATAAAATGTAGAAATTGAATTCTAGAAGCTAGAAGGGTTAAATAGTTATGAAATTCAAAACTAGATGTCCTTATATGGTAAATAGACTATCAATCAAAAGATGGTAGATTTTTATGGATGAATCAGCCATGGAATTTGAGAAAAAGAAAAGGACTAAATTGGAATTTGGGGAAATTAAAAGATGATAATTAATTACATGGACATATCATCTTTTTCTATCACCTTCCTCCCCAAACATTACATGGAAACCCTAGGAGAGAGAGAAGAGACTTTTTTGGCATAAATTTGTAAGTAATCATGTCCCGTTTTAATAAATTTTATATTTTTGAGATCGAGATAACATGTTCTCTTTATTTTGAGGATTTATTTGAAAAGTTATCAAGGTATGAAAATTGTGTCATGGATGACCATGCTGAAAATTGAAAATTTATGGTAGAAAATGAAAGGTTGTTAGTAAATAAACAACTTTTACAAAGTGATTTTGGGTGAAATTGAGATTTAGGGACTAAATGGTAAATTTGTGAAATTCAAAGGCAAAATTCTGATTTTTGTGAAATCTATGAACTGTTATAAATACAGATGAATTTTGATTAGGCTTGAAAAGGGACGAAATAGGAATTAATGAAACGTTTAGGGGCAAAAATATAATTTTTTCAAATAGTGATTTTTGAACTAAATTGAATAATGTGAGTGTTAAATAAGTTAAATGTATTTTTATACATCAAGAAAGACGAGAAATTGACCTCGATCGATAAAAAGAAAAGTGAGAAAAAGTGAAATTATGAAAGAGTGCATTTAGCAAGAAAACAGTTTAGACAACAATAGCTGTATGACTTTGAAAATTCACCAAAAATGGTGGAAATTGAATTAGAGGTTGAATAATATATGAAATTGAATCTGAATGAGTTTATTTTCACATAAAAGAAACAGAACAAGAAAAAGAATTATATATTTTGAGATATTTGAAGTTTAGTTAGACAGAGTCAGAATGAGTTTGGAATCCCTTATTCTGAATTTGAAAAATTGTAAAAAATTGTAAAACAATAATTATGGGATAAATTTTATATGTTTATAATCCTCAATGAATCTATATTCAAGAGAAACAAATGGAAACAATATCTGAAATCTATACAATGAGATAATGAATTTTTAGTGAAGAGAGGTCAGAACTGTCGAGTAGTGAAACAGGGGAAATTTTAAAGAATAAACTGTACTATTTGGATTGACCAAAAATTTTGAAATTTTTATGGTAAGAAGATATGTGAATCTAGATTCATGAAAAATTAAAGGATCTTAATTTAGAGCTCTGTAGCTCGAGATATAAATAAATTAGTGACTTTGACTCAGATAGACAGCTTGAATTTACATGCTCATCCATGCTTATAATGCTTATCCTATATGTGTATTTGGCCAACATATTTGGTGTACATGCTTAGGCATTGGCCAAGTAGTGGTTGGATTATTCCATGTTAAATTTATAAGTTATGCATTGAAATGGTAAGTGCCTAACTAGAAATATGCTTGTGATCTTAAGAAAAAGGGTGGTAAGGTTTAAATCATGTAATCTCTAGTGAAATGGTTTATCATGTGGTTAGTTCCAAAAAGAGTTATGTTTAAATACACTAGCTTGCGACTATGGTCGAATGATATGTTTATATCTTATGTGATATGCATAGGAAATGAGTGTAGAAAGGTAATAAAATATTAAGTTTATATGGTTGAAATTTAATGATTACATGTTAATTTCATGAATTATATATTGTATGATGATCTATATTTGTTGAGGAATTGTGAATAAAATAACAGTGCGTAAACCAAAGAAATGATCAAATTGAGTGAAACGTCAGATTTGAGTACTTCTGATCATTGACAAGTGATAAGTGGTACTTTAGCTACACTTATCTGATCAGTGATAAATGACAAGTGATAAGTGGTACTTTAGCTACACTTATCTGATTATTGATAAGTGACAAGTGATAAGTGGTACCTTTAGCTACACTTATCTGATTAGTGATAAGTGATAAATGGTAGCTTTAGCTGCACTTATCTGATCAGTGATAAATGACAAGTGATAAGTGGTAGCTTAGCTACACTTTTCTGATCGGTGACAAGTGACAAGTGATAAGTGGTAGCTTTAGCTACACTTATCTGATCAGTGACAAGTGACAAGTGATAAGTGGTAGCTTTAGCTACACTTATCTGATCAGTGACAAGTGACAAGTGATAAATGTGATCCGTGTAAGACCATGGCAAGGCTATGGCTTCGGAAAGTGCTAAGTGATCATACGCAAGACCATAGTTATACTATGGCAAAGTGGAAGTGAAGTACTCAATTTTCCGTAACCGTTCCTACTTTGATTAAGGATGGTAAGTGACAAATGGGCCCAAAAGAATTACAGTAAATGGATAAGTGGTAATGAATTTATACTAGGATGATAAGTTGAATTGATGTTGTTATTTATGCTAAATTGATATTTTCATTGCAAAATTGAGAATTTCATAAATGTGTAAATGAAAGGTACAATCGATAAAGGTTGAGTTAAATGGTAAATACGTATTAAAATTGAACTTAATGATTTGAATTGTGAACATGAGAAATTTGTGAATTGAATGAAATGGAAATGAAGCATTGAATTATTAAGACTTGTAAACTGCATGAGTATGTATCGGGTCTGTAGGTCCTATTTATTATGAATATAATATTTTAAGGATATATTATGAAGAATTTTAAAAGCATGTTAATAATTTGAAAGTTTTAATTTAGATGAAGTTTTATAACTCGGTTAAATACGTTTACAAGTGTATGTGTTCTAGTAATGCCTCGTACCCTATTCCGGTGTTGAATACGGGTAAGGGGTGTTACAATAGAAGTCTTAGTTCGTATGGATAAAATACTGAAGCGCTGTGAGGACACACATCTTGTCCTGAATTGGGAAAAATGTCATTTCATGAAAACTGAAGTTATTGTGTTAGGACACCGCATCTCTAGTTAAGGAATTCAAGTAGACAAAGATAAGGTGGAAATCATTGAGAAATTACCTCCACCAACAAACGTGAGGGGTATTCGCAATTTTCTGGGACATGCGGGGTTTTACCAAAGGTTTATTAGATATTTTTAAAAAATTTCAAAGCCCTTGTGCTCATTGCTGGAATAGAATCAAAAACTATTTTTTGACGATGCATGTTTGGATGCCTTTATTCAGTTAAAAAAGAAGCTAGTGAATGCACCCATTGTCGTTGCACTAGATTGGTCTCAACCTTTTGAAGTTATGTACGATGCAAGCGATTTTGATGTGGGTGCAGTGCTAGGACAACGAAAATGAAAAATATTTCATGTCATATATTATGCTAGCAAAACTCTTACAGAGGCTCAACTCAATTATACCACTATAGAGAAAGAATTGGTGGTTGTAGTCTTTGATTTCTATAAGTTTCGTTCCTATCTTGTCGGTGCAAAGGTTACAACATTCACTGATCACTCGACGTTGAGATATTTCTTTGAGAAAAAGTATGCCAAACCAAGACTGATACGCTGGATATTACTGTTGTAATAATTTGACATCAAGATAAAAGACTGTAAGGTTCAGAAAATCAAGTTGTAGACCATCTGTCTCGATTGGAAATTGGCAACGAAGACAGAAACATACTTCAAATTGTCAACGAATACCCAGATGAGAAGATATTTGTTGTAGATGCAACTCCTTGGTATGATGATTTTGTTAATTATCTAGTGTGTGGAAAACTCCCATTGGGTGTCACAGGCCATAAAAAAGAAAGATTTCTTCGTGCCGTAGTGAAGTATCATTGGAACGAGCCATATTTATTCAAGGTATGTAATGACAACATTATTTGACGTTGTGTTCTGGAAGAGGAGATACTTTCAATCTGAAGCATTGTCATGCTGCTCCTTATAGAGGTCATTTCAGCGGTATGAGAACTACTGCTAAAGTTCTCCAATCAGGATTCTATTGGCCGACATTATTCAAATACGCCTACAATTTTGTGAATCAATACGATAGGTGTCAGCGCATCAGTTCTATATCCCGACGGAATGAAATGTTATAGCAGCTAATTATGGAGGTTGAATTATTCGATGTTTAGGGTATGGATTTTATGGGACTGTTGTAAAGTTCATTTGGAAATCTTTATATATTAGTAGCTGTTGACTATGTCTTGAAGTGGGTTGAAGCTGTTGCAGTCCCAAAGGATGATGCAAAGCCAGTGCTAAAATTTTTTCACAAGCATACACTTACCTGCTTTGGCACACCAAAGGCATTGATTAGTGATCAGGGTACACACTTTCATTGCAACCAAGTGGCGACTGCACTAAAAAGATATAGAGTTAATCATATAATGGCTAATACTTATCATCTGCAAACCAATGGACAAGCCGAAGTATCAAATCGACAAATTAAGAACATTCTTGAGAAAGTTGTAAACCCTTCGAGGAAAGATTGGTCTTTCCGATTGGATAATGCTTTATGGGCATTAGGGATGTCGCCGTATCAATTAGTTTTTGGAAAAGCATGTCACTTGCTAGTCAAACTGGAACACAAAGCAATGTGGGCAATTAAGCAAGTGAACATGGACTATAAAGCGGCTAGAAAGAAAAGACTATTTGATATCACTGAAATAGAGATGAGGAGAAATGCTTGTGAAAATGCTACAATTTACAAGGAAAAGATCAATCGATGGCATGACAAGATTATTTTGCAGCGACAATTTATCACGGGTCAATAGGTTTTATTATTCAATTCTCGACTTAAATTGCACTCAGGTAAATTGTGTTCACGTTGGTCCGGACCTTTTTAAGTTGTCGGCCTATTTCCTCATGATGCAGTCACAATTTGAGATTACGTGATGGACATCAATTCAAAGTAAATGGACTGGGGCTAAAACACTATTTTGGCAACAATGATCAAAAGCAGGCAGAGGCCATTAAATTAGTCGAAAAGTTTTAATTTTTCAATTAGTACTCCTTGATTTTAGTTTATTTTATTAAAGTTTGTTTTCCTTTTTTTTTTTGCAGAATAATTAGGTACCATAGTCGACGCATTGAAATCTTACTGTCAACGCATTCCATAAGTCTGTACTACAATTTATAACTCATCAAAATGCAGGGAAATTCAGATTCCACTGTTGGATCAAATCCCACTCAGTCGTTTGATCCTTCTGAGCGAGCATAATTTCTATTGAACACAACTCTTTCTGCTAGCCTTATATCTCTCCATAAAACAACACGCCTCTCCATCTTCCTCTTTCATTCACTATAAATCCTCTCCCACTGTATCGACTGTAAGGCATTCAGGTAACCATTTTTATTTCTTTTCTTTTCTTAAGATCATATCTTTTTAACTATAAATCGTTCTCCCTCAACAAAAGATGTCCAAAACAAGAGGCTTGGTCAAGAAAGCCACCAAATCTGCTAGAGAACATGCGTCCTCTACTACCAGGGTCCGTGAATCGAAATCCCCCAGGCCAGTACAGACAAAAGAGCCAGTAATCTTCTTGAATAAAGCGGCAAAGAAACAATTTCGCGACAACATGTTAAAGCGGAACTTCAATCCTAAACAGGGTATTTTCCTTTTGCCACAACAAGACCTAGGTAAGCAAGTCTCCAAAACCATCTCGAAGTTAAAATAGGAAACCTTTTGCAGTCATCCTAGAAGCTACTCACCTTCACTAGTACGTGAGTTCTAAGTTAATCTCTATGATCATGAGTTTGAGTTCATTTTTGTTCGAGAAGATTTAATACCATGGGACGCTAAAAAAAATCAATAAGGTGTACAACACTAAGGTCGATGGACGAACACTCTGAGTTTATTGATGACATCATAGATGAAAAATGAGACCTGTTGGTTAGAGACTTGTGTGTCAAGGGAGCAGTGTGGGCAGGCTCCCATCGAAAGAACTATACGATGCACCGTCACTTCCTGACACTGCAAGGCAAAATTTGGTTTCATTTTGTCAACTATAGGCTCAAACCCTCCACTCACAGTACCACAGTCACCGTCGACAGAATGTGTCTGATATATTCTATCATCAAGGGAAGAAAGATTGATATAGGCGCAATACTTCACCAAGAAATTGCTGACTACGCCGCAAGGCAGATTGAGATATTGGTTTTCCCATCACTAGTGATGTTATTGTGCCTGCAAAAGGGAACCGTGCCCCGTGCTAGTGAAGAAGTCTTGGAAAATAAGGGCCTAATCAATAAGCCTCTGTAGAAAGAATGACTACTGGCAAGGACACATCGATAGTGAAGGAGGTGATGACCAGCAAGACAAGAAAGGGCAAAGCCAAAGCCGAAAAGAAAAGAACAAACTTGAATGCAGAGATATCATTATGGAGCAAACTGAAGGGTGTCGAAAAAATGGTAAATTCCATCAACAACAAGCAGATCAAGTTTGTCGCTATAGTAGAAGATATTAAGAAATCCTATAATTTGTTTTATGCTTATACCAGAGCCTGAAACAGTTCTATTGTAGCCACATTAGGCAAACTAAGCCCATCCGTACTATCGAAATTCTCAGTGTTTTCACCAATCATTCGAAATTATGACATATCTTTCTCGGATGACGACTTAAAAGACCAAGACAGATCGGTGGCGTCCCCACCCATTGTGCAAGTCTCAGATAATAAGAAAGATGAGGAATCCAATGACATTGAAGAATGCCTGCGAAAGATTGATAGCTCGTTCGAGGATGGTATTTTTGCTTATCAAGAGGACACTGTTGTTGAGAAGGAAGTTGCTGCTACAAAAGAGGAAGTTGTTGCTGAAGAAGAAGAAATTACTGAGAATGAGAAAGAAAAACAAGAAGAAGATTCTAGTTAGAGGACTGCCATCGCACCCGAGTCTGTGGGTGAAAATATTACTAATTTGGAGCTATTTGAAGCGAGACCAGTGGAAGTTGTTGAGGTAACCAGTGAGGAGCAATGCAATTCATTGTCAAAAGTGGTCTACATTGGACCACTCCAGGTGGCCTCTACTACGCAAGAAGCAACCGATGATACCGGGGAAGAGTCAGGAATTGAGGAACAATCTAAAGACCGTACAAATCCCAAAGAATAGAAAAGGAAGTGCTCCAAGAATAAAATATGAAAGAAGGAGGAGAAGAAAGAAACATCATGTAGCCACATCAACGACTGCGGATAACTGAGTTAGTTTATTTTAAGCTTTAGTTATAGTATTCATGCATTACATGTAGCTGTAGTTTTTATTTTAAGAAGTGTAAATTGTCATTGCATTTTTTTTATTGTCATTACATTTTCATGTTAGTGCATTGGAGACAATGCAAACTTTAAGTTTTGGGGAATGCACATGGGGCTTGGTCATGCACCCATAGTTCAAACTTTTTTCAAAAATGAAGCATGCAAGGTTTAATTATAGTTAATAAAAATTGTTTGAAAATTTTTGTTACATTCGATGCTTAATTCTTGAATCATGAAAATTATCAATGAATGAGTTGGATAAATTTGACAGAAGGTTGTAGCTTCAATTATTTGATGAATGGATTAGGTTGCATTAGTAATGGATGACTGCCATCATTCCTTAAATCTTGAATGAATCTGCTTTTTACAGCTGCTTATATATGTATATATAGTTATAAAGTAGACATGCTCCAAAGTGGGTGTAGTATGAAATGTTAAAAAGGGAACACTCCAATACAAGCGTTAGAAAAATCAATCTGGCCAAAGATTGTCACTGCATGAGTCTATGTCAGTGCAATTACGTACTCCCTAGGGTTTTGTTGCACCCCATCGTTACTTCTCAGGAATAAGGGTACAGTAATGCAACGATATCCCTTATTCTGAAAAAAAATATGTATATATATTTATAACATATAAATACTTAGTTTTATACAATAAATGTTGTAATGGTAGATAGAACTTAGGGTTTGAAGCATGATACTGACATTGATGAAGTTGTAACCTTATTCATTCATGCTTATGAATTATCTATGCAATATTCTTTCACCTGAATGTGATTCATCCATTGGGAATTTAGAGGGTTCAAGTTGCTAAAATAATCATTTACCTTAGTAAAATATTTGTAGCCTTGCCAGTTTCTGTTTTACTTGAGGACAAGTAAAAACTCAAGTTTGGGGGTGTGTTAGCACTACAAAGAACATAGGTTTTCCCCTCACTTATTGGTTAAATTGTTCCCATTTAGTTATCCTTAGCATACATTTTAGCATTTTCAGTTTAGTAAATTGCATTTTATAACTCAGTGAATCCTAACCTATTTTATCCTTAATTTTGCTAGCTTATTGCATTAATGTCGTTGTATGAGTTAATTCCAGACTGCGTCCAGAATTGTCGTCCCACTTGACAGCTGTCCAAATAAGAACCAAAACTGTGTGAGCTATCCAGTCTAGTATAACCACCCTGTACGTATAAGGACAGAATAATTCTGAGGAAAGGACACCTGTACTGTTGGAGGGGGACATAAAAGGTGGCGTGAGAAGAAAAAAGAGAGCTTTTTTCTCCATCATCTTCATCATCCTACCGTGAAGCTTGTGGCCATGGCAGCTTAAGCCTCTCACAGGTGAGCTAACGTGAAAACCATATGCAGACTAGCTCCTGACGAGGAGACCTAAGTGTGAGATAAGAGGGAATAGAGAGATTCAGTCAAGTTGTTTAAGAATAGTATTCTCCATTCGATTCTTTCTTATTTCTTTCTAAATGCTGGTGATTATTCTCTATTTTCTGTTTGTATGGAAGTAAACATGAATTCTTGGTTAAGTGTTATCTTATTCAATCTTGCTTTTATTGTTTAATCTTGGGGTTTGAATTTTTTTAACACGGAAGTGTTATTGCAATCACTGATACTGGAAAGTGCAGTAACAGTTTGAGCAAACAAGCATTACAACGGATATGAGTGAAGATTAGAGGAATTTAATCCACTTGTTCTTAATAATGCCATATTACCATCATCGAAAGGTGAGGTTAATATGCATGTTTAAGTCTCAGATTAAATAGAGGAGTAATGCTGGGTAAGATATACATTGAATTTTATTGCCTCGACAATCACCTATACTTTTATACCTTGTAAGCACTTAGTATTCTGCTGAAGATTCATGTTGGGGATCCCATTTTATCATTATCATATTTTATTTTATTGTTTTCAAGTTATTGTATCAACAACTATCCTCACAATTTATCTTGTTTATATCTAGTTATTGCACTGACATTAATAGACAAAAGACTACCATCCTTGTGGAATTGATAAATGACAAACTCACATCTGTCTACTATACTTGCATCGACAGTGTACGCTTGCACATTATTTCTGTGACGTTAAATAGCCGATCAATTAAGTATTCAAATGGCTCTATACGAGGCTTTATATGGTTGTAGGTATAGAATGCCTATTTGTTGGTCAGAATTGAATGAAAGAAGGATCGTTGGGCTAAAATTGATTCAGGTAGTAGAAAGTATTGTCAAGTTGATCAATGATAGATAAAAGGCAACATTTGATAGACAGAAATCATACACTAATCTAAAGATGAGAGATATCGAGTATACAGTGGAAGATAAGGTATTCTTGAAACTTTATCCATGGGAAAAGGTTCTATGTTTTGGTCACAAAAGGAACCTGAGTCCCAGATTTATCGTGTCCTACGAAGTTATTGAACAATTGGACCAGTAGCATATCCCTTACCCTACCATCGAAATTACAAAAGACTCATGTTGTATTCCATGTATCCATGCTCAGACGATATTGTTCGGATCCGTCTCATGTTGTATCATTCCCCACCTGGGCTAGACGTTATGATCGAATTGTGAAAACCAGATTAGCCACTTGTGTGACTGAAAGACCGACCGTTTCTTTGAAAACCATAACAACTCTCTTTTAAGAAAAATTATGGTGTACTCTTGTGTTAATTTGGAAAACGTTCATAATTTAAAACAATTGTCTTAAGTCATTTTCTTAGTGATAGCGTGGTTTTAGAAAACATGTTGCTCGTCATTTCATTCAACAAAATTTAACTATTTTTTTTTTACAACAGAAAACTTAATATATAACAAAGTTTAGTTAAACCGAGTATCATGTAGTGTCCAATTTCAAAACACATTTTTAAATCCAATCAATGAAATGAATATGCATACATAAAACCCCAAAATGAAAAAAATTATAACATTCCAAAAATTAGGGTTTAGTAGAATCAAGTTTGTGAATCGAGAGAAAGTGGTAAAGCCTTAATTTTTAAGATTATTATATGTATTTTTAGGAAATAAATAAGGTATTGGTTTGTTGGTTAAGTGTTAGTGAAATGTTCATTAAAACCCAAGTTCAAATTCCTTCTCTCTCACCATTTTTATTATTTTATAGATTCTGTCTTAAACCCTAGTCTGTAACATGCCTCGTTTTTCAAATAAATATTGCAAAATTATTTCAAGAATGAGGAAGAAGCCTAATGGTTAAAAGAAATAGGAGAAATCATGGAAATTAAATGAGGTCTCAAGTTCGAATCCTTTCCCTTGCAAAATAATTAAAATTTACAAAATCCCTTGTTTTTTAATATGTGTGCCATCCATACCCTTAAACCCTAAGCATAAATAAAAAATTTTATTTTATTTTTCAGCCTTTAATTCAATTTTTCCCTACCCTAGCCGTTCATCCCCTTCCTCTCCGCTTTTCTCTTCAATTTTCTTCTTTTCTCCCATTGTTGTCGTTGCCTACACCTCCTGTTTTACCATCTCTTTCTTCTTCTTTTTTGCATCAAGATTGTGCACCATCTCATTTACTCTATTGGTTTCATTTATCCTCATCTAAATCAGCCCCATTTCTGAAATCTTGAACCCTGAGACCAATCTCGAACATTGCCAAGAAAGTATTATTTCCGTTTCTCTCAGCTAGCTTGGGTAAGATCTCTTTTCTCTTCAATTTCTTGATTAATCTTGTCAATTAAAAAACAAAATTTCTAGATCTGGAATTTGGTGAATTTTAATTTCAAATTTATTTTTTCTAGATTTTAATGAGATCTCAAATCGTTTTAAAATTCAACCCTAATTTTAGCCACCATGGGTGGTGGTGCGTGCGCTTATATGCAAGAAAGGGGGTTGTTTTGTTTCTTGGGTCTTGACCATATTTTTCCATCATTAAATTATTTTCTTAAACCCTTCTAATCAGCCTTGAATCACATGTTAATTAGTTAAAGAAGTTATTGATCAATTAGCCAAGCGGATCCCACAAATCATGAAGCGTAAGTGCAATTAAAGATAACTAGTTTGTTATTTCGACATAGTTGTTGGGTAAAGGTTATGAATTGATTAAATGAAAGAATTTAATCATTAAATAGCTGATGATTTTCAAGTATATTATTGAATTAGGTGCTGACCCAAACGCCCAAATCATCCGTAAAGGCGAAGAACGATTGTACGTATGGTTCGCATCGATACAGTGTAAGGAATCTAACTAGTTTGGATTCATAAAGTAGTTATAATTTCAAAATTGGTATGAACTCATAAGCGGGTGTTTGGGGTATGTTTTAATGGTAAATTTATTAAATTTATACTGAATTTTGGTTTTTGTTCATTTAAGGAATTATTAAAGAAATTTGGAAGATTCGCTACTGTGCTGCGAGAAACCAAAAAATAAGGTTTGGGTCTTAAACTCATAAAATTGTTTAAAAATGTTAAATATCATGTTATATTTGATAAATAATCTTGCTGATTGAATTGGATTAATAGCCAAATTATTGATTTTGTGAGTAGCCGAACCAAGTATGTTTCGAGCCTTAAAAGATTGACATGATGGCAAAATTGTTAGTTTGATAGTATGAATGTTTAATTGAGTTTGTAATTGCATATTTTTGAGTTATAAGATATGAGAATGTTTGACTGAATGATAATGTGTTGAGATAAGTGTAACACCCTAAACCCACCTAGATGTTATGGCCGAATATGGCGATATCATATTGAAGTGTTTTTCAAAAACACAGTTTCATTGAAAACCCATTCCATACTAATTCACGTGTATTGAAAACTCAAGTTGTCTTTAGCAGTGTGTTGATCATATTAGTTTGTTACTATATTTAACACGTTATTTGATGCAGAAACTTTTACAGTATTTTATGAAAACGTGGTGTCTTTGAAAACAGTTACCTTTTGAAAACCCGCCTTTTTCTACAACTAGCAGTTTATATCAAACTAAATAAATAAAAACCCCAATTAAAGTTTATAACCTTAAAGAGGCCTTTTTACATAAAAATACTCAAATTCAATTACCTATAAATTAGAAGCTAAAAGCAAAAGCTGATGTGGTTGTGTGGCCATCATCGAGTCCTTCGCAGCACTGACCCACCTACAACTGGGAACTACCTGTACAATTAGACAGAGGGGTGAGTTTACGAAAGCTCAGTGTGTAATCCCCTAACAAGCAAACCGTCAATTAAACATTAGATAAATGTAGTTTGGGCCTGAGCCCGTTACAGTAATAGTCCAGTTCAGTGTGGGCCTAAGCCCTTTCCCGTAACAGTAAATGATTGGGCTTGAGCCCATCACAATGCTAGTAATCAGTTGGGTTTTTGCCCAACTTTAGTAATAGTATCGGTAGGGCCTTGGCCCACAACAGTAACAGATATCATTCATGCAGTGAACAGTATGTAATACCATTAATTGATGCAGTAACAGTACAATATCATTAATCAGTGCAGATATACAGTTAGAAGTCCTACCCAATCTAGACTCTACACACCACTCCGTCCCACCAAACACACCATGTGGGGATAAAATCGACCCACCCAGCCAGACACACCAAAATTAGCATCGGATGCAGCACTAAATAGTATTGCAGTAAAGCTGCCAGTAAAATATATGGCATATAGCCATTAGTAGGTCTACATTCGTCTTAAGTGACCCCTGTAACCTTATCAGTACGGTCATTTTACCCTATGGGGGTATTTCGGTCATTTTAACCTACGGGGGTATTTTGATCATTTTAACCTATGGGGGTATTTCGGTCATTTTACCCTATGGGGGTATTTCAGTCATTTTACCCTATGGAGGTATTTTGGTGCTTTTACCCTATTGGGGTATTTCAATCATTGTACCCTATGGAGGTATTTCGGTCATTCTACCCTATGAGGGTATTTTGGTCATTTTACCTATTTTAGGGTTTTGATGTCGATATTGACCTTTCGAAAGGTCCGCAGTCACCTCGAGCGACTCAGGTAACCTAAAAGGTCACAATAGTGAAAATGGGCCCAAGGCCTATTACTCGATTCGAGTGGGCCCACACGCATGTGCTGCCTGTTCAGCCCAAATTTTGCCACAGTAATGAGATCTACTTAGCCCCGTCAAGTATTTGCCACAAATCGTTAATTTCATCTGTGTGGGGCTCACAAGCCCAATGAGCCCACACGGCCCAACGTGGCTCATAACGGCCTAAGTCTATAGAAATGCTCATGGAGGCCTCTACAGTTTATCGCCCATGATTGGTAGGTTTGGCTTTCCACACGAGCGATCGCACACTCATGTGGTCTCAACGTCGTATTTCAGCTTTTCGGCTTTTGCCGTTCTATAGTTATAGTGGGGTGGTTACACACCTAATGCGATTTGTAGATTCCCTTTGTTCTGAACACTCTTATTCCGAAAATCAATGATCATCGCACCCTTGGTTCTCAGGCAATGTGCCAATCAACCTCGACCACCGCCAGTTAGGAATGGAAGCAATGCAAGCTGGAGAAAGCGACGAAAACCTTGAAAACCTCGCTGATCTCCCATCGAGAACAAGGAGTAAATGAGATGATATATAGCTCTCCACAACAACAACCTCCCCAAATCCCAATATCCCTCCTCAATTATCTCCAAATATCCCTCCTCAGTTCTCTCTATGACAAGTTCAAACTCCATTTAGCAGTATTTCAATCCAACTCTACCACCCACACGAATTAAGCAGCAAAATAAATACCCCCTTTTTTGATGCGCCACCACTTGAACCTTAGACCCCATGTACACTCCACACGTCCCTTACCACTAGACCAACAACTCCTTTGTATCATATTTTAACCATAATACTTTAAGAACCTACTATCTAGATCCAAGGATTTTATTCATTTAAAATAAAATTTTTTTTGCATAAGCCAAGGCTTGAACCCCTGACTTCTTAGACACTTCCAAACACTCCTAAACCACTTAACCACTGAAGTAGACATTCACTTATGCCACTTCCTTGCATAACTAAATATTTATGTGCAGTCTCCAAACTGTTCCCCTGATCAAAACCTATTTTTTCTAGGCCCAAAATTCGGGGTGTTACATTAAGCTTATGTATGATTTAAATGCATGAGATATTTGTTATATTGTGTATTGAAAAGGGTGCAATTTATGCACAATGAAAATCTATAAAATATGTAAAATTGAACGATATCGATTGATACCAACACAATAGTAATTTGAAATATTGGAACACTATTTCCATTTATTGAAAGCATGTGATTATTGTGGACATGCCGCTCATATTGAATGAATGTGAAAAGTCTTAAGATATGATTATGTATGAGATTGTGTGACATATTTCATATGCATTGGGTTGAAATTTTGTGGTTGACAGAAGAGTTTCATGGAGTACCGACAACATATTAAGCCCGTCTTATTCGTAGTCAGTGCACTGCACATGGAGTACCAAGGGGAATGGCAATTTATCGCATTTTTACTGGTAGCTTGTCTGCATTTTTACTGGCAGAATTTTTTGCATATTGTTATCGGTGGTTTTAACCACA
This sequence comes from Gossypium turneri, assembly GCA_008044935.1. Classification (NCBI taxonomy): domain Eukaryota; kingdom Viridiplantae; phylum Streptophyta; class Magnoliopsida; order Malvales; family Malvaceae; genus Gossypium; species Gossypium turneri. Next base: position 21,700,522 of record CP032579.1, on the reverse strand, counting down.
ACGGGCTTAAGCCCATAATGTTTTGGAGTTCGGATGACTAGTTCTGGGGAACTCGTGGTGTGTAGTGGATGGAATGGGTAGGAACCTTTGTGTATTGCATCATGCTCACGACATATTCAAATGTTATTGATTTGTGATATGTGTTGTATTGTGTTGTATTGAATGGTATCGAAATTAATGATTGTTACTCAAATGAATGATGTCCCACGCTCATACACCGTTTGACATTAATTTGATAATGGCTATGTAATGATATGAAATTCCTATGATGGTTCTATTTTCTTCCGTTAATGCTAATATATTTCACTGTATTTTATGTTTTTTCCGTTTAAATAATTGTTCGACTCACACTAAGCTTTTCATAAGCTTACCCCTAATAGTGTTTAACTTTTCAGGTAAACCTCGAAATTAGGACTGAACTCGGCATTCGGAGAATCACCTTGGACCTGGGACTATTTTTAATAAATATTAAATCAGTCTCTATTAGTTTTGGTTTGTAACTTTTAATTATTTCTAGTCTATGGCTTGGTAACTTTTCTTTTGGGGATTTTTGTATGCATGGATTACTCAAGCATAATAATCGAATAATGCATGATATTGGGCTTAAGTAAAATTTGATATTGCTCTCTAGTTTCCTCAGCATATTTTCTTCCAGGTATTTGATTTTATTTTCTTGTGTTGACTTTTTATTTTTAGTGTTTCTAGCTACTACTTCATTATCAATACTTATTCCAAAGTTAAGTGTTAAATTTCTATTCTAGCATAATATTTGTAATCTTGTAAGTTCTAATCAACTTCTCTGTGGATCGACCTCAGACTCTTGAGATTTTATTACTTGAATATAACCTACACTTGGGTTGTAGAACTAGAAATACACTGTCAAGTTTTGGCAGCGTTGCCGAGGAAGTTAAGATTTAGGTTACAAGTTTATAAGTATTCTTTTTTATGTACCTAAATTTGGCTTGTTCTACCGCCTAATTTGTTTATGCATATTTGGCATGGTGATTTTAATTCTCGTCGTTTAGTTAGAAAAAATTGTGAAACCTTTGTTGGTAATTTGATTGAGACACCTCCACATTCTCCAATCATGGATGAGATTGAAAGAGCTCCTGATGAAAATGAGATTCAACAAGTGCGCACCCTGTGTGATTACTTGCAACCTCCTCGAAACTCAACACCCTTTTGCTTTGTTTTACCTTTGAATGCAAATAACTTTTGGTTCAAATCTGGAATCATAAGTTTACTTCCTAATTTTCATGGCTTAGAGCCTAAAATTCCTTACTTACATCTTAAATATTTTGATGAAGTATGTGCCACCTTTAATAATCCACCTTTTGCTAATGAAATTGATAAACTCAAATTATTTCCTTTTCATTTAAAAGATAAAGGTGAAAATTTGGTTTAACAATTTAAAACCAAGATCAATTGGTACTTGGCAAGAAATGCAAACTAAATTTTTAAAGAATTTTTTTTCCAACACAAAAGCACCAATGCTTTTAAAAGACAGATTCAAAATTTCTTGCAAAATTCAAATGAACCATTTTTTCAATGTTGGGAATGTTTCAAAGATTTGTTAAGTTCTTGCCCACATCATGTTTTTGAAAATTGGCAAACTTTCAGTTTCTTCTATGAAGGTTTAACTCCCGAAGCTAAACAATTTGTTAAGATAGTGTGTAACTGAGAGTTCCTTGATAAAGAACCTGAAGAGGCCTTTGACTACCTAGAGCATTTGGCAGAAAATTCACAACCTTGGCACATAGTTAACCCTTCTGAATATTCCATTAGATCGAATATTGCTAATAATAAAGGAAAATATCACCTTATTTTAGAATATGATCTAAGTGCTAGGATGACTAGTTTAACTAGAAAGGTTTAAGCCATGGAGCTTAGGAAAGTACAAGAAATTAAACCAGGAAAAACTGAAGAAATTTGTGGTATTTGTGAAATCATGGGACATTCTACTATCGAATGCCCAAACATTTCACTTTTCAAAGAAATGTTGCATGAACAAGAAAATGTTGTGGAAACATTCAGAAAACCCTTTCATTCTCATACTCAAGCATTTACAACCCTCAATGGAGAAACCACCCTAACTTTAGCTGGCAGGATAATAATCGTGCTCATTTCCCCCATCCTCCAAAACCTCCCAAGACTCTGACCCAACCGTCTTCACATGTTAAATGTTTAGAGGATACATTGCAAGAATTCATGCAGACATAAACAAATGTCAACAATCAGACTTCACAAGGTATCAATGAAATCAAAAGCACCCTTTCTATGTTGACAGCCTCATTGCGCATTCAAAAAAAAGGTAAGTTTCCTGCTCAACCTCAACCTAATCCTTCTACTCAATGTCATATTTCTTGTCCTAAAGAAATCCAAAAAGAATATGTGAATTCTATCACAACTTTTCAAAGTAATAAGGCCATCGACAAGAGTATTTCTTCCAAAGCCCAAGAGCCCTCTCTCAGTTCGCTAAGTAGTGGTAAGGATGATTGCAAGCCAAAAAGTTCTAACAACTTAGACAAGGAAAATATGGGGTTTCTGCTCCTTTCCCTCCAAGATTACAGCCAATAAGGAATTTGAATCAAAATGCTAAAATTTTAGAAATTTTCAAACAAGTCAAGATTAATATTCCTTTATTGGATGTGATTAAACAAGTGTCGTCTTATGATAAGTTTTTGAAAGATATGTGCACAGTGAAAAGGAAACATAATGTGCAAAAGAGAGCCTTTTTAACTAAACATGTGAGTTAAATCATTCAGCATATCACTCCACCTAAATACAAAGATCATGGTTGCCCTACAATTTCATGCATCATTGGGAACACTATAATAGATCGTGCTTTGCTTGAACTTAGTGCTACTGTTAATCATTTGCCTTTCTTTGTTTATCAGTAATTAGATTTAGGTGAACTTAAGCAAACATCTATCACATTTCAGTTAGCTGATCGATTTTTCAAAATTCCTCAAGGGATAGTAGACGGTATGTTGGTTCAAATTGACAATTTTTATTTTCCAATTGATTTTATTATTTTGGACACGCATCCTGTCCTAGATTCTACTTTACAAATCCCTATTATTTTAGGTTGTCCATTCCTTGGAACTTCAACTACCTTGATTAATTGCAGGAACGATGTTCTAAACTTGTATTTTGGAAACATGACATTAGAATTAAATGTGTTTAACATTTGTAATCAACCTGCTAAAGATTCTGATGTACATGAAGTGGACTTCATTGAATAACTTGTCCATGAACAGTTCATCAATTCCAAACTATTCAATCCTTTGGAAAATTATTTAACTGAATTTGAAATTTTTGACGAAACAAAAAATCCATGCATTAATCCTGTCTTAAATAATTTTCAAGGACAAGATAAGAAATTTTATTAGAAACAGAAGTTTGAGGAACATCCAACAACTAAAGATGTTTTAACACATCAGTTGATCAACCACCCATGCTTGATTTGAAACAACTACCATGTGATCTGAAATATTCATTTTTTGGTGAGAATGAAATTTTTCCAATCATAATTTCCTCAAAACTTGATGCACACCAAGAAGGTAAGCTACTGAAATTTTGAAAATGCATAAAAATGCATTAGGATGGACCATCATAGCTAACATAAAAGAAATTAACCCTCTGATTTGCACACATAACATTTATTTAGAGGAAAATGCTAAACCCTCTAGACAAATGCAACTAATTCTTAATCCTAATATGAAAGAAGTGGTGAGAAACGAAGTCATTAAACTCTTGGATAATAGAATCATTTATCCTATTTTTGATAGCAAATGGGTAAGTCCTACCCAAGTTGTACCCAAGAAATATGGGGTTACTGTAGTCAAAACTGAAAATAATGAATTGATCCCAACTAGGACTATTATTGGTTGGCACATATGCATTGATTATAGGAAACTTAATTTAGTGACCGGAAAAAATCATTTCCCTTTACCTTTCATGGATAATATCTTAGAAATAGTTGCGGGGCATGAATTTTATTGTTTTCTAGATGAATTTTATTGTTTTCTTTACATGTCCTTTTGGCACTTTTTCACATCAAAGTTTGCCTTTTCAATTATGTAATGCACCAACCACGTTTCAGATATGCATGTTTAGTATTTTTAGTGATATGTTTGAACGCATTTTAGAAGTCTTCATGGATGATTTTTCTTTTTTGGTGATTCATTTGATGATTGCTTATCCAATTTAGAAAAGGTTTTAATTAGATGTAAAGAAAAAAATCTTGTTCTTAATTGGGGAAAATGTCATTTCATTATCACTAAAGGAATTGTTTTAGGACACATAGTTTCTTCAAAAGGGATTCAGGTAGACAAGTCAAAATTTGAGTTAATTTCCAATTTGCCAACATCGAAAACTGTAAAAGACATTAGGTTATTTTTAGGACACACAGGATTTTATAGAAGATTCATAAAAAATTTAGTGCTATATCTAGGCCTTTGTGTAATCTCTTATTAAAGGATAGTGTGTTTGGATGGACTGAAAAGTGTGAAATGACTTTTGGAAGTATGCTTACTTCTGCTTTTATTATGAAACCCCAGATTGGACTTTACCATTTGAAGTAATGTGTGATTCTAGTGATTACATTATTAGTGTTGTGTTAGGATAAAGGAAACGTAAGAAAACATATGTCATTTGTTATGCAAGTAAAACTTTAAATAGTGCTCAAATGAATTATGCTACTACTAAAAAATAATTACTTGTAGTAGTTTTTGCATTGTAAAAATTTAGATCTTACCTTGTTGGATCATCTATTGTTGTCTTTAGTGATCATGCAACTTTAAAATATCTTCTCTCCAAAAAGGATGCCAAACCTAGGTTGATTAGGTGGATTTTTCTTCTTCAAGAATTCACCATCACCATTCGAGATAAGAAAGGAGTAGAAAATTTGTGGCTGACCATTTGTCAAGACTTGTTTGTGAGGAATCTTTTGAAACTTCCCCAATTAATAATAGTTCTCCTAATGAACAAATTTTAAATATCTCTGTTATACCATGGTTTGCTGACATTACTAATTTTCTTGCGACAGGAAAAATTCCTTCTTAGTGGAGTTTACAACATAAAAGGAAATATTTTTCTGAGGTAAAAAATTTTATTGGGATGATTCATGTCTTTTCAAATACTACCCTAATCAAAATTTTCGAAGATGCATACCTGACAATGAGGTACATAGTGTCATTAATTTTTTTTTTTCATTTTGAGGCATGTGGTGGTCATTTTTCATCCAAGAAAATTGCTGCAAAAATTTTACAATGTGGATTTTATTGGCCAACCTTATTCAAGGACACTTATAATTTATGCAAACCATGTGAAAATTTCCAAAAATATGGATCCATTTCAAAACGAAACATGATACCATTAAATCCAATTTTTGTGATTAATTTTTTTTTACTATTGGGGTACTGACTTCATGAGACCTTTTCCATCATCGTTTGGTTTTTATACATTTTGGTTGCAGTATATTATGCTTCAAAATGGATAGAGCCAACTCCATGTCGAAATAATGATCACAAAACAATGATTAATTTTTTAAAAGAAAATATTTTAAGTCGATTTGGGATTCCTCAATCTATTATAAGTGATGGGCGCACACATTTTTGCAACAAAATTTTTGAATCATTAATGAAGAAATATACCATTAGACACAAAGTTGCAACCCCTTATCACCCTCAGACAAATGGACAAGTAGAACTTGCAAATAAGGAGATTAAGAACATTTTGGAAAAACATGATTAACCCAACTCGCAAAGATTGGTCTCTAAGACTTAATGATGCATTATGGGCTTACCGAATTGCTTTTAAAACATCATTAGTCATGTCTCCCTATCTACTAGTTTATGGAAAACCTTGTCATTTACCCATGGAAATTGAACATAAGGCATATTGGTCTATTAAAATGCTTAACTCCAATCTTGATGATGCTTCTAAGTTGTGAAAGTTGCAAATTAATGAACTTGAAGAACTTAGAAATGATGCTTATGAGAATTCAAAAATAAATAAAGAAAGAACCAAAGCTTTTCATGACAAGATGGTGTTAAGAAAGACATTTGATGTTGGACAAAAGGTTTTGCCTTATGACTCCCGACTTCACTTATTTCCTGGAAAACTAAGATCAAGGTGGAGTGGTCTATTTGTTATAAAGCATGTGTACCCTCATGAGGTAGTCGACATTGAGAATCCAAATAATGGTAATGTATTCAAGGTAATGGAAAAAAGACTCAAATTATTCCTTGAAAATCAATTTGCTCAAGATGAAATTCTTTGTCTTTCTGATCGTTGTTACAATAATGTTTAGGTGTAAATATATATATTTTACTAATTAGGAATTCATATTATAAATATTATTATCGTTGTTATTGTTACCATTTATTACAATTCTCTTTTGTTTTTTTTTTTTGTTTTGTATTGTTTTTTTTACCCCCGGTTAAATGGCGTATAACGGTACTCCGTGGCTTTAATGTTGATCCTATCAACTACCCATAAAACTAATATAGTATATTCTTACTTTTAAATTTTCTCCAATCTAAATCCTTGTACTCTTCTCTCTCATCTCGTTTTCTTGGCTTTCAAAGTAATCTAATTTCTTTTTCTCAAACTTTCTTTGATTTCAAAAAGGATAACATTGTTTCAAAGTTGCACAAACAATTTTCTTGTCTCCCCAGAAATATGATAGTGAAGCTTTACAAGGTTAGATGCGAGAGATTAAGGATGCTCATGCATAACGGAATGCCTACAGACATTCGAGTGATCATTGAACGAAAAGTATGATTTGAGAAATATCTTCTTGTTTTTCATTTACCTGGCACAAGTAGGAGTAGTTATGCAAGAAAGCGAAGAGCAAAGCACCTTGAGTGATTTGTAGCAAGTGTCCCAAATGGACCTATAACAATCAGTGTCAATCTATTGGGATGGCATCTGTAAATCGAGAAGATAAATAATGTTCATTAATGACAGATTAAGTAAGGAGAATTTTAGAGATATCCAAATTTCTCTTGAGACCCATCCTAGTCGAGCAGTGCAAAAAGAAATTCTTGATTTATGGTCTTAGTTCCAATATGACTAGAATCATCTTGGAAATCTGATGATCAAATACCTTGTTTGCCAGTTTATAGGAAAATTGGATGGGAAGCTGATCCTTGACTCATAAAAGACGTTTAAGCCATTACTAGATGTAAAATCGGAGGAAGATGTGAGCCACAATCACAACTACTGTAAATAATTCTCAATCTTTAATCTTCATTTGCAATAATCATATGTTTCTTGCATTTTACATTATGTTTGTATCTATGTTATTTATCTTGATCTCAACTATTTGAAAAAATAATAATAATTAAAAACAAAAACAAAAAAAGGCGATTGTTAATATCAATATTTTATTACTATTTGTTTTTAGATTTTCTGTTACGCGTGATGATTTTCTCTTTCGTATTATTATCTCAAGATTCATGCTTTTTTGTACCTGATAACTAATTGTGACATGTTCCTTTCTTGAATTTTTTGAATTTTTCTTCTCGAGAAATATTTGCCTCTGACTTGTTTGATTTTTTTCTTGACATCTTATTTTCTCTTTCTATTTTATTATTACTCTATGTGGGGTCCAAACCTTATATAATTTACTACTTCCTCATTCACATTCAAACATTCAAAAAAAATATGGCAAGTTCTTCAACTCAAAAGTGTGAAAAGATTTGTGTTTTTTTTTTTTGGTGGATCTTATCCAGGAAAAGACAAAACTTTTATAGATATGGCTATTAAAATTGGGCGACGTACTACCCAATGAAAAAATTAAGTTAATCTATGGAGGGGGAAGTATGGGTTTAATAGGACCAGTGGCTACATCGGCATATGTTAAAGGGAGTTCAGTTTTGGGAATAATCCCAAGAGTGTTCAAAGAAAATGAACTATGTTGACTGACTATCAGTAAATAACTACAAGTTTGAAGTATTCATGAACGGTTAGCTATTATGTTCGAAACTGCAGATGCATTCATTGCCTTACCTGGAGGTTTTGGTACATTAGATGAAACATTTTGCATAACCTCTTGTTCATCTTTCTTCAAACATAAAAAACTCATAGGTTTGCTTAATGTTAATGGTTATTATAACAATTTGCTCTCATTTTTAGATAATGTTGTAGAAAGTGGATTTGTGTTTTTAGAGGCAAGGAATGTCTTGATTGTTGCGCAACTATTGATGAACTATTCATTAAGCTTCAAGCTTTTGAGTACCATCCAGATCTAATCACTCAACAAATTGTTGCATCAAGAAAAAGGAAAAGAGATTCTGACAAACAAGAAATGGATTTAACTTTGTCTTTGTGACATTATTCAACTTTTGGGTTTATCTTATATTTTTACATTTATCTATGTATACATTGTCGTGTTTCAGTTATAACAATCTTGACCAACTATCACAGGTGATATCCTCTAAACTTCACTTATGATTTTGACATTGAGGACAATATCCTAATTTGGCAGAGGGTAGGGGATACTTTTTTGAAAATCCTAAGTCTCTTTAAAAAAAAACACTAGAGGTTGTTATTGTAATCAATGTGACAGGGTATGGAAAATAATCTTGAGACTACACCTTATTAGAATGTCTACCCTTATTATTATTATTATTATTATTATTTATTATTAAATATATATTTTAAAACACAAGTAAGGAGTGAATAGCATTCTTGAATTGCATCATTTCATGTTGAAATGGAGGATAAGGAGTAATCTTGACACCCATGTTTCAATTTTTTTTTCTCTTTTTTAAAATAATTCTTTATCAATTTTGTTTCCTTTTTTTTTTTTTTGTAGAAAATGTTTTGCATGATCATTTAATATATCTAGTACTTTTGAGATTTTAACATGCTTGCGAAGTACTAAAGTATGTAAGCTTGAATAATTGATGATTATCGAGAAATTTGTTGTTAATCTATTATAGAATGTGTTTCATGGGTTGTGTGGAATTAGGTTTTGTTAGGACTTTGGGTTTTTCCTCTTTGAACTTTCTTTGAAAAAATTATCTTTTGAATTTTCTTTGATACATTGTCTGTCTTAGATGATATGCATGACTTGTAATGGGTTGTAAGTAATATATTAATCATGATCTTAGAATCTATTGGCTTGTTACCTTAAATATAATGGGTATTTCCAAATGCATGATAAGGGAAGACCTAGGCAATTTCTTTAGATCGTTTGAGGTTTTCAAGCAAACCCTTGCATAAAATTTCTTAGTACCCTAATTTAGCCTTTTAAGATTTTTTTTTTTCGTTTAATGTTGTTATCTTAGCCTATAAAGCCTTAATTTCTAAATCTTAATCCTTTTGCTTACCCTAAGTATTTAGTGCTTATCAGACATATTCCTTTAGCTTAAGTATTAAATGAGATAAGTAGAAATATTAAGGTGGATACTTTAGGGTGAGAAAATGAATAAAGCATGGCTTCACCATACGTTGTATTTACATCATGGAAAATTTAAAAAATCAAAAGAAAAGGACTATTTTTTTTGTTTACCTATTTTATCCATGTTTTATTTGAAGGGTAGAAAAATAAAGAGATAAAAAACAAAAAGAGGGAGTTGAAAATATAATTAGTGCTCATATAGGGGAAGTAGGGAATGATACTTTAAGCTTTTTATGATCCATAAGTAACTAATGCTTAAGATTTAAGCCTAAATTGACTTTTCATCCTACCTTAGCCCTAGCTTAATGTTACAAGCCAAAAGACCTAGTGAACTTGTTATTCATATTGGAATCAAATTAAAGGAGAGGGGAACTTTTAATGGACTTATGAAATCATGATTATTATGCTTAACTTACAATCTATTATTGTTTAATGTGTTGATAAGATTGCACACAGGTAATTGCACACAAATACGGAGGTTTAAGGTTTCTAATTTTGCCTAATTATATAAATATTCATGTGACTATTTATATTTTGTCTAGCATCTATTATTTCTATTTTCATGTAAAAATGTAAGTGTGGGGGTATGATGAGTCATCACCATGTGATTGTTTTGGACTATATCTTACTTACACTTGCTTGGTTTCCTGAGCATTTTTATATGTTTTAAATTTATTTTAGTGATTTGATATCTTTTTTGTTTGTATTGCAAATATTGTGTATTTTTAGTGTTTTCATGCATTTAGTTTCAACAACATATTCCATGTAGAATTTGCATGTAAAACAAGTTTGGGAAGAAGACGTCAATACATGGAACCATGAGATTAAATGCACTAAGACTAAAGCTGATCCAAGATGATGAGTGAAAGTTCAAAGCTCAAAAGATTAAATTTTTTTAATTTGAACACATTCAGAACTTTCGGTCAGAACACTTCCTAGTGTTTCGATCATGCCTCGAGCCTTAGAACTCCATTTTGAGTGTACCTTATATCTTCGAAAAGGGGATTTGAAGATCTATTCAAATATTGAAACATCAAAACCAAAATGCATCAAAAAGAAATCCAAAAGTAAAGATATTGTTACAAGTTTCACATTGATGGATAGTTTTGACGCATTTTCGTGTTTGGCTCATATCTCCCAACAAAATTGGAATTTGAAGTTGAAAATTTTTACAATATATAGACACGATACAGACTATCAATCAACTCTCTTTGACTTTTCCCATTAAGAGTCGTTAACTTGGACAAAAGGAATAATCTTTTAACATGTGACAAATGCCTCAAAAGATGACAAAGAAGTAGGCCTAGAAATTTTTTATTAGCAAGTCCTTTGTATTTTCATTTTCCTCTTAACAAATCTCTATAAATAGCCTTTCATTTAAAAATAGGAGGCATCTTGAAGTTGAGTTCAAGATCATTTGCTTGTTAAGTTTTTGTTTGTTTCATTAGTCGTGTAAATTTTCAAGTTTCTTATATCTAATATGTCTATTTCATCTCAATTTGAGTTGTTTACTTTTGCTATGTTATTTTAAGTTTTCAATATTTAGGTGAAAGGGTGAAACTCTTGGGAAATATTAAGGTAAATTCCATACTCATCATTTGAGCTAAAATTAATTATCAATCACTTGTTATAATCATACTTGTAAAGTAAGATATTTTATTTGTTATAGACAATATATGGCACAATGAATGCTTGGATAAATTAACCTTGATTTTTTTTAGACATAAAAATTGGTGTAATAAATATTTGAAATATTTTTATAATTTTTGAAGTTATCAGGTGATTATAATACCATATGGTTGGACTAAACTTAAATAGTTGAACTATCATATTGCACCATCCTTTGCTTAAGGATTCATTTGCCAAATTCTTGGACTTTTGGACAATAATTTTGGACACTTCATTGATGGACATACCTTTGCTCATGGATTGATATTCTTAATTAGCGGGCGTACATTGCTAGATCATCCAATTGGGACCTCCATTTATGTGTGTATTCTAATTGAGTAATAACATTGAGTATTAAATTTTAATATTAATATGACACTAAGAGTTGATCCTCTAACCTCAGCATATTTTCTTCCAGGTATTTGTTTTTATTTCTTGTTTTGACTTTTTATTTTTAGTATTTATAGCTACTATTTTCATTATCAATATTTATTCCAAAGTTAAGTATTAAATTTCTGTTCTAGCATAATACTTGTAATCTTGTAAGTTCTAATCAACTTCTCTGTGGATGGACCTCGGACTCCCGAGATTTTATTACTTGAATATAACCTAAACTTGGGTTGTAGACCTAGAAAGTCACTATCACAATGTGATATGATTCCCAACCCATCCATTTGCTATACACCACGAGTTCCCCAAAACCCATCTACCAACTCCAAACATTGCGAGCTGAGCTCGATGTGGTTAAACCATCATTATAAATAATGCAATTATATTGCCAATCATAATACGATGCACTAATAACATTAATGCGGACTTAATTTTCCCCCATTACTCCACGAAACTCCTCCATCATCCACAGTATCCCACCCCATGCATATGCATTATGTCGTATGAGATGCAAACTAGAACTTGTTCCCATTATAATCACATTTCAGAGGCATGATTTACACACCTTCATTATCGTTCATTTGCATATGGTGATGACACTTGTAACACCCCAAACACAGCCTAAACATTATGGCTAGATCTGGAGAAGTCACCATGATCAATTATGAAAATTCATAAATAAATTGAGGCTTGTAGAAAATGCTAGTTTTTGATAAATACAATCCCTAGTTTATTTTAAAGAAAACCCATCTCTTTTACTTATTTTGTAAATTTTGTTGATTAAATTTATGTTTATAAAACACTTATGTTTGCAATGAAACTCTTAGTAAAATTTAGTTTTGAGAAACACGGTTTGTTTTCAAAAATTCAACATTTTGCTGATAGAGTAATTATAATTTAAAATGATTAAAAGATTCAAAAAAATAGAAAACCAAAATTCCAAAACAAAAATAGTCCCAAGAGTCCAGAGTAGTCCAACAGTATCAAAATAGAGTAAACAAAGTTTAAAGTAACACAAATTAAATGTGTTTATCTGAGCTCCTGTCGCACCGACCCGTCCTATGTCTAGGGATTACCTTAGAATGAAGCAAACAGAGAATGAGCTTACAAGCAGTGTGTAACTTACTATAATTAAAATAGCAGATAAAATTCCAGACATGCGTTCAGATACCAATTAGACGAATTTCATAGACAGAAATAGAAACAGATGCATATCAGATACAGATACAGATTAATTTCCTACCCCCATCTGCTACACACCAGCTCTGACCATCCCTGTACACCAATTAGGGTATTAAATACCCAACTAGCCCTACACACCAATTAGTGTCTGCATGACACTTTTCAGAATATTTGCAGCCTAGCAACCAGATCAATAGGCGATATACCGCCAAATATGGATATGCGTAGCTAAGCCACGAAATTAGGCAGATAAATTAAACTATCAGCAATTCCTCCATAAACATATTTCTCACCCCAATGCATATGCAAAACTAGCCAGACATCACATATGTGTATGACATACATGTTTTTCACATTAGATTAGATCATACTTAGCATATAACAGATCATGCTATCACATATAACATACTACTCATCCGTTTACTAGTCATATTAAACAGTAACAGAGTATCAGAAATCATGGTTTATAGGCAATTTTATACCATGCGGACCCTACAAAAGGGTTATATTCGATTCGAAGGACAACCATAACCCTAGGGAAAAATTTCAAAATTTGGGCCCACACACCCGTGTAGCATCGACAGTCTCAATTTTGGCTTTCAGTCGTTTGCTAATTTCTTGAGTTTTCGTTACACACTTCATCTGATTTTGATGCGAGTGCAACCATGAGATTTCTAGAACCTAAAATAATAATTAAACCACCAATTAAGACGATTCCCAAACCCAATTCACAAAAATTGATATATCAAACATCAAATTTTAAACAAAGAATTTCAACCTAAAACCCCAATTTGACCCCTTATCTTCAAGAAATAGTAGAACACCAATGATTCTAGGTTTTCAGAGAATTAATTGCCTTGCTAACTTCACCTAAAAAGTCAAACGATTAATCATACAGAACATAACCCACAACTAACAATAAGAACAATAAGAACAAACTCACTTAATACAAGAGAAAACTTAATGGCACATACACAAGTAATTGATTATGCTTAATGACAATTGGATTTGTAGAAAGAAAAGGGAAAGAACAAAATGTAGAATGGCACAAGAAAAAAAGAAAAGAAACTAGCAATTGGGAAAAAAAAGTGGGAACTGAGGGAGAGGAAAGTGGAGAATAAATAGAGGACACCTTACCACTAAACCAACAGGCTCATTTTGTCACAAATTTAGTGGAAATAGTATTTAAGTCAAATAAAAAGAGGTAGGGATAGGGACAAAAATAACTGATTTTGTTCCAAAAATAAGATTTGAACATAAGACCTCAAACACACATCCAATGCATTTAACCATTGAACCAAATCAATTACTTAGAAAAAATTTAACAAATCAAAACTTAGATTTTTGGGGCATTACAACACTTATCAAGCATTCCATTTCATAAACAATTCAATGAAATTATAACATGGCTCATTTTCATAATAATTTATTATGCAATTTAACATGCTACAAGAGGAATTTTTCAATGCATGTATAACAAGCTCTCAACAGTACATTTCATGGCATTTCACTTAAGAAACAATTCAACCATTCAATAGTTTTACTTTTGTAATATTAATACATGTTATGCATTCAACCAACAATCATTTTATTTTCAAATCATCCATGTTATTTCATACTGATTCCACTCGTATAAATTGTCATTCAACCATGCTAATCTTGCACGAATTCCATTTAATTAGGGCTTGAAATGTACCTGATTTGACTACCTTAAAATTGCTTCCTTAGCCATTTAAAAAGTTAGACCACCAAGGTTAAACATCAATTTAACCATTAAAAATATAATTTAAACAGTCAAGTTTATAGGTTAGAACACACACATTAATTTCACAAAACCATAGTACTACTTGTGAAATCTGTGCTTCCTTCACCAAACTTAAACGTACCTAAACCAAAATCCAGCTTTAATCGAGTTAAGATGTTGTCAAACCAGCCTTAAAACACCCTCTAAGGGTTCGGCCAAATCAATGTTACAAGGCCTTAATTACAAATACAAATCGGTTGAATCAATTACAATGATATGGTACGAAGCGAGAGCACGGACGAAAAATGGCTTCACTGTTGTTCTGGGATGTTTAAATTAATGCCTAACACATTAAAATGCTGAAAAATCAGTAGCTAATCATCAATTTAAAACCTTAAAATTAGTAGCTAATCAACATTTGATTAGGATAGGATAGGATAGGATAGATCTACCCTTGCCGAAAAATACTCGAAAAAATTGTGAAAAATCAGCAGCTCTTAATGGCAGATCTAGGAGCGAAGCACCAGCATAATTGGCCACAAAGGGGCGGTTTTACAAAACACCAAGGAGATTTTTTTAAAAGCTGATAAAGGACTATCTTTGGACTTGAAAATTAGTAAAAATCAAGGCTGGAACAGTAGTGTATTTTACTAAATAAATCTCATACTGTTGCTCAATAAAAAGGAAAACTTTAGGGGTAGCAACAACCACTGACGGTGGTAATTTTTGGGATAATTTTGGGCGGTTCAAAAGGAATGTTTTAGGGCTAGAAATAATTCGTTAAAATCAGTATACAAAACAGAAAATTTAAGATATGATTTTGAAAACAAAACAATAGGAAAATGGTGTAGAAAAATGACAGAATCAAGCACTTACTCTAGCAAGTTAAAGGGGCGGCAATAGAGATCTTTGTGGCAACAGTGGGGTCCAATTTTTTAGTGGTTCAAGAGACTAATTCAAGGCTAAAAAAATAATGAAATAAAATCGAAAGGGAGGAAGAAAAATGACTAAAAATTAGCACCAGTGGATGAAGGAAGGACGCCAAGGAAAAATGAGTTTGGTAGGCGACACAGTGAAGGAGAAAAGAAGAAAATTGAAAGAGGGAGAAAAGAGAAAAGGAAGGGGTGGATAGGGTTGGAAAAAGAATGACTAAAAGATGAAAAATAAATGAAAAAGTGATATTTATACCTAGGTTAACTAGGCATGGGCGGCACAAAAATAAGGGGGAGAAAAATTAGCAAAATTAAGCTATTTTGCAAGGGAATAGAATCAAACTTGAATCCTTGAGCAAATTGCATTGTCTCCTTATTTTCTTTTTAATAACTAAGCTAATAGCTCATTCTTGATACAATTTTACATTCTTTAAACCAAAAATATTGGATGTTACTCATGTTATTTCGGTAGAAGAAATAGAAGTTCAACACAACTTTTCGTATGAGGAGGAACCTTTAAAAATCTTAGCTTGCGAAGTGAAAGAGTTGAGAAATAAACGCATGCCACTTGTGAAAGTTCTATGGAGAAGTCAAAGCATTAAGGAAGTGACTTGGGAATCAAAAAAGACAATGAGATCCCAATATCCCCACCTCTTTTCAGGTAAATTTAAGGACGAAACTTCTTATGGGGGAGAATTGTAACGACCTGGTTTCTAGTGGTGTTAAAAAATACAGTTTTAGGACCCCGTTTCTATAAACTGAGTCTGTAAACATTAAATAAAGATATTTTCAGAGTTATTAAATAGGTGAATTAAATTTTGGATAAGTACTTTAGTTGAATTAGTGTTTAATTATGGCCTAGAGACTAAATTGTAAAGTCCAATCATTATAGATTTTTAATTAGAAAATACACTGAGGACTTAAATTGCAATTAACCAAAGATTTAAAATAGCAAATAGAGCATATTAAAATATGGCATAGTGGACGGTATAGTGGGGAATGGTTAATTAAGAAAATTATTAAAAATTAACTAATTTAAACTAGTTTAATTAAGAAATAATTTTAGTATATAAATAAGAAAGTGGAAGAAAAGATGATTCTCATCATCTTCTTCATCTAACATCCGAAACTAAAGAAAGAAAACCTAAGGAGTTGAAACCTTTCACCAAAAATTGGTTAATGCAATTTATTCATTTCCTTGTAACTTTTATGTTTTTGAGGTCATGGGAGCTTGATTTAGCTAGCCCATGTACCAATTTTTAAAACTGTTAAAGCTTTAGGAAGTTTTCATTGTTGATTTCTTAAAGTTTTAGGTGTTAAATTGATTGATTTTAATATTAGATGTGAAAAGAACTAAATTGTAAAGCTTAATTGATAGTTTTATACATTGGGAACTAAACTGAATAAATTGTAAAATTGACTATAGAAATAAGAAATAGGAAGTACTTAATGAGTAATAGTGAAATCAGAATTCAATTTGGAGCTTTTAATTGAAATTTAGGTTAATCCCGGTGTTAGAGACTAAATTGAATAAATTATAAAATTTGCATAAATTGATAATTGATTATGAATTGGTTGTATATTGATAGTGCTGTATGTTTATGTTAATTCGTAGCTAACATAGACTCAAATTCTTTGAGAGGGAAAGGAAAATCCAATGTTGTCGGCAAATAGCTCGGAGTTTTCAGTTTGTAATTCTATAATTCGAGAATCTTTTAATTGTTGCGTATTTATATCATTCTACATTATATGAAGCTTGAGTATAATATGTATGTTTAGAACTGGTTTGGAAAGTTGCAGATTTTAACTATAATGGAAAATTTGTAGAAACCAGTATGTAACGTCAAACATATCACATCGCGATGAGAAATGACCTAGAATGTCCCATTGATACGAGAAACCCTGTCACCTCGACGAGGCCAAAATAGAAAGTGACATCATGACGCCAAGTTGCCTAATTTCATGATGTGGCAAACTGTACGACAACGCCTCAACGTGAAAATGTGATGTCACGACATTAACCCTATAATTTGAATATTTTACAATTCAATCCTAATTTGGCCTCGGGATAACTTTAAAGGCTTTTATAAGCTCATATAAAAACCGAAATGTATAATTTCCATTTTGTTTTCGTATAATGTTTACATTTGAATGTTAAATTGTTTGAATTGTGTTTATTTTGATCGTAATTACTCCCACAACGAATATGGCACATTGTAGCTCAGACTCGGCAACTGGGTCGAGTATAGAGTGGTACAAATTTCACATTTTTTTCTCTTTAACTTGTGTTGCATTTAAATTCTATTCATAATTATAAATGAAATGACTTACTAATGTTCTAGAATAAACAAAATCTTTAAAAAAATTATTCATACTCTCATTTTGTTATATTGTTGACATTCCGATACAAAATGTTGTTCTATAAGAAAGATATGAATCTTGCAACCAATTATTTTCCATCAAGATATACTTACAAATAATCTATTTCTATTCTAGCTCAAGCTCATCAATTGTAACTATATCATGAATACAATAGTGAAGTTCATCATGAAACAAAGGATATTTATCATATACATATATATAATATATGTGCCAAATGTTCTTGAAGTTTTTGTAAATATGAAACATGCATAATCTGTGAGTAGTATTAAGCAATACATGTGCAATTAACTTATCCATAGGTTTGTCCTCATTTATGATAACAATAGTCAGTGCATAACCAAGCATCATCTCAAGCCAAGTAGTTAGCAACCATATATAAGATTCTACAGTTTCATTTACTAATAGAGCACATCCAAACATTATTGATTGCTGATGATAGTTTACCCCAGTGAATACTGCAAAAGGCATACCATAACGACTTGTTAGATACAGCATCAAAAGTGACAACATCTCCAAAGTATTGGTATACCGTTATCGATCTCACATCCACCCAAAAATAGTTTCCCATGTGACTGCTATAATCAACTTGTGAAAGCTCTGAAGCAATATTTACAAGCAAAATCAAGCAGTGCTAGAAGTAGTGTTTAAGAGTAGGGCCAACTACTTTAGGCACTAGTGATGAACAAGGTAGGAAACCTTGAAACACGATGTGTTTACATAGTTTGGTTTCCCTACTTATGCTAGGTTTTGCTTAGAGAGATAATCCACTACCTTAGTAACTCCTACAGCAAGTGATTACAACCTCTAACACTTACCAGATTGGACTCCTCATTTTTGCATCTAAGATTTAGAGAATTCTCCTCTAAGTTTTCCCCTTGAAAACTTAGTACAATAATAAATTAGCACACTTGATTTAGTATTTAATGGACTCACAAGAAACGTTTCTCAATGAACAAGAACAAGTGCTTTCTGATCAATACATCACCTATATAAGTCCCCTCAATTTATAAAGAATTGAGACATCCTAACATACTATATCAATTAAAATCAACCTTCCCATAAAACCAATAAACTCAGGATAAATCTTAACTCTTCAAAATATGCTTCCAAAATTTTCCTACATCTTTTAGGGAAAATACTGAATATCCTTGTAACAATTAGATTGGTTTTTATTTTTTGGATTGTAATGATTAAATTACATTCAAACTTCTACTACTATTTCCCACGAGTAAATTACCAAAAAGGTCAAAAATTAAAAAAATTATGTGTTTAGGCCATTTTCTCGAAAAATGACAGGAATAGGCCAATTTCACGAAAACACTTCCACCTAGCAACGTTTTCAGGTGAAATGCAAAAAAGTGCATCCATGTGGAAGCGTTTTCAGCGTATATGCAAGAAAATGTTTCCAGCTGGAAGTGCATGCGCCATATAAGCTGAAAATGCTTCCAGGTGGAAGTACTTTCCCCCAACCATCAACACCTCCAAAGACTCTTTTCCCCCAAAGACTATTTAGTTAGTTGTTGGGACCAATGGCTCCCCTACCCACAATAGTCATATTTTCATTTCTATATAACACCCCCCATTTCATTTTCTATTCAATTCAATCTCAACTCTCTCTCACATTCTCAAATCTCTCTTAAATTTCTCTCATTTCCCTCATAATTTCTCACTAAAAATTTATTTCTCTCCCAACTCAATATTTTTAAAAGAAATTTTCTTAAGTTTTTCATAGAATACTTTTTATATTACAATTTATTTCGTTTTTTTGAAATTAACAATGGCACCATCTCTAATCCGTTTAGATGAGAAGCACATTTTCGTCGATTAATTGCAAATGGTAGGAATTTTTTTATTATATTTATTGTAATTTAATTTAAATACTTTATTGCTATATTAGAATTTAATATTTTGTATGTTTTTATATTTATAGGCGAAAGATTGAATTTTGGAGACATATATTCATAATTTACTTACTCTTTTATCACCCTTATCGAATTGTACTTAAGAGATGTTAGATTTTTGCATGTGGCCCTTATTGGTCGGTGGTGTAAATTGGACCCCACACTTGTAAGCAGGTTGGTGGAAAGGTGGAGACCAAAGATGCACACATTCCACCTTCCATGCGGCGAATGCACTATCACTCTAGAGGACGTGCAATTACTGTAACATCCCAAATTTTAGCTTATTAGGAATGCAAAGTATTTCAAAGATGAGTAATTAGCCTAGTGGTTCAAATAAAATGAGGAAGCATGAAAATTAAATTGAGTCCCAAGTTCAATTCCTTTCCCTTGAAAATAATTTAATTTTACAAAAAATCCTTTTTTACTTTTAATTAATTTGATCAGCCCTTAATTGTTTTTACTACACCCTAGTTGCCCCTCCTTCTTCTTCTCCTCTCTTCTCTTCAATTTTTTTCTTTTCTTCCTCTTGTTGCCGTTACCCAAACCACCTTGAACCACCATCTTCTTTTTCTTTTCTTTTGCCAAAAGATCTTGCATCATTCACCCCTCCTTCTTTCTTCCATTTTTTCTCATTTTTCCAGCCATAAATCTAAAAATCTTTGACCTCCAAGAACGATCCCCATTGTCGCCCAAGAAGTGCCATTGCCACCTTTCTCTTCTAGCTTATGTAAGTGCCTTTTTTTGTTAATTTTCTTAATGGATCTTTTAATGGAATACCTAATTTTCTAGATCTAGAATTGGGGGAAATTTTAATGATTTTATGGGTATTTTTTCAGCCTATGAAATTATTTTCAGTTGACTTTTTAAATCAACCCAAATTTGCCACCGTCGGTGGTGGTGTGTCGTGCCTAGAGGAACCAAAAGGTGGTTGTCGTTTTCTTTAATTTCTCCCATCTCTTTCTAGCAATATTTTGGTTCCAAGAACCCTAGCTAATCACTCTTTAATCATATGTTCCTTAGGTGAATTCAATCTTGATCATCTGACGATTCAGATTTGACAATTTGGGACGCGAAAATGTGGTAGTTTGTCAGCTACTGCATAGTTTTGACTTAATTGTTGGGGAAATTGAAAATTGATTGGATTAAAGAATTTTATGATTATATAACTACTTATTTTTCAATATTTAATGGTGTTAGGTGCTGATCCAAACTCTCCAAACTGACAGTGAAGCCGTTAGACATTCGCGTGTACGTTTCACATCAAACTAGTGTAAGAGACGTAGTTAATTTAGATCCAAAAAATCTTCATAAATAAATTTATTTGATTTGAACCCATACGAGGGTGTTTTATAGCTGATTAAAAGGTGTATTAATTCAATAAAATATTTCTTTTTAATTTAGGCTCGATTTAAGGTCTTAAAGAGAAAGTGTGGGTTTTGTTAGTGTGCTGCAGTGTGCAAAATAAGGTGTGGGTCCTAACTTGTTAACTTGAATGTTTTGATAATGTTATATATGATCTAAATGTGGATTAAGTTTGTTTTTTGACTTAGTTAATTGACTAAGTGAATGTGTTAAAGTGGCAAAATGAGGTACGTTACTAGCCTCGACTAAATGGCAGATTTGTAAAATTGTTTGGTTGACTTAATAGTTAATTGTTTGATTTTGATATAAAAGGTTTGTTGAGATGATGTCTGATTGATTGTATGTATAGCATTTTTTATTTTGGAAATTAATACTGAATGCTCAAAATCTTGTTGGATAAAATGTCATGTAAAGTATTGAATGGAAAAACTGGTATACATGCACTGGAAATATTTCCCCAAAGTGTTAATGATTGATGATATGATTAAATGTCACCATATTGATTGTGAAAATGAACAATTGATTTGTGAATATTATAATGATGGCATGTAATCTATGCTACTGAAAGAATACATATGAAATGTGCATTTGATTGAAATATTGTATGACACATCACACGTGTATGGGGTGGGATATTTAGCCCGCATTTATTTGTAATCAGTGCACTGCACCGAAAGTACTGTGGAGATTGGTGATTTTATCGCATTATATCGTAATTGCCAGAGTATTTGCATTATGTTTATATGGTGGTTTAACCACATCAAGCTTTGCTCACACTGTTTGGACTTTGGCAGACGAGTTTTGGAGAACTCGTGATGTCTAGCGACTGGTTGGGGTAGGAATTCATTCTTGCATTACAAAATGTCCATAACTTATACTATTATTGAAATGGTTGTGATGAATATGTTACATGGATGTTCTAAGTGATTGATCCTAAACGATTGTTTTATGTGCTTATTGATTAGACTCACGCTGAGCTAGTTAGCTCACCCAATTATTTCAAACCTCTCAGGTAATAAATGAGATGAGGATCGGACATGGCATGCGGATGTACGAAGGCCGTGTGTCAGGCTGTGTGCTAGGCCGTGTGGTAGGTCGTATAACTCACTGTTTAGAATTAGAGTCACACGAGCCAGAGACACAGATGTGTGTTCAAGTTGAGTAACTCACCATTTTGGAATTAGAGTCACACGGGCATATGCTAGGCTGTGTGGACCACATGGGCCAGCCACCCAGACCGTGTAAATCCATACGAGTGTGTGGACAAAAAATCAGGATTTGTTCCTTAGGGTCATAATCGTTGTTTGAGTCAAACGTGGACTTACTGTAAGACCTATATGATCTAAAACAAGCTATAAAACTTGATAATCGATGATTGATTGACGTATAATCCGTTATTTGTACGTATGTCTGATATGATATTAGCTAAGTATGATTTATTAGCATCTAAGTTGTTTTTGTTGGGACGTGTTTAAGGTATGTGATTTATTCAGGTATGATCCGTGCTTTGTTAATTTTGATGATTCATTTTTATGTTACTGAGTTAGATGAGAACATGTGATATCCGAATATATTGTTGTGTCTAGTACTAATTCTAATATGTAATGGCAAATATGATATGATTCATTAATATTTGATCAATCTGTCCTGCAAAGTGTAGAATCCCATGCCTCATGTTTCTATTATTGTACGACAACATGTCCTACATGCTTATCATTCTGATTCTAAATATACATGCCATAACATATTGCATGGGTTTCGGGAATGATGTGAACCGAAGAAGTTTTTTGGCAGTGTAATGATTTGCATTATCTGGTAGGTTATCCACAATTCTATCTGGCAACATGTCTGCAATTATAATGGCTTGACCACATATATCTGATCTAGCAGTTTTAACTGCAATTCTGGTGGCACTGTCTACAATTATTTGTTGGTGTGATTTGGTTGGATGAGTTATGGGAACTCTATTTTGGTGTGTAGTGGAGTTGGGTAGGATGTTTTTTGATAATCTGCATCCTGATTTTCTGAAAAACACCGCATTGGCGTAATCATATATCTTCTATTATGTTATAAAATTGTTATGAAAATCTCTGTGATACTCTGATTTGTTCCACTCCTATTATCTGATTGATAAGAAATCCTCTGCGTTCTCTGACTTGTATATTGTGTTTTGTTAATCTCCGTTTGAGTTTAGTTATATACTGAGCTTCATAGCTCAACCCTTTGTTTTATCTTTGTCGTTTAGGTAAACTTTTAACTTAGAATCGGATGACATTTGAGAGCTCGGATATTTTCATCCTTAATGTAAATATGGTTATTTCTGTTATTATTTGTTTTGAACTTTTGGGTCTGTAATCTGTAGCATCTTTTAAACTCATTTTGGTTTTTTGTTAATTCGTCGGTAACTAATATTTTCAAGCGTGAAACTGCAAAATTACTCAAGTTGACAAAATGAATTTTGGTTTTGAAAAATAAAACTACGAAAAGATTTTTCGCTACAAATTAAATAGTTTCCTAAGTGTTTTCTGTAAATGAACAGATAGTTTTTCAATGGTTATTTTCCATTTTTGTATTTGCTAAATACTTATTGGGAATACTTTTCCAAATGAGTCAATGTAATCTCTTCAGATTTGGCCACAACTTCTAGGCCAGGTTTGAGGTGTTATATTTAGTGGTATCAGAGTCAGGTTGCAAAACTCGAGCTATGGCTTCTGGGTTCAAAAATTCCCTGAAAAATGTTTCAAGTACAATGAACTTCTGGTTGACTTTGATATTTTGGTTTATGAAAAGTGTGTTCAGATTTTGATTATTTTCAAGTCTGTAGAAAAAGAATCCGAGACTCCGACATCGATCCTGTAAGTACCTTTACTTTAGTTATATTAGATAAGCTAGCAAAACTTTAGTGCTAGGATTACTCTATCCTAGCTAAAGACTGGAAATTCTGTGAAAACCACTGCTAAAGCTTTAGGCCTAGGATTTTAACAAACCTAAGCTAACTCATAAAAATTTCTGAAAGTGTAGATTAGTATAATGAGTACTCATGGTCATGATGTACAAGGGCATGCTAGACAGAATCGAAAGACTCGAGCCGAATTCTCTTCTCGGTGCAATGCATAACACAAATACAATAACTAATTATTAGTTGAACCTAAATGATTACAATTATTATTTACAAATTTTAAAATAGGAGTTTTTATTAATTTTAATTTACAATCCCACATAATAAAAAAATTGCTTAAAAAAGAACTTGCTTTTTTTTTTTTATATAACAAAACTTTCCATTTTCAATCAAATATTAAATGTGTGTGTTTGTTTTTCTCAAGTTGTTTCCTTTTATGTAAGTTTTCTCTTTTAACTTAACTTTAGATTTTTATTGTTGTCATATTTTTTTTTTAATCTTTTAGGGTCAAAAATGTGGATTTTCTTTTTGTGTTTATCCATTCTATTTTAAAAGGATAAATATACATTTTGGTATGTAAATTTGGTCTCAAGGTTCAAATTAGTATTTAAGGTTTTTTTTGTCCAATTAGGTACCTAAAGTTAGTTTTAAGGTTTAATTTGATACTTCAATTTTTTTTGGTCCACTTAAATACATAAACTTAGCTTTTTGGTTCAAAATGATACCTGAACTTGGTTTCGTAGTTCAAATTTATTCAAATAACTAAGTACTAATTGGACGAAAAAACTAAGTTCATATACCAATTTGAACCAAGAAGCCAAGCTTAGGTACCTAATTTTTTTTGAATCAAATATACTAAATAACTCTCGGCCCAACATGCAATGGACACTTCTACCCAAGTCTCGATCTTTAGATCCAAAAAGAAAAAAAAAAGAAAGAGGCGCAACGCTGACGCTAACTTATCTGATCTTTATGTTCATAATAAATGTAGATAATCAGTATTGTTAAAAAAGAAGAAAAAGATAATCGGTGTGTTTGAGACACTCAAGGCTCAAAACAAAAGTCAAAGCTCTTGAAAATGGCTGAAATAAAATCAGAACCAGCTGAACAATCCATTTACAATCGGATAAACGAATTGAAGGCTTTCGATCAAACAAAATCAGGAGTGAAAGGCCTGGTAGATTCAGGTTTATCAAAGATTCCGACCATTTTCATCAATGAAGAGTACAAGCTTGAGAGAAACAACAACATCCATAACCAGCAATCTGTAGGCTCCACCAACAATGGCGGAATCCCGATCATAGACTTGACCGGCGTCGACGATGATCCAAATTTACGTCGCGAAATAGTAAAGAAAGTTGGAGAAGCTTGCGAGAAATGGGGTTTCTTTCAAATTATCAACCATGGGATTCCGGTAACGACTTTGGATGAAATGATGGATGGGATTCGGAGGTTTCATGAACAAGATAAGGAAGCTAAGAAAGAGTTTTATTCTCGAGATATAACCAGGAAAGTGTATTATAATAGTAATTTCGATCTTTATTTGGCTGAAGCAACCAATTGGAGGGATACTTTGAGTTGCGTGATGGCACCTCGTGGACCTCTTCCTCGACAACTGCCTGCTGTTTGCAGGTAATTCTTTATTATTATTATTATTGACGTGTTCCACTGTTTCATTTCGTTAAAACTCATATACGAATCCAACTCAATTTGCAGAGATATATTCATAGAATATTCAAACAAAGTGATGAAATTAGGGCATACTTTGTTGGAATTGTTCTCGGAAGCTTTAGGTCTGAACCAGAGTTATTTGGAAGATATTGGGTGCGGTGAGAGACTGTTTGTGATGGGCCATTACTACCCACCGTGCCCTGAACCGGACTTGACATTGGGCACCAGCAGTCACACCGATAGTGGCTTCTTCACCATACTTTTACAAGATCAAATCGGCGGACTTCAAGTCCGCCATCAAAATCAATGGCTTGATGTTAATTCTATACATGGAGCTCTTATTGTAAATTTGGCCGATATGATGCAGGCAAGTCCACCTTACCTTTAACCTTAATATGACAATTACAGTATTTTTGTCGGTATTAATTATAATTAAGGCTTTGAATATTCATTTTTTTCATATTTTAAGATAAGAGTTATGATTTTCATGAATTTTAAAATACGTAATTTGATATATATTTAACCTTCATACTTAAGTATATGTTAGTTATGGTTGTATAAACTTTTCTTATATTCCATTATATTGATTTTGAGACGTTTATATATAATGTACATTTTAGTTTTAACATTCAATACATTCTTTTAATTGTATATTTAATCCATTGATTCTATTGAATTAAAAAAAAAAAAGAAGTCATTAATTGTATATTACTTTTAATATTCAATAGATTCTAGATTATTTTGATTTTAGAAAGTGAATATTTTTTAACATTTTTCTTATATCTATTCTAATTGTTTTTTAACTTTTATGCAGTTAATATCTAATGACAATTTATTAGTGTTCATCATAGAGTGCTTGCTAATACAAGAGGCCCAAGAGTTTCGGTAGCAAGTTTCTTTAGAACACATCTTCCACCAGAGAATGCTTCAAGGCTTTATGGACCAATCAAGGAATTGATATCTCAAGAAAACCCTCCACTTTATAGGGAAACTACTACCAAAGACTTTGTGTCAAACTACTACTCCAAAGGGCTTGATTGTAAAACTCTTCAATACCTTAAGTTATGAGTTGCTCATGAACCTAATTGAACTATTTTCGAGCTTATTTCCATCTTTTGTCAAGTTCTATGTTTTAAAGTTATAATTACTTGAACCTGTGTTTACATTCACCAAGGCTTGTTGCACCTTCATTAGCCTAGTTTGTATAGACGATGCCACGTCCTTTGAGTTCTCTCTTGAGGCGCTTTTCTTGCCCCTTGTCACAACTCCTTGATTCTCCATCATGCCTTCTCTTCATTACCAAATAATGCCTCTAGATCCCAAGCTTCTTCATTGTTAGAAGTAATAATATTACTTTCAATAGGCTTTTTCTTCGACCAGCAAGCTCTTGCCATGTAACCCTTTTCCCACAATTATAAAAATTTCCTTCAAATTTTTTATTGTTGTTGTGGTTGTTCAAAACTCCCCCTTCATGAATGCTCCTTTTGCCTTGATAACCTTTTGACTTGTCATCATTTTTCTTGGATTAAATTTCCTTTCGCCTTTACTAACATAGGGTGCCTCTTCTTCATTCTTTAGCAAGACTCCTCCAATTTTAGCTAATGTGTTTTTACCAGCTAACAAATTTTCAAATTCAACAAGTGATGGTTGATTTTACCATCCTTGTATAGCACCAACAAAACTCCTGTATTCTAGCTTCAACTAATGAATGATGATTCATTTCATTCTAGTATCATTGATAGAAGCTTCAGGATCCAACTCAGAAATCTCTCGACATAACATCTTTACTTTGTGGAAATATTGTGTTATTAACATATTTCTTTGTGCCACTAACAACATTTCACTATTTAGAAGTTGGAGCTTTATATCATTTTTTAGAAAACGACTTGGCGAGTGTATCTCAAGCTCTTTCGGAGTTTTGGCATCACGTATGTCCTCTAACACACCCTCCTCGACTGTTGTTTTTAAGGTGATCATTACCTCACCAACTTTTATTTTCCCATTTTCTTAGTGTGTCACTTGTATCCTCGGCTTCTAGTTGTGTCACTTCAGTATCGTTAGCAACCTCTCAAAGGTCTTGTCCTTGCATATAAGACATTATGCAAGTTGACCAAGTATTGTACTTGTTTTTATTAAGCTTCTTCATTCTGACAACAACTTGTAAGTCTGTCGTCGTATCAACAAATCATTCTCACTATTGAATACCTAAATTTATAATGAAAGTAGTTTGTGAACAAAGAGGCAGGTAAGTTCCCAAGAAAGAGAGGTCAGTCACAATGGTCACTTTTAAGTATTAAGTCTTTCATTAGCCAGAACATTTCCTAGACATGTAATTTCACACTACCACACTTCCCTCCAACAACTAAGAAACCAAGGATAATCTTCAAGTAGCTATGAAATTTCTTTTGTGATGTGGAAGATCAAACAATGTCACAACCACGAAGCATACTAAAAGAATTTTCACTCCTCCAACCAAGCTTTGATGTTAATTGTAGAACACTCAAACCCATGACACCACTAAACTAATATTTAACTACACCTCCCAACACTCCAAAATAAGAAGATAAAGGAGGAATTATAAGAAACCAAATAGGAAACTCGATATTTGGTTTTGGTGCAAATAATACTTACAACATAGGTCTTTATATGCTCAAAGTCCCCTTTATATAGACTTGAATAATCATGTTGCCTTTTGTTCCTAAGTGACGTAGGATTCATTCCCCTACTTATGTAAGACTAAGTTTAACCTTAATAACTGAAAACTAAACACAAAAGTAACTTTGTACAAAATAAACACTAACAAGAAATATAAAATCAACTAATAATTCCCCCGCCCAAATAGTATTTATGATTTGGTTTTAAAATTTTTAATTTTACTATTTAAATTTTATTTAAAAATGTACCTTTAAAACATATAAATATTTGAATTAATTTTTATATTAAAATATATAAATATTTCATATATTAATATTAAAGTATTTAATATAATTAAGATTATATAAAATTTAAGTTGGTGACGAAACGAGAAGACAATCTAATTATATTATTAACTATAAATTTTATTTTCATCTATATTCATATCTAAATTTATACATAATATGAAAAATATATAGAAATGAAAATTATTTAATTATTTAATAATAATTAATTTGAATTAATATAGTAAATTCAAAATTATGTTTATAAATTTAAAAAATTTTAAATTTTATAATATTTATTTTGATTTCATTATTTTTTATCAGCAATATTATTTATAATATTATTTAATGGATAAATTTTCTATAAAAAATTCCCTGATCATAATAATACGAACCAATTTACACCCGCAAAAGAATCTATAACTTAAAACTTTTTTTACCATAAGTTAATAAACAACAACTTAATATTATTAGCTCATAATCACCTATATATATATATATATATATATATATATATATATATATATATATATATATATATATAAATTAAATAATCCAAAATATTATTTAAACATACGAGAACAATTAACATCCAATGAACAGAAAAAGGGATAAAATATGTGAACCAAATTCAACCATGGACTAAGGATGAGTTTGGATGGGCGGTGCGTTTATCTGCGATTAGTGTAAAAATAGTGGTGGCGGTGAGATTAGATACTGTAACGATACTGTAGCGTGAGACAAAAAGTAAGCTAAACGCACCGCACCGCATCCAATCGCTCATCCAAACCCACTCTAAATGAAATTACGTGCTCAATGAGTGAACTGAAATGAACTAAGGATTAAACAGTAAAATTGTCAAACTTTGATGGGCCCAAACCGAAAATAAGCCATGAACTTCAAAATATACATATCCCCACTTGTTTGATTCAAAATAGGCGGCAACTTTTCTCCAATCTCATTTCACTAAAATATAATTAAAAGTTAACAACATCATTAGTCACTAAATTATAGATAAGTATTCGTTTTAGTCACTTACTAAAAAAGTTACAATTTAGTCACTGAATTTTTTGAAAATCTTCTTTTAAGTCACTGAACAATTGAAAAGTTTTTATTTAAGTCACTATGTTGTTAAGTTTTTTGAATAAAAAAGTTCTTGCACTAAGCTCCAAGTGACAATTCGACGTTGGTGTCGCAACCTTGCCAACAGAATTCTCCCCAATTTGTCTAGCAGCATTGATGTCGCGACTCTAGCTTCTTAAATAATTGGGATCTTTCTACAGTGGTGAGTGTCCTCGATGTCACGACTTCAGCATCATAGTGTCGTGACCTTACCACTTGGTGTTGCGACACTCAGACATTGGTGACACGATTCTATTTTTCAATTGGTTTGCTCATTTTCGATTAGACTAAAGACATGTTTAGGTTAGTGTAGTAATATAAGTTGTCTTTTTGTATTACGATCCGACCATGTAATATCGCTTAGTATTAGTTAAAAATTAGACAACTAATGAGCTAATATTTGCTTCTATTTTGCTTAACATGCAAAAACAACATGATGACCATATACTAAGGGTATTAATGTAATCATGAATAATTTTACTAGCCAATATGTTCGAAAACATTACAAGTGTACATAGATGAAAATACTATACTTAGAGTACCAGATCCATCAAAATACTACACTTAGGGCACCAGATCCATTAGAATATGATGCTTTCTAAACCCCATACATAAGTTTGAGATCATAATCATAGAGAAAGAAAAAGGGGTTCACCAATATAATTAACTTATTCTTTTTTTCAATTAAATTAGTATACTTAACCTCATTGTCCCAATTCTATGACAGATTTGGGTGCAAGAAGACTTTCAGGGGGAAGAGTCACTCTGATAATGGAGAAAAACTTAAATGCAACTCAGGGGTGACAACGGTTGTTGTGATTAAAGAAATCATTAATAACTATAATTGTTTTTGCCTCGACTCGAGTTTCAGCTTTTTCTCCTCCGTCATAGTCACTCCTCCTTGAAAGTCTTCTTACCCCCACCTTTGACATAGGTTTCAGACAATAAGGTTAAAGATACTACTTTGATGGATAAAAAAATAAGTTAATAATATTGGTGAGCTTCTTTTTTTTTCCTATGATTATGATCTCAAACTTATGTATGGGGTTTATAAAGTATCCTCTTCTAGTGGTATGAAACTTGAACCCACGACTGTATAACCACCTTCAACTGGGGGCCCGAGTTATACTTGAACCTGTCACCGTATAACCACCGTCAACTAAGAGCCCTAGTTATACTTCTACTTATATCATATAAGCAGCGTGAATTGGGAGCCCGAGTTGTAATATGATATCTTCTAAGGTGATAGTGCACTCTCTATAGGGCAAATGAAATGTGTGGGTCTTCGAACGCCATCACATTATCACAATTTCTCCCTAAAACACAAATACAAATAAATATTTTTCCACAAATTTTTAAATGTTGAGTATGCATCATATTTCAGTCAAATTTGAAAGATAATCTCTCAATTAAACCCTGTTTATTTGTTTCAGTCAAACTCTGATTAGTCTAGATTATTTTATTATTATTTAACCTATGAATTTGGCCTATAAATAGGCTCTTTTACAACCTTAGAAAACACACCCATTAAATATTAGAACTCACAACACTTTTAGAGAAATTTGTGTTTATGTTTTGAGGGTTTTTGTTTTCGGGTTTCGGGGTTTAGTTTTTATCTCCATCTTTTGTATTATTTGTTCTTTTTTTCATTATAGTAAGATTATCTTTGCTTGTCATTTTTTATCCTCTTTGGAGGGGTTTTTTAACGTTAAATTTGTGTGTTCAATTTCTTAATTTCTTCTACTATTTTTATTTGTTTGTAGCTTAATCGGGTCGATATCCAATAAACGGTATCAAAGCTAGTTCAATTTACGTAAATCATCCTATTCAAATATGGTAGCAACAAGGTTTGACATTGAGAAGTTCGATAGTGTCAAAAATTACAATCTGTGGCAAGTTGATGGCAATTCTAGTTCAGACCGGCCTTAAAAAGGTCGTTATTGGAAAAAAGCTTGAGAATCTAAATTAGACAGAATGGGAAGAGCTTGATGAAAAGGCCCTATCTGCAATCCAATTGTACCTCGTGAATAGGGTATTGCAAGAGGTATTGATGGATAAAATCTCATTCGCCTTTTGGAAAAGGTTAGAAACTCTTTATGCAACTAAGTCTCTAGCTAACCGTTTAGTGTTGAAACAACATTTATTTACATTTTGCATGAATGAAGGTGAGATTCTTGGAGATCACATTAGTCAATTTATTACTCTATTGAATAATTTAAAGAATGTTGAGGTTAAGATTGACAATAAAGATTAGGCTATGCTATTATTGTGCTATTTACTCTCTTCATACAAATCTTTTAAGGAGACCCTAATTTATAGCAGGGACAAACTCTCGTTCAAGGATGTGAAGGGTCATTTGTTGAGTAAAGACAAACTCAACAATGAGTTTAGTTCGAATAGCAAGGCAGATAGGTAAGATTCTGTTTTGGTAGCATCAAAGAAGCGAGACAAAAGGTGTCGCTATTGTAAAAAGTTAGGTTATGTCAAAGCAGATTGTTATAAACTGTGAAATAAAAGGGCTGTTGAGAGTAACGAGGAAGGTGTAGTCGGTGTTAATTTGGTCGATGAAAGTGGTGATGATTTCTTGTTAGTGTCAACAATGATAGCTCCAAGCTTACGTCCGAGTGGATCTTAGATTCGGGATGTTCTTTCTACATGTGTCCCAACATAGA
Organism: Gossypium turneri; assembly: GCA_008044935.1. Lineage (NCBI taxonomy): Eukaryota > Viridiplantae > Streptophyta > Magnoliopsida > Malvales > Malvaceae > Gossypium > Gossypium turneri. Next base: position 21,668,264 of record CP032579.1, on the reverse strand, counting down.
ATGGTTCTCCATATATAGTTCGGTTGAAGCTAGACTTGTGCACATGGGAAACAATTCATCTAGTAAGGTAATCGGTATTGGTACTTTTAAAATTAGGATGCACGATAGGACGATTAGACCACTCTCAGATGTTAGGTACGTACCTAATTTACGAAAGAATCTCATCTTATTGAGCATTTTTTTACTCAAAAGGTTGCAGAATCAACATTGAGTCGAGAGATATTAAGATGTGTCCTGGGGCTCTCGTTTTGTTAAAAGGTAAAAGGACCAACAACTTTTATATTCTGGAAGGTTCTATAGTTGCCAGTGAAATCGGACGTCCCTAATCTGTTACAGAGTCGAAGTCAACTCGTTTGGAGCGAAGACAACTTGATCATAGGAGGGAAAAATGTTTGACTGTTTCGTTGAAGAGAGGTTCTCTTTTGGATGCAGGTTTGAAAAGTTAGGGCACTGTGTTCATGAAAATCAGACCTGGGTTAATTTTAATTTCGTAGTGCACAAGTCAAAGGCTAGAAGTCTTCCACCTTCCAAGCACAAATTCAACTTAATTAATTCTTTGCATAGTTCAAGATAGGACTGTGGCGTGCTTTGGCAAAGATTGCGTTGTGGAAATATGAGTCAAGGTGGAGATGTGCTGAGTATGTCTCCTATTTCAGTCAAATTTGAAAGATAATCTCTCAGTTAAACTCTATTTATTTTTTTCAGTCGAACTCTGATCAGTCTAAATTATTTTATTATTATTTGACCTACAAATTTAGCCTATAAATACACTCTTTTACAACATTAGAAAATTCACCCATTAAATATTAGAACTCACAACACTTTTGGAGAATTTTATGTTTACGTTTTGACGGTTCCTTGTTTTCGGGTTTCGGGATTTAGCTTTTATCTCCATATTTTGTACTATTCATTTTTTTGTCATTATATTAAAATTATCTTTACCTGTGATTTTTTATCCTCTTTGGAGGGGTTTTTTCACGTTTAATTTCTTAATTTCTTTCGCTATTTTTATTTGTTCATTGCTTAATCGGATCGATCCCCAACACCAACACCCAACACAAAAAAAAAAATTGGAAGGAAGAAAACGTGACCTGCTGAAAACATTTTTTGTTTCTCTCTCTAAAATTGGCCTATTCCCTTAAATTTGAGAAAATTGCCTAAATCCCTAATTAAGTTTTAAAAACGGCATTTTCTACTAATTTCCCCTTCAAAATGATGTTTATAAATTTTTAAAATTTTATATTATTTATTTTGATGTCATTATTTTTTTAGCATTATCATTTATAATATTATTATAATATTATTAAATGAATAAGTTTTCTATAAACAATTCCCTCAATCATAATAATATGAACCAATTGGCACAGACAAGAGAATCTATAACTTAGAATTTTTTTTAACCATAAATTAATAAACAACACCTTAATATTATTAGCTCATAATCACCTATATATATGTATAAATTACAAATTATGTAAACACAGGAGAACAATCAACATCCATTGAACAGAAAAAAGGATAAAATATGTGAACCAAATTCAAGGAAGGACGAAATGAAAGTATGTGCTCAACGAGTGAACTGAAACGAATTGAACAATAAAATATGTCACATCCAGCTTGATTGAATTGGATACTCTAGAATTAATAATAATAAATAGATATAATAATAAGAGTGGTTGGAAGGTTTAGGTAAATGCATTTTCATGAGATTGATGGGGTGTCAGATTTATTATAAATTTTGATTATATTTTATTATATATATATATATATATATATATTGTTTAGAATTATTCATATTTTTTCTCTATTTTTTAAATAGAAAAATAATATATTTTAACGTATTTGAATTTACACTTTCTTATAAATTTGAATGTTTATTTATGAGATTTTGTAATAATTAAGTTTCTGTATCTGTGATTATGTACTCTATTTATGTGTTTAAGGTTAGAAGTTCAAGTTACATCTTTAGAAGTTTTGCTAATTCAATTTTAATTAGTCTATGCTCTTGAGCTGTTGACTTAAATTTAATTCTGTATAAATTTGTGTCAAGAATGAGTTTGTTGATTCACTCATTAGCTAAGCATTTATGTACCCTGCAATCTTGTGTTCAAGTCTTTGCAAAAGTGAAGCGGGGATTTATTTTTGCTACTTTACAGAATTAATTTGGTTATCTTATTTTCTAAAGTTAATTATTTTTATTTTTCCTTCCTTTCCCTTTTCTTTTTTTATCGTTCTCCCTCTTTCATTCCTTCTTCTCTTTTTTTGTTCTTTTCTTTTTTCCTTTCCTTTCCTTTTCTTTGGGTTGTTGTTATAGTTTCGGTGTGTGTGATCGGGAAATACGCATTCCACTGTTGCCGATTGAAAGGTTAATTGGGTGAATTTTTATTTGTAGAACTTCTATTAAACGGTTGTTTTGTTCATTTTTATCGGAGTTGTTTTCAACTCAAATTATTTAAGCTTTCTTTTAAGAAATCGTTTGGTTTCTTTGTAGACAAGGATATCGAAAGCAACGATCCTCAACGCACTAACTCATGTAATTACTATTGATTTTTTCGGTAAGTCTGGACTCTTTGAAGGTTTTGTGTCGAAACTTTCGACATAGTTTCGACGCGTGATTGTGTATTGTTATCAATTAAGTTATTTAATTGAGTTATTGAATGGTCGTTTTTAGGCTTCGAGAGTCTTCTACGTTGTTCCTGCTTTGAAACTACTTCAGATACGTACCGAAAACCTGACTCTCTGCGAAATTCAAACGCCGAAAACTATGACTGTCAACGCCACACGGCCGTGTGCTAGGTCTTGTGATAGACCGTATGCGACACACGGTCATGTGTTAGGCCGTGTGGCAGGTCATTTGACTCACTTTTGTTATTAGAGACCACACGGGCTAGAGACATAGACGTGTGTCTAAGTCGTGTGACACATTATTGTTATTAGAGACCACAGAGACCAGCGAGATGGGTGTGACTCACTATTTGCGATCTAAAACCACACAGGCAGACGACACGGACGTGTGCCAGACTGTGTAGGGCCATACAGGCCAATCATTTAGGCCATGTGAAACCACATGGATGTGTCGGTCAGAAATGGGATATATCCTTGTGGCTGTAAGCGTCGACTGACGCGAACGTAGGCCTTCCATAATGTACAGATATAAAAATAAGAGAGGTTGGAGGCTTTAGGAAAAGTCCAAAAGTAAAAAATGCATTTCCATGAGGTAGATGGGGTGCAGGGCTTTTCACGTCACCAGCAATGCCCTTTTGTAACGATTATTAAATTTATAATAAGACAAAGCCAAAATTTATGATAAGACAGAGAAGTTATTGTGTCACATTCACCTTCATTGAATTAAATACTAAACAATTCAATAATAATAATTGAATAGTTAAATTTTGAGTTAATTAAATTGAGTTATTTGATTTGCTTGAATCAATTTTAATAAGTAATTTGAGTTTTGAGTTCAAGTCAAGTTGAATTTTATAATTCAAATAACTCGAATAATTCAAATAACAGATTGATGTAAATATCTCTTTGGTCCCTGTCAATTTTGAAAATAAAACAAATTGATCTCTCTTAACAAAAAAAACCAAAATAATTTTTAAAATTCAAAATATTTATAAAATTTTCAAATTTTATCTTTTTTTTAAATATATATATTTCTAAAAAATTTCTCAAGAATAAATAAAAAAATGTTAAAATTTTTAAAAAAATTTAAACCAATCATTTTGAGATCTAAATAAGTTAAATTAATGATTCAAGTTTATCATAATAAAGTATCTTCTTTTTTAAAATAATAATTTTCTAAAAATATTTTTTCGTATTTAAATATGTTATTTAAAAAAAAATCTTATGGTGAGATTTAAACCCATGTTAATTGCATCAGTAAAAACTTAAATTTACTACTCAACCAAAACTTTATTTTAAATCTTTTATATATTTTAATTTATTATGCACACTTTATTATTTTTATCAATTGTATATATATATATAGTTACTATTATTTAAGTCATGACTGAGTTGGTGTCACAAGTCAACTCGGCACCAACTCAATTAGGGAAATTGGACGAGCATGTTACTCTACTTAAAAAATAATTGGTTTTCAATTGTTTTTCCGCTGCAACTAAACGTAATAGGGTTTTTCAAAAGTAATGACAATTCTTCAAGTGAAATATTTCTTGACTGAATCTGAGTTTACAAGATTCGGCAAATTTTTACCATCCATCTCACTCAAAACCAAAGCTCCTCTAGAAAAAGCCTTTTTTACGACATAAGGTCCTTCTCAATTTGGCATTCATTTCCCTCTAAAATCCTTTTGTAAAAGGAGGAATCTTTTTCAACACCAAGTCCCCCTCATGAAATTCTCTGGGACGAACCTATTTGTTATAGGCTCACATCATTCGTTTCTGGTACATCTGACCCTGATGAATAACACTTAGCCTTTTTCCTTTTATCAGGTTCAACTGATCACATCGCGATTGGATCCATTCTGTTTCATCCATCTTTAGCTCAACTAATACCCAGAGAGAAAGGATTTCTATTTCAATGGGTAAAACTACCTTTATCCCATAACCAAAGAGAAAGGTGTTGCCCCGGTGAAAGTCTTGATAGATGTTCGACAAGTGAAGAGGGCAAATGATAATTTCTCATGCCAATCCTTGTAAGTCACAGTTGTTTTTCCCGCAATCTTCTTAATATTCATTTCTGGGCGATACAGTGATGAATCATGGCGCCTGGTTTTGAATTGATTACAGACCTCAGCTAACGTGCTATCATTCAAGCTTAACGCATTTTTCGATACCATCTTATCTGGAATTTCCTATCGGCACATGATGGCATTGGCGTATGAAGCAGCCTCTACCCGCTTGATGAAGGAATTGATAACCTCAAAAATTGGGAGATGCTCATTAGAAGCCTTCGGTGATATTGACGTTCATGCCCCATTTTGCTCAAAATTTGAGTCGCCCTTTTTTCGTTTTCAACTCAAATCCACCTTTGGTCACTAAGCGCCCTTTGCGGGTTTTCACATTGGCCTCTCATTTTTCTATTCTTTTTCTTTCTTTTTCTTTTTTCATTTTTTATTTTTTTGATTTTTTTTCTTTTTTGAAACTCATAGGATTAGGCAAGTCCTTGTTATCCCTTTCGATCAAAATCAATATTTTTCTAAATTCTTCCACATAAGATCTTTCACATTTATCTTGTATGCAAAAGATCTTCTTTGGTATCAGGTTTTCCTCACAGAGCCTTCTAGGGTGAAATTTAACTATGACGAAAATCTTTCGATCTTTTTCTTCAATTAGGATAAGATCCAACAAAAATGCAAAGAGATGGAAACTTGACTTCAATGGGCAAAGCTATGATAAGTTAAAGAGAAGGTATTGCCCCGGTAAAGAATTTTCACTGCATCTTATTGCAAATTTCTGATATCGTACTGCTGTTCAGATTACAATGTTAGTGCTTAACCTGGGCATATCCTGGTATGCCCATGTGAAGACATCTTTGAACTCTTAAGGTAACTTAACAAGGTCTTGTTTTGTTTCTCCAGTTATGCACGTTCCCTTAAGGTCACAATCTCTATTGTCTCCTCAGAAGGTAAAATTTCCTTCCTGCTTTACCATCCTCAACAAGTCTGGAGATAGGCTACAATCTATGTCATTTTCAAAGTCATGAGATCCCTCTAAACACATGCCTCACTCAAAATAGAAATTCTGAGTCTGTAGCAGCGTCACTCATGTCATTGATATCTGGGGACCTATAGTAAGTACCAAAAAAATATACGAAAGAATGTATGAATTTATGAATAATTATTTGTACAATATGATTATGAATGAATAAAAGAATGATGTAGAAGAAAATCCAAAAGAATGAAAGAATAATTATTCAAAAAGAATGAAAGAATATTGGCTAAAAAATAAATGCAAAGATGTATTTTATTAGAATAACGACGTTCAGACATAAGCCTATTTCATAAAGGAATTTTTATTGCCTCTAGGATAAAAGCAACAAGTGTGTTCTGAACATTACTGTAAGTAAGCTCTAGATGCTACAGAGATTTCTTCTACAATCCGATTATTTAGAACACTCCCAAGTTTATAAGGGTGGATATCTATCAAGGTCCCTTTTCAAGTGTGTCTTCATATATGGCATTGATGTGAGCACTTCCCAACATTATGTGTATATTTCTATCTTCTTTTATTTTCTCACAGAACTCCATCTCTTTGTCGTCCATCCTGCCCTGAACCAAGGTCTTGAATTCCATGCACTCTTGGGTCTCGTGCCCCTTCTCGTGATGGAACTCACAATGGTTCCTTGTCTTTCCATGGTTTCCTCCTGAATCAGAAATAACTAATCCCTTTTTTTCCCTCACGTTTACCCCACTATCAACATGATTGGGTAGTAGATTAGATGAGTCATCGAACTTGATGATACCCCTATTGATGAGCTTTTCAACTAGCTTTTTGAAAGTGGTGCAGTTTTATATCGAATGCCCCGTGATTCCTGCATGATATTCGCATTGGGCATTTGCATCGTATCCTTTAGGAAATGGGGGCTACATTAGTTTCAAGTAGAAAGGGGATACCGCATGTGCATCAAATAAGCCTTGATATAGCTCTCTATATGACATCGGTATAGGCTTGAACTGAAGCTTTCCTATATTTGTCCTCATGTAAGGCTCTTGCTTTAAACGGTCCTAATGGCTGGTAGTTTTTGTCTTTGGCTGCCCCACAGTGATTGGTTTTGAGTAGCCCCTATTGTACTTACTTGCATTATCCACCTTATTCCCCTTCTTCCTTAGGGCTTTTACAATATCTGGGTGCTCTATTCTCGCCTATTTTGTTTCTGCTGAATCATCAAAGGCAACAAGATTGGTTAGATTGTCTCTTAGATTAGAACCTGGACCTGTCGAGTAATTCTCGGGGTCAATGTACCAGTCTGATATTGTTGAGGCCTGATATTAAAGAGTGCCCCTTGTAGACGTGCATCTGGCTGAACCTGGACACTTATTGGAGTAAAACTTAAGGGATAAGCAGGGTCTTCATTATCATCCCCAAAGTGGACCACTGGGTTTTTCTCTTTTTTTAACTCTCCAGCTAGCAATCGGGTTAACTAGCTCGTCATAGTTCTCTGTAATTCTATCATCATATTTCTCATTTCCTGTTAAAATTTGGTCAGTTGCTCCTGCATCTGTATTTGCATTCGCTCTAATTTCTCCAAACTTTGGTCCATTCCCTTAGTCTTTGCTTGGGTACCATAAGGGTGTTGGCTTTCCAGATTAACTGAAATAACTTTAATCAATTAGACTCTTTTAATAGATTTTAATGCATATGAAGTAATGTAGTGCAAATACATGAAATGAATGCAAAAAGAGACGTTGATTCTGGTTCAATTCTTTACTAGAACAACTTTACTAGAAATAGATCTCTTTACATAAAGCGGATACATATACAGTTTCGCCCTCGATCATCCGGATATTAAGATGCATCTCGTAAATTTTCCAATAGACATCTACTAGCTCCTTTTGCTTGATCCAGGTCGTAACTCATTGCTCACTCATGCTCCTGAGCTTCTTTAAAAAGGTTTGGATGTTTGACAACTCTTGAAGAATCTTTGCTAACTTGAATCTTCAGGCAACGCAGCAAGGTCGTATACTCCTCTTGTTACACTTCTCGCATAATGTTTTCTTGGACTATATTCGGACAACCGTATTGACTTCCACTTTATCAAGAAATCTATTTTCTATGACAAGCTCTCTATTTAGCAACCAAACATGAATCAACACTTTTTTTCTATGATGAAATGCCATGCAGTCAAAATGTCATGCAGCCAAAACAAAACACAACAAGTTAGTATCAGATATAAACGTAGAATCCAATACAATCAAGAAATAATAAAACACCTATTCGGGTATCTACTAGGGTTCAGTGTAGTTCTACCTAGGGTGAGTTTCTAAGGTTCACTATATAAGGTTTGGCTTCTAGAGCAAAGGTACCCGAACTAGCAGATTCCTCGATCATCACCCATTATAGGCTCATATGGACCGAGTTTAGTTCAGGGGAATACATTTCCCTATGGCTGCACGGAGATGAAAATCTCACGAAGACATAGGTACGGATGTATCCTGAAAGCGGTCCACTATCCTACACGGAGGTGAAAACCTCACGAATGACTAGTTTCTCGCTCCCACTTAGAGGGGTAAAATTGACCAACCCATGCAATGCAAAATGCAAATACACATTAACATATTTGGACCAACCAAACAAACATACCAAGATCAAAATCATGAAAATAATGCATAAAGGGGAATCGTGATTTTAAAACAAATTTTGATTTCTCGACCGAAAGACAAAAATTAATCAATTTACGGCTCGACTCTCTAACCAGTCCCCAGTGGAGTCACCAAGCTGTCGAAACCTTTTTTGATAAAATGGGGTCGACTAGGGTTTTGAAAAATAAAAACGAATGTGGGAGTCACCACCAATCTTTTTTTGATGAGGTGAGATCGGATCACCTCGTGAAATGGTTATTTTTAATAAACTATTTAGATTTATTAAACAATGCTTTTGGTCTGCGAAATTCAAAAAAATAGGTTCGAGAGTCGGTTACGTAGAGGAAGGATTAGCACCCTCATAACGCCCAAAAATTGGTACCTAATTGATTAATTAGTGTCTTAATGTCGAGAATTGAAAATTTTGAAGAGATTTAAAATACGATCCTTTGTGAAAACTTATATAAAACAAGTTACCCATTAAGACTCTCTTATTTCAGAGAGAGAAAATGTTACACCCAATGAGTTAGGGCATGATATTTCACCTCCTTAAAAATGAACTTGTCCAAAAGACTCATGCAATAAAATTTAAAAAGATATTCAATTGTTTAAGTCAGATGAAGAAATAGCAGTCCAATACATTAGGGCACAATTTCTCAATATTCTAAATATTGAATATTGCCTTTATTATTTTTTAGAAAAATCTTCATCTCGAGAAATCAACGTGTCACATCCAATGGGTTAGGACACAACGTATTGAATTCCCGATAATGAGCTTTTTATTTATTTTTTGATTAAAGATCAATCTCGATTATTCAGATTCAACGAAAGAGTTGGAACCCAATACGTTAGGGCTCAATCCTTTCGAAGATTCCAAATACCTAGTATTGCCCTTATTTTTCAAATTTTTCTCTTTATACGAATTTGGGTAAAAATTATATAATGGAGTAACAATTGTGATAATGTAAATATAAATAGCATGATCAAGAACAACAACAACAACAACAACAACAACAACAACAACAATAATAATAATAATAATAATAATAATAATAAGATAAATAAAAAACAAATCAATCATGTATACACAATATCAAGTAAATAAACAAATAAAACCGAAGCATTTAAAGAATATAATATTGATAATAATGGTCATGTGAATAAATAAATAAATAAACATCAAGTAAAGCAATAATAATAACAAAGAAAATAGATAAAAATTATAAAATATAAAAATATATATGTACATATAAGAAAAATATATATGTATGTGAATTATAAAAAATAAAAAAATAAAAAAAATATAAATATACATATTTTAATATGTAAATATATATATATATATATATATATATATATATATATATATATAAGTATGTATATAAAATTATGAAACATAGAAAACATATAAAAGTATGTGTATATATATATTTACAAAAATTAAAAAAATGTGTACGTATATGTATATATTATAAAACGTATGTATGTATACATGCATATATAACAAAATTTGAAATTTAAAGGCATAAAAAGTAAATAATAATGATACAAGATTAATGATGCCACATAATAGTATTAATAATATTAAAATAATTAATTTAATAAAAGAAACTAAAATAACAAATAGAGGATTAAATAGCATCAATAATCGAAGACCAATGAATTTAAAACAAAGAGTATAAAAAAATAAGGTAAAATAAAAAATAAACAAATTTGAAAATAATGAATTTGAAAATGAATAATAAGGGAAAAAGAGATTTGAAATCAACAATATACAAATCAATAAATAAATTATACACAGATCAACAAAATAAGAACAAACCACAGAAAATAAGAATGCAGGAGAGAGAGAAATTTGAGTGAATACTCTTAAGAATTATTATTACTCCCCACTCAAGTGTTTTACAATGAAGAGAGAGGCATCTATTTATAGTTGAGCCTCCCCAAATCTAATGGTACAGATCAATTACATCAACGACTAAGATTAAAGGGTATCTACAAATTAAATCTCTAATATTACAAAATCATATCTTCTAAGATTGCATATCATATCTAAGATTGCATATCCTTAAAGATTATGTTTCCATAAGCTTGTAGATGGATCATCAACCTTTTCAAGTAATGGGTCATTCCGATCGGGCCAAATGATATAATTTTGTACTGGACTTGGACTTTGTTTTATTATTTTGGGTTTATTATTTTTTCTGAGCCCAGGCTAAATTGGCCTATTACAGAACTAGTATTGAAAAAAATTGTATTATTTTCTTAAGAATGTTATATTTATCGTTTTAAAAATAATTTAAAAGAATATTGAAAATTAAATAAGACATTTTATTTCTCGGTTACCTTGTGCACAATGCTTGCAATGTGGTCGTTGTCATTTAAAAGAACATTCGGATTAGGATCCATGGAGTGATCGGCGGTCGTCGGCGATGCTTAAACGTGAACAGCGGCGGTCATCGGCAGTGGTTGAGGGTGGCGGTGGACGGAATGGCCTATTTATAGTGGGGGACAATTTGAAAGGGGGGCAAAATTGAAAAAAAAAATTTAATACTTCTTACACACTTTTTTTTTTCATTCAATCTGACACACTTTTTTTTCATTCAATTTTAAGCATTCCAACATCTGACACACTTTTTTTTTTTCATTCAGTTCAATTTTTTTTCTACATCTAACACCTTTTTCTTCATTTAATCTCATTTATTTCAATTTTATTTTTCTACATCTAACACCCTTTTTTTTTCATTCAATCTCATTTATTTTAATTTTTTGAATTTTTTTAACATAAAGGTGGTGCCGACCATTGCCAGGCCACCACCAAAAAATTTTTTTGAATTTTTTCGTATACTGATGCTGGCCAATGATAGCCAAAATGTAAATTTTTTTTACGTAAAGGTGGTGCCGGCCATTGCCTGGCCACCACCAAAAATTTTTTTTTGAATTTTTTCGTATAGTGGTGCCGGCCAATGACAGCCAAAATATAAAAAAAAAAATTTGGTGGTGGCCTGGCAATGGCCGGCACCACCTTTATGCAATTTTTTTTTTTTTTACATTTTCGGTTGTCATTGGCAAGCACCAGTATATGAAAAAATTCATTTTTTTTTTGTGGTGGCCTGCCAATGGCTGGCACCACTTTTACGGGAAAAAAAAGTTTCGGGTGCTGGCCTGTCAATGGCCGGCATTAAACTTTATATATAGTGAGTGGTTTCGGTTTTGATAGTGTAAGTGGAATGAGAAATAAAATTTTGAGAGAGCCATCAAAATGAGTGTGTTTTGTAGTATATCATCAAATAAGTTATTTTGGAGTGGATTGTATATGGAGTTTTTTGTAGTGTACAACCAAATTTCGGGGTTGAATTATATACTATCATATTTTATTGGAGTTGAATTATATACTGTCAAGTCCACCCTAAAGGTTATGCTATTAAGGGTTGGATGATTCTTTGCACCATAGATGGCTAATCAAGTTGTCCAATATGCAGATGGACATCATCTATGGTGCAATAGTGTTTATTCCGCAACTAGGTTCTGATTGGAACCGGTTGGTAGAGTCTCCATGCAAAGGTATCTCATGGGACCTCATGGGACAATGGAGGAAGAAAAGGTCTAGAGCAGAAGACGATTAATTGTGAAGAAACTAGTACCGATGCCACGTAGACCTGATTTAAGCAGAAGACGATTAATTGTGAAGAAACTAGTATTGAAAATAATTGTATTATTTCTTAAGAATGTTATATTTATCATTTTAAAAATAATTTAAAAGAATATTTAAAATTAAATAAGACATTTTATTTCTCGGTTACCTTGTGCACAATGCTTGCAATGTGGTTGTTGTTATTTAAAAGAACATTCAGATTTGGATCCATGGAGTGATCGACGGTCGTCGGCGATGGTTAAGCGTGAACAACGACGATCGTTGGCAGTGGTTGAGGGTGGCGGTGGACGAAATGGCCTATTTATAGTGGGGGACCATTTGAAAGGGGAGCAAAGTTGGAAAAAAATTTAATACTTCTGACACATTTTTTTTTTCATTCAATTTGATTTCTTTCATTTAATTTTAAGCATTCAATTTTATGACACACTTTTTTTTTCTACCAATCTGATTTATTTCATTCAATCTGACACACTTTGTTTTTTTTCATTCAATTTTAAGCATGCCAACATCTGACACACTTTTTTTTTCATTCATTTCAATTTTTTTTCTACATCTAACACCTTTTTTTTTCATTCAACCTCATTTATTTCAATTTTATTTTTCTATATCTAAACACCCTTTTTTTTCATTCAATATCATTTATTTCAATTTTATTTTTCTACATCTAACACCTTTTTTTTTTCTTTTAATCTCATTTATTTTAACTTTTTGAATTTTTTTTACATAAAGGTGGTGCTGGCCATTGCCAGGCCACTACAAAAAAAATTTTGAATTTTTTCGTATACTGGTGCTAGCCAATGACAGCCAAAATGTAAAAAAAAAATTACATAAAGGTGGTGCCGGCCATTGCTAGGCCACCACCAAAAAAATTTCTTTTTTGAATTTTTTCATATACTGGTGCCAGCCTATGAAAGCCAAAATGTAAAAAAAAAAAATTTGGTGGTGGCCTGGTAATGGCCGACACCACCTTTATGTAAATTTTTTTTTTTATATTTTGGGTTGTCATTGGCAGGCACCAGTATAAAAAAAATTAAAACAAAATTTTTGGTGGTGGCCTGCCAATGGCCGGCACCACCTTTACGGGGAAAAAAAATTTTCGGGTGCCATCAAAATGAGAGTGTTTTGTAGTATATCATCAAATAAGTTTTTTGGAGTGGATTGTATATGGAGTTTTTTGTAGTGTACAACCAAATTTCAGGGTTAAATTATATAATGTCATATTTTATTGGAGTTTAATTGTATACTGTCAAGTCCACCCTAAAGGTTATTCTATTAAGGGTTGGATGATTCTTTGCACCATAGATGGCTAATCGAGTTGTCCAATATGCAGATGGACATTATCTATGGTGCAATAGTGTTTATTCTGCAACTAGGTTCTGATTGAAATCGGTTGGTAGAGTCTCCATGCAAAGGTATCTCTTGGGACCTCATGAGACAATGGAGGAAGAAAAGGTCTAGAGCAGAAGACGATTAATTGTGAAGAAACTAGTACCGATGCCACGTAGACCTGATTCAAGCAGAAGACGATTAATTGTGAAGAAACTAGTATTGAAAATAATTGTATTATTTCTTAAGAATGTTATATCTATTGTTTTAAAATAATTTAAAAGAATATTTAAAATTAAATAAGACATTTTATTTCTCGGTTACCTTATGCACAATGCTTGCAATGTGGTCGTTGTTATTTAAAAGAACATTCGGATTAGGATCCATGGAGTGATCAGCGGTCGTCGGCGATGGTTAAGCGTGAACAACGGCGATCGTCGACAGTGGTTGAGGGTGGCGGTGGACGGAATGGCCTATTTATAGTGGGGGACCATTTGAATGGGGGGCAAAATTGGAAAAAAAATTAATACTGCTGACACACTTTTTTTTTCATTCAATTTGATTTCTTTCATTTAATTTTAAGCATTTAATTTTATGACACACTTTTTTTTTTTCTACCAATCTAATTTATTTCATTCAATCTGACACACTTTGTTTTTTTTCATTCAATTTTAAGCATGCCAACATTGACACACTTTTTTTTTCATTCATTTCAATTTTTTTTCTACATCTAACACCCTTTTTTTCATTCAATCTCATTTCTTTCAATTTTATTTTTCTATATCTAACACCCTTTTTTTCATTCAATCTCATTTATTTCAATTTTATTTTTCTACATCTAACACCCTTTTTTTTCATTCAATCTCATTTATTTTAACTTTTTGAATTTTTTTTACATGAAGGTAGTGTTGGCCATTGTCAGGCCACTACCAAAAAAATATTTTAAATTTTTTCGTATACTGTTGCCGGTCAATGATAGCCAAAATGTAAAAAAAAAAAAAATTTACATAAAGGTGGTGCCGGCCATTGCCAGGCCACCACCAAAAAAAATTTGTTTTTGAATTTTTTCGTATACTGGTGCTGGCCTATGACAGCCAAAATGTAAAAAAAAAATTGGTGGTGGCCTGGTAATGGCCGACACCACCTTTATATAATTTTTTTTTTTTTACATTTTGGGCTGTCATTGGCAGGCACCAGTATACAAAAAAATTAAAAAAAAATTTGGTGGTGGCCTGCCAATGGCCGGCATCACCTTTTCGGAAAAAAAATATTTTCGGGTGCCATCAAAATGAGAGTGTTTTGTAGTATATCATCAAATAAGTTTTTTTGGAGTGGATTGTATATGGAGGTTTTTGTAGTGTACAACCAAATTTCGGGGTTGAATTATATACTATCATATTTTATTGGAGTTGAATTATATACTGTCAAGTCCACCCTAAAGGTTATGCTATTAAGGGTTGGATGATTCTTTGCACCATAGATGGCTAATCGAATTGTCCAATATGCAGATAGACATTATTTATGGTGCAATAGTGTTTATTCTGCAACTAGGTTCTGATTGGAATCGGCTGGTAGAGTCTCCATGCAAAGGTATCTCATGGGACCTTGTGGGACAATGGAGGAAGAAAAGATCTAGAGCAGAAGACGATTAATTGTGAAGAAACTAGTACCGATGCCACGTAGACCTGATTCAAGCAGAAGGCGATTAATTGTGAAGAAACTAGTATTGAAAATAATTGTATTATTTCTTAAGAATGTTATATTTATCGTTTTAAAAATAATTTAAAAGAATATTTAAAATTAAATAAGACATTTTATTTCTCGGTTACCTTATGCGCAATGCTTGCAATGTGGTCGTTGCCATTTAAAAGAACATTCGGATTAGGATCCATGGAGTGATCGGCGGTCGTCGGTAATGGTTAAGTGTGAACAGCGGCTGTCGTCGGTAGTGGTTGAGGGTGGCGGTGGACGGAATGGCCTATATATAGTGGGGGACCATTTGAAAGGGGGGCAAAATTGAAAAAAAAAATTTTATACTTCTGACACATTTTTTTTTTCATTCAATCTGATTTATTTCATTTAATTTTAAGCATTCAATTTTATGACACACTTTTTTTTTTCTACCAATCTGATTTATTTCATTTAATCTGACACACTTTTTTTTTTCATTTAATTTTAAGCATGCCAGCTTGTGAAACACTTTTTTTTTTCATTCATTTCAATTTTTTTCTACATCTAACACCTTTTTTTTTTTCATTCAATCTCATTTATTTCAATTTTATTTTTCTACATCTAACACCTTTTTTTTTTCATTCAATCTCATTTATTTCAATTTTATTTTTTTTACATCTAATTTCCCTTTATTTTCATTCAATTTTATTTTTCTACATCTAACACCTTTTTTTTTTCATTCAATCTCATTTATTTTAATTTTATTTTTCTACATCTGACACCCTTTTTTTTCATTCAATCTCATTTATTTCAATTTTATTTTTTTACATCTAATACCCTTTTTTTGGTTTTTTTTAGGCGTGACACCCTATTCAGATAAATTAAATTTCTTAAAATAAATCTAATTTCATTTTTTGAATTTAATATTTTATTTAAATATTTTAATTTATTTATTATTTTTGTCAATTGAAAATTTAAACTTATTAAAAATATATTTGATTTTTTTTTCTAGATTTTTTTTAGCCTAACACCACATATTTGATACCCATATCTTTGACTTTCCATAAATATAGATGATTACCAATAATCTCCACCTTGAAGATTTGATTCGAATAATCTTATCGTCACACAATTCTCTCTGCCTTTGTCAACAACACTTGATAGTGCCTTCTTCAACTGTTAAACATGCAGAATATTGAACAAGTTCAAACAATGTTCGAACTTGATTGTTGTTACCACCTTGGTCATCATATCTGCGGGATTATCTGCAGTCTTAATCTTTTGAAGGTGAATTTTCCCCTCATCAATAATTTCCCTCACAAAATGGAAAACGTGCATCGATATGCTTTGTACGTGCATGATAGACTTGATTCTTTGCTAAATGAATAGCACCCTTGACTATCACAATACACGTTAATATGCTCTTGAACCAATCCCAAGGTTTTAACCATACCTTGTAACCAAATAGCTTCCTTTATAGCCTCTGTTACAGCCATGTATTCAGCTTCTGTGGTTGACAACGCAACTGTAGACTGCAGTGTAAACTTCCAACTTATTGGTCCACCAGCAAGTGTAAACACATAACCAGTGGTTGATCTTCGTTTGTCCAAATCACCGGCATAATCAGAATAAACGTACCCAATAACACCTTTACTAAGTGTAGTATCCTGCTTGAACAGTAATCCAATATCCATAGTATTTTGAATATACCGTAGAATCCATTTCACAGCTTGCCAATGTCCTTTTCCAGGATTATGCATATACCTGCTCACTATATTAACTGCCTGTGAAATGTCGGGTCTTGTACACACCATTGCATACATCAAGCTACCTACTGCATTAGAATACGAAACTTGTATCATGTATTCTTGTTCTGTATTCGTCGAAGGAGACAGTTATGCAGAAAGCTTGAAATGAGAAGCCAACGGGGTACTTACAACTTTTGTCTACTCGTTCATGCCAAACTTCTGTAGTACCTTCTTCAAATATTGCTTCTGAGACAAACTAACTCTGCCATGAGCTCTATCCCTACATACTTCCATGCCAAGAATCTTCTTAGCTTCACCTAGATCTTTCATCTCAAACTCAAGGTTGAGTTGAGTCTTCAATCTCTCAATTTCAACTTACTTTTAGATGCTATCAACATATCATCAACATATAAGAGCAAGTATACGAAAAATCCTTCTTGTAGCTTCTGAAAATACATGCAATAATCAAATTTACTTCTTGTGTATCTTTGCCCTTTCATGAACTGATCAAATCGCTTGTACCATTGCCTCAGAGATTGTTTCAATCCATAAAGTGACTTTGTCAATTTACAAACCCAATTTTATTTATCAGCAACCTTGAATCCATCTGGCTGAGTCATATAGATTTTCTCTTCCAAATCACCGTGTAAAAATGCGGTCTTCACATCGAGCTGAACTAGTTCAAGATCATATCGCGCAACCAATGCTAGCAAAATCTGAATAGACGAATGCTTCACAACTGGAGAAAACACTTCATTGTAGTCTATTCCTTCTTTCTGAGCATAACTCTTTACTACCAATCTAGCCTTGTATCGAACTTCATTTTTACCAGGAAATCCTTCCTTCTTTGCATATACCCATTTGCATCCAATTGCCTTCTTTCCTTTGGGTAGTGTCACCAACTTCCAAGTCCTATTTTTATGAAGAGACTGTATTTCTTCATTCATAGCTTGCTTCCACTTTACACCATCAGGGTTACTTCTTGCTTCTGTGTAAGTAGAAGAAACATCATCATCTGCGATTGGAAGTGCATAGGCAACCATATTATCAAAGCGAGCAGGCATACGAATCTCTCTTCTTGGTCTCCTATATGCAATTGAATCATGTTACTGTAGAAGTTCTTGGGTCGAAACTTCTTCATTATTTGTTCCTTTTGTGAATCCTTAACCTTTTTAAGCTCCACCTGCTGCAAAGTGCCACTGATATTGTTATCCTTTTGTGAATCCTTGTTCTTCATCATGGTTGATTCATCAAAAGTCACATCTCTACTGAAAATAATCTTCCTTGTATCACGACACCAGAGACGTTTACTCCACCAGTTATACCCATGAATAATGCTTTCTTTGCTCTTGGGTCTAACTTAGATTCTTTTACATGATAATATGCAGTGGAACTAAAAACATGTAAAGAATCATAATCAGTAGCAGGTTTACCAGCCCACCTCTCCATAGGAGTTTTTCCATTTATTGCAGCTGATGGCAACCGGTTAAATAGATGGCACGCATACATAACTGCCTCAGCCCAAAATTCCTTGCCCAATCCAGCATTGGACAACATACATCGAACTTTCTCTAGTATAGTTCGATTCATACGTTCTGCCACCCCATTCTGTTGTGGTGTATCTCGAATAGTAAAGTATCGCACAATGCCCTCATCTTGACATACTTGTAGAAATGGATCATTCTTGTACTCAATACCATTGTCTGATCGAAGTCGTTTGACCTTTCGACCAGTCTAGGTCTCCACCATCTTCTTCCATTTCAGAAATGCATCCAAAACTTTATTTTTTCTTTTCATTAGATACAACCATACTTTTCTTGAATAATCATCAACAAAAGTAACAAAATAGTGCATACCTCCCAAAGAAGTCACTTTAGTAGGTCCCCACACATCACTATGAACGTAGTCCAGAATTCCTTTTGTATTGTAAATTACTAAACCAAATTTTATCCTCGTATATTTGCCTAGAACACAATGTTCATAGAATTCCAATTTACAAGAATTTGCACCTTTCAACAAGCCTTGCTTCGCCAAACTCTATAAAGCTTTTTCACCAGCATGTCCCAATCGCATATGCCATAACCTGGTAGCCTCTGAATCTGCATCTTTCGCAAAAGCTGTTGATGTTGATCCAATAACTGTACTTTTATTTAAATAGTATAGATTATTCCTTATTGTGCCTTTCATCACCGTCAATACCCCAATTACTACCTTTAGTAATCCATCTCTCAAAGTGATTGTGAGCCCTTTAGATTCTAGGACCCCTAATGAGATGAGATTTTTCTTCAAGCTAGGTATGTAGCGAACATCTGTCAAGACTTGAATTGAGCCATCGTGATTCTTCAATTTGATTGTACCTACTCCCATTGTCTTACAAGCCCTGTCATTACCCATAAAAATAACTCCACCTTCTAGTTCTTTAAGACTAGAAAACCAATCCTTATTAGGACATATACGGTAAGTACATCCCGAATCTAAAATCCACTCATCTGTATGACATGCCATTGCCATGCCAACCAAGCTAAAGTCTGACTCCTCATCATGTTCCACTACACATGCATCAGAAATAGCCTTGCCCTTTTATAACTTAGGACAATTCTTTTTCCAATGCCCTTTCTCATGACAAAAAGCACATTCATCTTTAGACTTACTCCTTCTACCAGATTTGTTGCTGTGCGAACGACCTCTTATTGTTAAGACTTCTGTAGTTGTATCTCTTCGAGTATCAGATCTATACAACACACTACAGACTGCATCAAATGTGATCATATCCTTCCCATGAAGAAATGTGGTGGTGAGATGATCATATTAATCAGGAAGAGAATTCAACAATAGTAATGCCTTATCTTCATCTTCAAATTTCTCATCCAAATTTAGCAAGTCTGCTAAAATTTTATTGAATGAGTTCACATGGTCATTCATTGACATACCGGGTGTATACGTGAATCGATAAAGTTTCTTTTTCATATAAAGCCTATTTTCAAGACTTTTTGTTAGAAACTTTTCTTCCAGTGTATCCACAACTTCTTCATTGATGTCTCCCTCATGACAGAGTACTTCTGCTCTTTGGCCAAACATAGGCGAATTGTTTCACATGCTTGTCTATTGATCTTAGCGCACTCCTTGTCATCCATCTTGTCAGGTTTTCCTTCAAGGGCTATATCCAGCTCTTGCTGACATAAGACATCCAGGATCTCACATTGCCACATACCAAAATTATTGGTACTATCAAATTTCTCTACTTCAAATTTTGCATTGGTCACAGTAGTTTTTGCTGATGACGATACCTTTTCCATTTTTCTCCTCAATCCTAACTACTGTACGTGAACAGTGCCATGAACGATTGTATTCCCCAAGTACGAATCTAGCTCTGATACCAATTTTTGTGCGAAAGCGTGTAAAAGAGTAAAATTATTGTACTAAAAAATCACACTAAGTTTAATTCCCAGGAAAGAGAGGTGGATCACAAGGATCGCTCAAGTACCAAGTCTTTCCTAGCCAGAATATCCCTCAATCGTAATTTAATAGCACAATAAATCACTACAATCACACTCACAATTTATGCAGAATAATACAATAAAGAACACAAGAATTTAACGAGGTTCAGCAAATTTTGCCTACGTCCTCGGGCACTACCAAATATATTTCACTCCAAAATACAAATGAGAATTTACAAAGAGAGAGAGAGAGAGAACAATGCCTTAAGTAGAGAATGGCAAATATGGGATACAGAATGAGAGATGGTTATGCCTATTTATAGTTGAGGTTTAGGGATCAACTTGCAAAGTCACTTTATAATTAGGGACCAAATATTGCAAAGATCTCAGATTTCTTATGCTAATATCTCGATACCCATATCTTTGACTTTCCAATATTTGATACTCATATCTTTGACTTTTCATTATTTGATACCCATATCTTTGACTTTCCATAAATATGGATGTTTATCAATACTTACTTTAAGAAATGACACCAAAATTTTTTGAAATGTCTTATGCGACATTGTAACTATCATATGTATAACTTTAGAACTTTGTTTCTTTGTCCTCAGGAAGCGGCTTGATTCATCTTTTCAAGATTTGGAAGAGAAACAACACAGCAAGAGAGAAGCGGTTGGTGTTCTTCTTCTTTTTTATGTGCCTTAGTTCTCTTTTATGCTATATAAGACATTTCTATATAACGTTAAACAACAGTAGTGGAACATGTTTCTTCTCTACTTTTTGCAATTCCTTGTTAAACAATTGAATAGTGTAGACAATCATTAGAAAGAATGCCTATTTGTGACACTTTGAAGAGCTATGATTGAGATTGTTTGTTAGTATGGTTCAACCTGCTACTAAAGCTGCACATAATTGTTTGTTATATATTTTTTGAGCCTTAATGCCTATATATATTTTTTATTTTTAACATCTCTCTTGTTTGCCAAGTTTGTTGGTTTATCTGATCATTTGGTTTTACATCCTTTAGATATTGAAGGTGTAGCAGAGGATTCAATCTCTTCAAGCTAGAAAAGCCAAGGCTTAGCACTTCTTCAAGTGGAATGTTATTTAATGTTGCATTCCATGGTCATTTATCTTAGTCGGAACTTGAATTTGGTGTTATTGAAACAAGGTTTTATAGCTACCTTGTGTACTAGCTTCTTTAACCATGATTGTTAACTATTACGTGTTTTGTAGCTTCTTTTATAATTGGCTGAGTTAATATAGATCAGATGAGCTGTGAGGTAGATTGCTCATTTATTTAAACATAATATTTAAATTCTAAATTTAAATTCATTAATTTTTATATTTAGTTTTAAAGTTAAAATTTTAATAGAAAATTTAATTTAATTAATATTTTTATCCTTAAAAGTATATAGTTTAAAGTTTAAATTTAAAAAATAAAACATAATATAATATTTATCATCGAAATAAATATTATTTAATTAAAATATTTCTTTAAAGGTTTCTTTAGCGGCATTTCTAAAAAAAGTGCCGCTTAAGGTCATGTTCTTTAGCGGCGTTTGTGATGAATGCGTCGCTAAAGGTCATATTCTTTAGCGGTGTTTGTGATGAATGCGCCACTAAAGGTCATGTTCTTTAGCAGCGCTTGTGAAAAAATGTCGCTAAAATTAGCGACATTGTCTATAGCGGCGTTTTGCAAGCTCCGCAAATACTTTTAGCGGTGCTCCTAAAAAAAGCCGCTAAAAGCATGTTTTGCTGCGGTGATTTCCTAAAAACTTATAATTTTGCAGAGGAACTCTTTCAAAGTTATATTTTTGAAAACACAATTTGTTATTTGAAACCTCTTGTTTTTGCAAAAAACAATCGTTGTAGATAAATCGTTTAAACAATTTAATATGGAAAACGGAAAATAACGTTCAAAACCCAAAACAGTCCAAAAAGTCCAGTCAGTCCAAAATTTACAAAAACACTTTAACCCAAATTAAATTAATTATAATAATCAACCTGAACGAAAAAACTTTTTATAACCGATCACCGTCGCACCGACCTGTCTAAGTCTGAGGATTAACTGAAAATATCAGAGAAATGGAATGTGAGTTTTCAAAACTCAAGGTGTAACAAATAACTTAACCATAAATTTATACAAGATAAATTTTACAGAAACAGAATCATAACAGAGCAGACATGCTTTCCTACCACCATCCGCTACACACCATCTCCGACCATCCCAACACACCATATGGGGTATGAAACACCCATCAAACCCTACACACCACTTAGTGACATTAAAAAACTTTTCAAAATCTTTGCAACTGTGCTGCCAGTATAATGGGCGAGATTTTGCCTCTCACAGAAACACTTCCTCCACATAATATCACCTGTCCTCGATGCAAATATAATCAGAACAGAAAATTATACATGTTACAGTTATACATGCATGTCATAACAGATAACCTATTACAAGGTTAACATATCATATGTTATCTCAAATACACATACATATAACAGAAGCATGCTAATAAATGACTAGATTCCATGTTTTATAGATTATTTTTAAAATTATTCATGCATCGATTAGTATACAACATTTTGATCGATATGATTGAAATTTGTCGGAATAAATTGGTGCAATTAATATAAGTAAAAAATTTCATCGTTGCGAAATAGAGACTAAATTAAAACTTTTTTAAAAATAATTAAAAAATTAAAGCTCTTTTAAATAGAAATTTGAGAGGAATTTAAGAGGAAATTTAGAGGAATTTGAGAGGAAATTTAGAGGAATTTGAGAGGAATTTGAGAGAATATTAGAGAGAAATTGAGAGAAATGATTTAGTTGTGAAAAAAAATGAAAGTGGGGTTTATAGTTTTTTTTTTTTACCGTTGGGGGGGTCACCAACGGTCAAAAAAGTATTCGTTGCTACTGTTCACGTGCGGGTAAAACGCGTCCCCAAGGGAGCGCTTACATGGCAGGAAAATGCATCCTTGAGACCGCGCTTTTTGTCCACGTAGGCAAAACGCTTCCTTAGGGACACGTTTTCCTGCCACGTCCCCTGACATCGCGCTGACGTGGACGCGCTTTCGGGGATTAGGGCCATTCCGGTAAATAATTATTTACCGGAACCATTTCAATAATTTTTTTAAAAAAGGGGCTTTTATATGTAATTTGCCCCATAACAACAGTCAAGGTGTCCAAGATTCTCAAAAGCCAAAATTCTTGAACATGGCAGAAATAAGCTTAGAACGAGCTCAAGAATCCATTGTGTATCGACGACAGGAATTGAAAGCTTTCGATGAAACAAAATCAGGAGTGAAAGGGCTGGTAGATTCGGGCTTGTCAAAGATTCCAACGATTTTCATCGACGAACAGTACAAGCTTGAGAGAAACAACGTCCATAACCAGAAACCTGGAAGCCCCACCAACAATGACGGAATCCCAATCATAAACTTGACCGGCGTCGACGATGATCCAAATTTACGTCGCGAAATAGTGAAGAAAGTTGGAGAAGCTTGCGAGAAATGGGGTTTCTTTCAAGTTATCAACCATGGGATTCCGTTGGCGACTACGGATGAAATGATAAATGGGGTTCGCAGGTTTCATGAACAGGATGACGAAGCTAAGAAAGAGATTTATTCTCGAGATTATTCCAAGAAAGTGTACTATAACAGTAACATCGATCTTTACAAGGCGGAAGCAACCAATTGGAGGGATACTTTATGTTGTGTTATGGCACCTCGCCACCCTCTTCCTCAAGAACTGCCTCCGGTTTGCAGGTAAGTAGTAAATATAACCTCTATTATCAATGTCCGGAATGAATGAATTAAGTTTAATTGGAGCAAATGTTGCTAGGAATATAGATCAGTCACGTATGAAATGAAGGAAATTAAAACGTAAACAGCTACTTATATGAAACATATTTTGATACGATAATATTTTTGCAAAAATCATATCTGAAGCTAACTTCATCCGCAGAGATATAATGATAGAATATTCAAGCAAAATGATGAAATTTGGGCAGACTTTGTTAGAATTGATGTCGGAAGCTCTGGGTCTGAATCGGAGTTATTTGGAAGATATTGGGTGCGGTGAGGGAATGTTTGTGAAAGGCCATTACTATCCACCGTGCCCTGAACCGGACTTGACATTGGGCACCAGCAGTCACACCGATACCGGCTTCTGCACCGTAGTTTTACAAGATGAAATCGGCGGACTTCAAATCCTCCATCAAAATCAATGGCTTGATATTAATCCTGTCCGTGGAGCTCTTGTTGTAAATTTGGGCGATATGATGCAGGCAAGCTCACCTTAACTTTAACCCTAATATCATAATTTAGGTATTTTATTGCTATATTATATTATATTATATTATATTATATTATATTATATTATATTATATTATATTATAAAGTCTAAGATCGAGCATAACATATTTATATTATTTACATCTCACTTATTAAATTTATACTTTTTTAAAAATATATAATAAATTGTCTCAGTAATTTTTAATTTTAATTACTTAATATTTTGTTAATAAGTTCAGTTTAAATCATCTCAATAGTTAACCATTTTAAAAATAAATTTTAAAATAAGCATGATATACAACTAAAAACAGACCTCAATTCAAATAAAACACCGAAGATATTTACATTATAAAAAACACACGCGATTAAATATTTAAAAACACACACAAATTTTATTTACTTCTATTATTTTAAAAAAAATAGAAAGTAATTGAATCTCATGTGATAACTTAATAATTAAGGTGTTCACTGTTCTAGTTGTGATCTGGATTCGAGTTGCACTAATCGTATTTGTTATTCGGGCTTTGTCTTGTTATTATAATTCATCAATAAAAATAGATATTGCTAATGAGTAAGCCTCTAGCAATAAGATAAAAAACGAATTTTTCTTTCTGTAAAATGAAATTTAAATTTGGAGGGACAAATAATACGAATTTTATCTTCCTCTATTGCGTATGTATATATAATTTAAATAGAAAATAAAATAGAATAGAAAATATAGAGTTTTACATCTTTCCATATCTCCCAAAAATTCTATTTTTACTAATAGTCCTTGCTCTTGGATTGGATTCTAATGAATCGAATCATTATATAATTTGTACTAAATTCTTTCTTTATTAAATTCAAAAATTCGAAATAGAGTAATAAGAAAACTAAGAATAAAGTAAGATAATAAAGAAATGGATTATCTTGTCATATACTTGATTTAGAAAGATGTGCTACTTTGAGATAAATATAAAATATTCAAATAAAAAACAAATGTGATCTCTATATAAGATTTTAAATTATATTTGTTTTAAATATATACAAAATGACTCCGTTTTTAAATTTTTATATATCCCAATTTATTTAATTTTCGATTTTTTAAAAATATCATTATAATTTGACCTCCTTAAAAAGATTTTCTACCTTATCCTTTTGGGTGATGATGGATGGGGCTTTCTCGTCTCCTGTTTTTTCTCATTAAAACGAAAAGAAAAAAGAAAAACCCAAATCTATTGCCATTTGTGAGCCTGAACATGGAGACATTTATAGCAATTACTGTCTCTTCCGGTGGAGATTCCAGACAGGACACATTCAAAACAAAACCCATCAAAACCTAATATTAAAATTATTTTTAATGTTCGTCATAAAGATAAATACTATTATCAAAAAATAAATATTTATTTCATAATTATAGCTATTAAATATATTTGAAATCTAACTTCATATATATTTTTTATTATACTGCATTTAATTGTGTTTAATATCAAATAAATTTTATTTATTTATTTTCCCTCAAAATTGGTTTTTTAAATTGTTAAAAACTGTTATGCATTTTAATTTATTTTATGTAATAATTTTTAAATATTTCACTTCTACTTAAAACACTATTGTGATTTATTTTTTTATTTTTTAAATAAGTCAAATATATGCTTTTATGTTATTTAAAACTTTATTTTGAACCATCAAAATATATTATTTAAAATTTTATTTCTAAAATTAAAAATTATTAGGTACATATTATATGATTTCTAAGATTAAAATTTTAAAAATAATAATTATTTTAAACTTTATTATAACAATTTTATCTTTCAAATTTCCTTCCTCCATAAATTATATTCATAACCTTACAAATATATTATATTTTAAAAATTAAGTATATTTTTTAATTTGGTTATATATTTTAAATATTGTTTTATTAATAATTTTATTTAATATATCGTTATTTAAATAAAAAAATTATAAAACATATGAGTAACCTGTGCATCACACGGGATAAAAAATTAGTATATTATATTTCGAAAACTTAAGTATTTTTTTAATATCTTTTAAATATTATTTTATCAATAATTTTATTTAATATATCGTTATTTAAATAATAATTTTATAAAACACACAAGCAACCCGTAAATCACACAAGATAGAAAACTAATATATTATATTTCAAAAACTTGAGTATATTTTAAATTTTGATTATATCTTTTAAATATTGTTTAATCAATAATTTTATTTAATATATCATTATTTAAATAATAATTTTATAAAACAAACTAGCAACCCATGCATCACACAGGATAAAAAATTAATTATTTATATTTGAAGCTTTGAATATTCATTTTTTTCCTGAAATATTTGTCGGACATACATATATAAGATGTGATTTTCAGGGGTACTAACTACATAAAAAGCTTAGAAAGTTTAATCATATCCATGTTGAACCCATCTATATCCATCTTTTACACTCAAGAAGCAATATAGGTTTAAGTTAATCATGTTTGTGTATACTTTTTCATGTTATACTATATAGGTTTTGAGATGTTATGTTTTCATTATCTTTTTCAAGTTGTGTTCAATAATGCTTTTATTAAATCTGATTAATTATCAGCTTTGACATAATTATATGATGTGAGCATGATAAGAATACATGAGTCGTATTAGTTTGTAATGTTAGTAATCTCACACTACTAACAAATATATAGTATAATAAATTTAAAATAACCAATTTTTATAATTTGGGTAATTAAATTTGTTAGAGTTGTATAATCTAAATTATAAGAGATTGCTTGCAAGTCAAAATAAACAAAATATATTTTCTTTCTACAAGATTTAGTATTTATTAGTATAATATATTTAACATTTATTAGCATAATATATTTGACATTGATTAAAATTAGGTTTTTTTAACCTGTAAATAGATGTAGTCCAAACTCCCCTTCTATAATTCGAATTCGACATTAGTGAATTTTCTTCTCCTCTGTTCTTGATTTTTCCCCGAAAAGATTTTCACGTAAAATATATGTGTTATATATATTTTTTTCTTTACATTCTTTTTACATCTTCATTATCAAAATTCAAATTTTTAATAAAATTGGATGCTTAACTCACTAAATAGGTGAGCTTACTTATTGAACTTTATAAATTTATGGTTAAAAATAGACATTAGAGTTTGAGTTTGGTGGTGTGATAATTTTTTATATATATAATTGAACTACTTGAATAATCTAAGCATTAAAATGTTTGAATTTGGTTAGCTCCATGTTTCGAATTACTCAAACTTTGTCTAACAATGTCTAAAATAATTTATAAATTTCTTATTCCTTCTTCATGGTCGGTATGGGTTATTTTGAGTTTTTTTTTTTTTTAACATTTAATGCATTGATTTTATTAAACTAATAGTTTTTTTTTTTTCCATATTCTAACATTTAATGTATTGATTCTATTCAATTTTTTTTAAAAAATTGTTAATTGTAATTTTCTTTTAACATTTAATTGATGGATAAATATCTTATATAAGTAAATAATAATTAAAATTTAAAAAAGACATTTGACACCATTTTAGACCAGTTTATGGAGTTTTTAACTTCACTAGGACAAAATAATTACTCTTAATTGATTATGGATTAATTTCCGTTTTTAACATTTTTCAAATATCTATTATAATCTTTTTCTTATTTTTATGCAGTTAATAACTAATGACAAATTTGTAAGTATTGAGCATAGAGTGCTTGCTAATAAAAAAGGTCCAAGAATTTCAGTAGCAAGTTTCTTTAGAACACAACTTCCACCAGAGAATACCTCGAGGCTTTATGGACCAATCAAGGAGTTGACATCTCAAGAAAACCCTCCACTTTACAAGGAGACTACTATGAAAGACTTTGTGTCAAACTACTGCTCGAAAGCAATTCATTGCAAATCTCTCGAATACCTTAGGTTATGAGTTGTTGGTGAACTTAATCCAACTACTTTCAAGTGCCAAATTGTTTTGGAACTACTTCTGAAATGAATTATATGTTCGTAGATTATTGTGTTACTTATAAACTTAATCGAACTACTTTTAAGTTTATTTCCATCTTTCAAGTGTCAAATCGTTTTGGAACTATTGGAGTCCAAAACTTTACTTCAATAAGGCAATGAAATGATTTATGTATTATAGATTATCGTGTTGCTTGTGATCTTAATTATATTTTTAGTTCATTTTCAACCTTTAAGAGCCAAATTTTATATTTCAAAGTTACAATTACTTGGACTTCTTTTTAGTCTTGGTTACATAATTTAAAAGCTTGTTAGGGCAAAGACAAATTGCCATCTTACACATACGCGAACAGGGGCAAAGGCAAACGGAGTAAGCAAGGATCTTGGTCCTCTTAAAATATAAAATATAAAATTTAATTCTATAATGATTTAAAAAATTGAGTAAATATATAGTAAAATTATAATTTGCGTCCTCAAATGATAATATTTTTGAGTTCATCCTGGACGCAGAGGGTGGAACATATTCAAACTCTTTTGAAAACCATTTTACTATAATACTTTTTAAAAGAACTAAAAGATTTGAAAAGAGGACCATCTCATGCATAAGCAAAGGTTTTAAGTTTGGGGTCAAACCTACTATTGAAAATCATTTTATCATAATAACTTGTTTTTAAAAACATATATGCAAAGGTTTTCGTTTTAAAGTCAAATATACTGCAAATACTTTTAGGCATAGCTTTTAACGTTTATATTTTTGTATCTTTAACACTAATTTTTTCTTTTACTATTTTGACTTTCAATCTTTAAAATTTAGTTATATTGTTTAGTTTTAAATGAAAAAGTTGACTAAATTACTACAATTTTTATGACATTAATGTGGCGGCCTACTTCATACTCCAATTATACTTCACTACTAACATGAATATGTTTAAAAATATATATGATTCTTTTGTAATTTGTTGAATTTTTAATAACTTCTATTTTTTTTTTTGAATTTTTTTGCATTACTGGTGGACTACCACACTAGTTGTCATATTAGTTTTGTTAAAATTTTTATAATCCATTCAACTTTTCCATATGATAAAAAGCAATTTAACAAAAAATTGAAGGTTGAAGGCCAAAATAATAATAAAAAAGTAAACGTTAAGAGGTTAAATTTATTATTATGCCATAATCTTATTATTTGAAAATTTAATAAATGGATAATATATATATATATTGCTTTGAACTTGACAACTTGGTTCATTTTGATTAGGGATGGCAGCGGGTCGAATATCTGCAAATTTTGAATTATCTGAATCTAAATCTACAAATCTACCAAAAATCTGAATCTAAAAATTATTTGACTTTTAATATCCAAATATGAATTTGAATTAAATCTCTATCCGTTGAATTTCCGACTCAACATAGATTACAAAATATATAGTTTTACTTCTTGCAAGATTCCAACACATAACCTTTAACAACTAAAGCTATATTTTAACTATAAAAAATAATCCTCAATTTTGTTTAAAGTTTATACTAACCAATGAATAACATATAAATATCAATAAATTAAATATAATAATTAATAATGAATTTAAATAGAATCATTAATAATAAATTTAAATATGTGTAAAAAAATTTATCAAAAATTATATCTCATTTAACATCTTATTCTCTTAAATCTCATGTAGCTTTTCTTAAATTATATTTTTTTTCTATTTGTAAACCTAACTGAACAATAAGATGGAGTCATTTGAATTTCTAAATTTGTGATTTTCCGTTTTATTATTTGATCAATTCAATTAGTTAACATTTTTTAAACAAAAAAGTTAATTAATATTTATATAATTAAAATAAATATTATGATATGAATTTATTTTGTAACATGACATAATTATATTCAGGGGTAAAGCCAAAATATTTTTTTAGGGGGTCCAAATTAAATTGTAATTTTTACGATAGTAAAAATGTAATTTTTAAAAGATTAAATAAAAAATTTATCGTTTTTAGGGGGTCAAAGTGAAATTTTACCTTTACTAATTTAGAATTTTAAACATTTTAAAGGGCCTAAATTGAAAATTTTTCATTTAAGGAGATTGGGCCCCTGCAGCCCCCCTGGATTTGCCCCTGATTATATTTAGTACATATTATATTATATAAAATAGTATGCATACACATTTAAGGAAATATAATATATTAATTGTTATATAATTAAATTATGGATGTAAAATAATTATTATCATGTTATGATATTACTATGTGTATTCTTCTATTAATAATATGCAACTTAAACCTTAAATATATAAATACTTGTATATAGGCTGCACTCCTCTATTACATCAGCTAGACTCACTCCCATAAAAAAGATTTCTTTTACTGATTAATCCTAATTTCAAATAGATCACTCTTGTTTGTTTTTATTTTCTTGCCTTCTTTATTAGTGAAGGGGATCCTCAAGAAAGTTTTTGGCCAATCCAGTAGAATTTGGTATATGGCAATGTTATTTCCAACCAACATGCCAAATGGAATTTGATATGTAACCTTGTGATAACGAATGAGTGCATAATAGGATCGTAAGTTTGTCTAAGTTGTATATTTGACTTAGGGCTCTAAATGATCATAAAGAAACTTAGATTTTGACACAACCTGAAATGCAAACAAATTCAAGTCGTTCTAAGAATTTAAAAATTAAAGGAAGCTATTAAAATAGAAAATTAAGATAGAAAAACAATGAAATAAATCAAAGATTTGAATAATTAAATAGGAACAAAACAGAATAAAGATGAAAATAAAGAAGATAGATGGATTAGATGAAGATGGTGTGTAGAATTTCTAAGGAGCCTTGGAAAAAAGTTGAATCCACAACCCCTTCAAACAACTCCAATTTCTCCTCCAAGAAAGAAAATTTAGTAAGAAAAAGCTTGAAGATAATCCTCACAATCTGAAAAGTTGTAAAACTTAACATATAGATTATGGCATATAAGCTAATGACATCATGTAATTTTTTGTTAATGTATAAACATTATGTTTGGATGTAAAATATAATTCTCAAGTTATTTATTATTTCTAATCTTTTACTTTTTAGTTTAGAAGATAATTAAATTATTTGTTTTGTCAATGATATTTTAGCACATTAAATATGCATTGTATCTTAAAAATAATAAAGTAGGTTATATATTATTTTTATAATATTACATATTATGATTCTTATTAATTCATATTTTAATAATAATTATATTAAGAATGTTGCTAAATTGTATTTAATAATTATTATGTTAAAATATGATTAAATTAGTTATTTTTTATTAAATTATATTTAATAATGCTCTTTTTAAAATTTAACAACAATAACAATAATCATCTACCTGAAAAATTATACTAAGGGTATTTTAGTCATTTTAGCCTTTTTCTTTACTCTATTACAACATCTATTACATCCAACCAAACACAAGAATACTATTACAGCTCTATTCCATTATAGTTTTATTTCATTATATCCCTATTCCATTCACCCCAACCAAACGTGGTGTGAGTATATGTACATGATAAACCCTCTATTCCAAAATATTCCAAGTTAAACACAAAATGTTATTTACATAGTTAGTTGTATTAATCTTCTTGCCTTAAGCCTTAAGCTAACCACTTCTTTAATGCTTCTAAGAATCTCCTCTTCATTACAAACCAAACCCCTAAACTGTCTTTTATTTCTTTCTCTCCAAATAGCATCATACTAATTTTAGAATGATTGAAAGCAGAACTTTATCTTTGAGTTTGCTACAAATCCAGCCAAATTCAAGTTGCCAATTTACCATAGTCGTTTCGACATTGCATAACACCAAAACTTGTTCCCACACTCATTGTAAATGCACATTTTGCAAAAATATGATTCGTATTTTCAATCTCATAATGACAAAACAAGCAATGACCATCAATACCCATTTCCCTCCGTATCAACTTTTCCTTGGTTGGAAGTCGATCTAGAATTTCCATCCAAGTGATGAAAGAATGTTTTGGAATATATAGAGGAAACCAAACAATCCTCTGTCATACAAACTTCTCAACTTTAGTGTAACAATCCAATTTTCAGTGGTATTAGAAATAGTGATTTGGGATCACTAAATCCGACAAGTAAGCTTGAAATTTTAATAAATTAATAATTATGGGTCAAGTGTGAATTTAGAAGAATTTTTGAATTAGTGGTTTTTGTGATTTAAAAGAAATTTAATAGGTAAATTGGGTCTAAAACGAGGTAACGAGACCTCGAATTCATAAGCCG
This sequence comes from Gossypium turneri, assembly GCA_008044935.1. Classification (NCBI taxonomy): domain Eukaryota; kingdom Viridiplantae; phylum Streptophyta; class Magnoliopsida; order Malvales; family Malvaceae; genus Gossypium; species Gossypium turneri. Next base: position 21,635,644 of record CP032579.1, on the reverse strand, counting down.
AGTCATAAAGATTTTTATAAATATTTATGGGGTGTCATTGAGTTAGTATTAAAGTTTTGTTAGAAAATTTTAACGTTCGGATAGTCAATTAATTAAAAAGGACTAAATTGAAAATAATGCAAAATTTGTTAAATTGTGATTAAATAGCTTAAGTGACTAATAAGGAGGGATTTAAAATGCAATTAGGTCCAAATTATATGGGCTGGACGGTTTGGGCAAGAAAATCAGCAAGAAAATAAGGAGAAACAAGATTAAACATATAAAATAAAGACAAAACTGAAAAATCTAGAGATATCATCATTTTTATTCAGCCAAAACGCCATAGGAGAGAGTTGTAAAGCTGGTTTTTCATATTTTTCATCATGTAAGTTCAATTCTTTCTTTTTCTTTGTAATTTTTCATGTTTTGTGACTTTTACAATTAAGTCCAACTATTGAATTCATTTGTTTTTGATTCTATGAATGATTTTTAAAGTTACCATGAGTGAGTACTGGAAGTTTATGATGAATTATCATATTTTTGAAGCTTTAATTTTATTATATTATGATTTTATTAAGTGATTTTAGTAGAAAATGATTTTTAGGACTTAATTGTGAAAAAGTTAGGAATTGGGGTTTTGTACTGAAATTTTGAATATAAAAGGTTGTATAATAGCCTAAAATTATTAGATAAAGTGTTTTTTGAGAAAAAATTAGTTCAATTAAAGTGTTAATTGAGTAGGGACAAGATTGTAAAAATTGTAAATTTTGGGGTAAAAGTGTAATTTTGAAAATTGAAGGGCATAAATTGCGAAGTGAATTAGTATTGAATTATATGTTAATGAATGAAAAATTTTATATTATAGATCAGGAATCCGAAGATAAACGCGAAAAAGAGAAAATATCAAACTAGTCCCTGAGATTTTTACAAATTCTACAAATTGGCCCAGGTAAGTTCATACGGCTGAACTTTTTGATTAACTGTTAATGTGGGAATGATATAATGTATCAATTCGTATATTGTAGTTAAATTATGACTATGGTAAAATTGAGAAAAAAATGAGATTATAAGTTCAAATTAAGGGATACGCAGGATTGAGTACATACGCTCAGTAACCAGTAATGAATTGACGAATAAGTCCATGGTGGATCCATGGAAAAGTGTGGAACGTAGGTATGGTGTTTCAGTGAAGAAAACCATACTGAGTTGTGAAAATTAGGCATGATATTTCGGTAAAGAAAACCATGCTGAGTTGTGAAAAGTAGGTATGGTGTTTCAGTGAAGAAAACTATATTGAGTTGTGAAAAGTAGGTATGATGTTTCAATGAAGAAAACCATACTGAGTTGTGAAAGTAGGTATGGTATTTCCGTGAGGAAAACCATACTGAGTTATAGCATTGTGAAATATTCAAGCAAATCGTGGTACCAGGCAAACATTGTACTCAAATCCATAAGACGGTCCTCAATTTGACAAGTACTTGTAAGTGCAGATGGAGCTAAATGTTGGAAATAAGTTGATATATGATATTGAGCTCGATTGAGTAAATTCATTATTTGAGATTGTGGTTGGCAAGAAATGTTGCATTATACTTTAAAATTTCATGAATGCTATGGTATGTTATTGTATATGAATGTTATTAAACTGAAATAATCGTGAAAATATGAATGTTTGAATAAAAGTTCTAATTTAGTGGAACATTGGATTGAGTACTTTCGTTCAGTGACTCATACGCATTGACTGAAAAGACCATGGTTGGACCATGGTAATATGTGATATGTGATTTCCGTATAAGACCATTGTAGCGACCTAAAAATTTGGCGATGGGCGCTAGTCGAAGTAATTATTGAAAATTTGAAAACAGTGTCTCGATTTTATTTGAAAAAGGAGTCGCCACCGATCTTTTTTCCTAGGTGTGATCGGACACCTAATAAATTCTCTCTTTTTTTAAAAAAGAAAAATTATTTTTCAAAATTTTTTTAAAAAAAGTCAATTTTAGGTCCACGTCAAAATCCAGAGAATATTAGGGTTCGGGAGTCGGTTACGCGCGAGGAAGGTATTAGCACCCTCGCGACGCCCAAAATTGGTTCAAAAATACGAGTTCAATTTAATATTTACTCGCTATCTAATCGAAACATGAGAATTTTCTTTTTAGAACACGAGAATTTTGAAGCAAATTTTTTTTAAAACACAGAAATTTTTGAAACACGACAATTTTAGAAACATGAGAATTGTTGAAAACACGAAGATTTTGAAAACAAGAAAATTTTTGAAACACAAGAATTTTTTGAAAACACGAAAATTTTTTGAATCACCGAAATTTTTTGAAAACACGGAGATTTTTGAAACACCGGAATTTTTGAAAACAAAAAGATTTTTGAAACATGAAAATTTTGAAAACACGAAAATAAAATTTTTAAACAAGAAATTTTTGAAAAAATACGGATTTTTTTAAGAGACGTATCGTATTTAACACGAACCGGTGATATTCACTCAACATAGCGATGAAATCATCGAATTAGTGTCAAACCGATTCAACTTAATATTTAATCGTGATTATATTAAAACACGAGAATTTTTAAAAAAACACGAGAATTTTTGAATATTTACAATTTTTAAAGGGCGTATCGTGTTTAACATAAACGGTGATATTCACCCAACATAGCGATGAAATCAACGATTTAATATTAAATCGATTCGTTGCCTTATTTATTAAAATTATTTAAAATAAAATTACATTAAATTAAATTAAAAACATAAATACAAAAATATAAAAATGCATAAAAATACCAATAATATTAAAACGAAATGGCATAAAAATACATGCATTAAATTAAAAGTGAAATAACGAAATTACCGAAAAGGTCCAAAACACGAGCTTGGTCGAACGGGTTACGCAAATTGAACCTTTTTTTCTTTTTCTTTTTCTTTTTTCTTTTTTTCTTCTTTTTTTTTTCTGGCCTGCCTCTTTTGGGCCTGCTGGGCCGTTGGTCAGGCCTAGCCTGCTGGGCCTGCTGGTGGGCCTGGGGGCCTACTGGGCTCATACTGGACTGGGCCTAGGTTGGCGCGCAAATGGGCCTGCTGGGCTGCCCAAAAAAATGGCCTGCTTTCTTCTTTTTTTTCTGTTTTGCTTTTTTTTCTTTTTTCTAGGCTGCTCTCTGGGCCTGGGCGCTGATGGGTTGCTGGCTGTTGCGGGTCGGGTTCTCGGGTCAGGTCGGGTCAGCCCGATTAAAAAATATTTTTTTTTTTTCTTTTTTCTTCTTTCTTCTTCCCCTTTTCTTTTCTTTTTCTTCTTTCTTTCTTCTTTTTTCTTCCTTTCTTTCTTCCCGATCAGCCCCCGACAGTGCTCCTTCCAACCCGATGCAACGGTCGACGACGGCGGAGGAGCTCTCCTCTCCCCTCTTTTCTTCTTTTTCTTTTCTTTCTTTACTCTCTTTTTCTTTTTTTGTTTGCCTTTTTTTTTTTTTTTTTTGTGTCTTTGCTTTGCATTTTATTTGTTGGCTCTCTTTGTCTTTGATAGGTAAGAGGACGACGACGGCCGGGGTGAGGTACGGCGGTGGACACGGAGGTGTGGGGCTTGTTTGCTCCTGTTTTTTATTTTTTTGCTCAATTTTTTTTGCTTCCTCCCTTTTTTCTTTTCAATTGGGGGTTTGAAAAACCTTTTAAATTGTTGATTTCTCTTTCTTTTTGTAGGTAGTAGAGGGCTAGGGAGGGCCTAGGTCGGCCGCCGCGCGTTGCAGGGGCAACTTGCGTCAATGGCTGCCAAAGGGACCAAAATGTAATGGCAACAAAACTTTTGGGGCCGAAATGTAATTTTAAGAAAGTCTAGGAGTCAAAATGTAATTTCAAGAAAGTTTAAGGGTCAAAATGTAATTTAGAAAATTTTATTAGTTGAAATGTAATTTTGAAAAAGCTTAGGGGTCAAAATGTAATTTTAGAAATGTTTAGGGGTCAAACTGCAATTTTTTAAAAAATAATTTTTTAATAAAAGCACGAAGTTATTCTTGGACAAAATTCAGTGATTACAGCTGCCTCTCTTTGCTCATCGCTGTGAAACAGGGATAGAGCAAAGACTTAAAAGCACTGAATTTTGTTCGACCATCCAAAATTTTTCTTTTTATTTGAAAAGCAGAAATCGAGAATAGCTCGGCGTGCGACTCAAAGCTCAACTCACCTCTCGAATTATGAGTTGATTTTTTGAAAAACAAAAATTGAAAAGAATACCTCGGCATGCGACCCGAGGCTCAACTCACCTCTCGCAATATGAGTTGATTTTTTTGAAAAGCAAAAATTGAAAAATACCTCGACGTGACTCGAGGCTCAACTCACCTCTCGCAATATGAGTTGACTTTTGAAAACAGAAATTGAAAAGAAATACCTCAGCATGCGACCCGAGGCTCAACTCACCTCTCGCAAATATGAGTTGATTTTTTTGAAAAGCAAAAATTGAAAAGAATACCTCGGCATGCGACCCGAGGCTCAACTCACCTCTCGCAATATGAGTTGATTTTTTTGAAAAGCAAAAATTGGAAAATACCTCGACGTGACTCGAGGCTCAACTCACCTCTCGCAATATGAGTTGATTTTTGAAAAACAAAAATTTAAAAGAAATACCTCAGCGTGTGACCCGAGGCTCAACTCACCTCTCGCAATGTGAGTTGATTTTTGCAAAAACAGAAATTGAAAAAAATAATTTTTGAAAGAAACAGGGTTTCAAAAACATCGAGTAAAACTAAAAGCCTCCTTTTCATTAATTCTGTGCAGCTTTCTCCCAAAATTCCTTGCTTTACTGGGAATCCTATATATGTCATGTATGATGTTATAATGATATGCACGTGTTTATCCTAAATGCTTTTATGCCTACATGATCATGCCATGCACTTTGAACTGTTTGTCACATGCCGCCTTTTTCGTAAGAGACTGCATTCATCGCCTCAAACATCGATTACTCATCTTCAATTTTGTTGAGTGACCCACATTTTCATATTTCCTCTTGTTGCCCCCTTGTTGAACTTGGTTCTTGCTTTGGGGCCCTTGTACATGTCAAATTCTCATCTAGGTAATGCTCAACATTCCTTTCGTTTAGCGTATGTCATCTTACCATTTATCATTTAAATGAATCAAACACAAGATGCGTGAAAAAGGGCAAAGTAGGCATGAAAGAAATACCTCATATTCAAAATTTTCAAAAGCAACAAAGAAAAGTGACAAGGAATAGTTCAATAAAGAAAGCATCACAAAGAAAGGAAAGTGAATTCAATGGCTACAAATGCTTTAGATATCCAACGCATGAACTTCTCCACGTTTCTTCATCCTGGATCTTTTCCAAGCACAGCTTCTCGTGTAAAAGATTTCGAGCTTCTGAGAATGCTTCAAATATTGTAACCTCGTCAATTGACTCCCCGTTTAGGTCGTCTTGCTCTTTAAGTTTGAATCTGCTTCATTAGGACGCCCTTTCGTGTTTGCATCCCAATCTTCTTTGTTTATCAAGACGCCCTTTTCGGGTTTTCATCTTGATTTTTTTTCTTTTCTTTTTTGTTTTTTTGTTTTTGTTTTTTTTTTGTTTCCTTTTTTTTAGGCATAATATTTCTTCACCACATCTGAGTTTACTGGATTAGGTAATTCTTTCCCATCCATCTAAGTAAGAATTAGAGCCCCTCCTGAGAATGCCTTTTTTACAACGTATGGCTCTTCCCAATTTGGCGACCATTTTCCTCGAAAGTCTTTTTGTATCGGGAGGATCTTTCTTAGTACCAGTTTCTCTTCGCGGAATTCTCTTGGCCGTACCTTTTTATCATGGGCCGTGATCATTCTTTTCTGATACATCTGTCCATGACAACTTGCCTTCAAGCGTTTCCCTTCAATAAGGTTTAGTTGATCATATCGAGCTCGAACCCACTCTAATTCTTCTAACTTTGTCTCCATCAAGACGCGCAGGGATGGGATCTCTACTTTGATAGGCAGAACGGCCTCTATCCCATAGACCAAAGAAAAAGAAGTTGCCCTATAGACGTCCGTACAGAGGTGCGATATGCGTACAAAGCGAATGGTAGCTTCTTCTTTATATGTCTCAGTCATCTTCCCGAGAATCCTCTTAATGTTCTTATTAGCCGCTTCCTACTAATCTCTTAATGTTCTTATTAGCGGGCGATAGGGCGGAGAATTGTGATACTTTATCTGAAATTGCTCTCACATACTTCTTTCATCATCTTGTTGTTCAAATTTAAAGCATTATCTGAAATGATTCTTTCAAGCAGACCATATCGACATATGATCTCCTTTTTTAAGAACATAAAAACTGCAGCCTTTGTTACATTAGCAAACGAAGTGGCTTCTACCTATTTTGTGAAGTAGTCTATAACCACAAAGATGAATCGGTGTCCATTAGAAGCCTTCGGGGAAATTGGCCCTATAACATCCATCCCCCACATAAAAAAAGGCCACAGAGAAGTCATGACATGAAGGGCGATGGAGCTGCATGAATTTTATCGCCGTAAATTTGACATTTGTGGCACTTTCGTGTATAGCCAATGCAATCTCTTTCCATCGTCAGCCAAAAATAATCGAGTCTCATAATCTGCCTGGCCATAGTGAGACCACTGGCATGCATTCCACAAATTCTTTCATGAACCTCATCAAGTATCTTTCTAGCTTCAATAGCGTCCACTCATCTCAGGAGCATTTGATCTTTTCCTCTTTTGTATAGAATATCCCCATCAAGAACAAATCCAATCGCCATTCTCCTGAGAGTTCTTTAGTCATTTTCATTTGCTTGCTCGGGGTACTTTTGATTCTTGATATACTCCAAGATATCATGGAAACATGGTCATCCATTTGACTCCTCCTCAATGCTAAAACAGTGTGCAGAGGTCTCATATATGCTCATTTGGATAGGCATTTTTTCAGTTTCTTTGTTTGCTTTGAACATTGAAGCCAAGGTGGCCAGGGCATCAGCCAGTTGGTTCTCTTCCCGTAGAAAGTAGTTAAAAGTCACTTCATTGAACTCTTTCACCAGTTCCGGAACGAGATTGTGATACTTTACTAATTTTGAATCCCTCACTTCCCAATCTCCACGAATTTGGTAAATGACTAATGCCGAGTTCCCGTGTACCTCCAAGATTTCGATTTTCCTCTCAATAGCTGCACGAAGTCCCATGATGCAAGCTTCATACTCTGCTATATTATTGGTACAGAAAAAATTCAATCTAGCAGTGAGCGGGTAATGATCCCTTTCTAGCGACACTAAGACTGCCCCGATCCCATGCCCCAATGCATTCGATGCATCATCAAAGCTCATCTTCCATGATTTCTCTTTTGATGACTCACCCTCTTTTTCTGAAATGCACATCAAGTCTTCATCTGGAAAATCAAATCTCAAAGGCTCGTGTTCTTCCGCTGTTCAACTGGCCAAGAAGTCAGCTATTACGCTTCCCTTTATCAACTTTTGGCTCACATACGTGATGTCATACTCAGTCAGTAGGATCTGCCATCGTGCCATTCTTCCTGAGAGTGCAGGTGACTCCATCATGTACTTTATTGGATCCAGTTTTGAAATTAACCATGTCGTATGATACAACATGTATTGTCTGAGCCTTCGAACCGTCCAAATCAATGCACAACAAAACTTCTCAATTGAAGGGTACTTTGCCTCATATTCTGTGAACATTTTGCTGAGGTAGTAAATCGCCTTTTCTCTTTTCCCTGACTCATCATGTTGTCCCAGTACACAACTCATTGAGTTTTTAAACACGATCAAGTATAATATTAAGGGTTTTTCAGGGGTCGACGGTACCAGTACCGGAGGATTAGACAAATACTGTTTTATCTTGTCAAAGGCCACTTGGCACTCCTCATTCCATTCTCCTGGATTATGTTTTCGAAAGAGTCGAAAAATTGGATCACACTGATTGGTAAGTTGAGCAATGAATCGGGCAATGTAATTCAACCTTCCTAAAAATTCTCTGACTTCCTTTTGTGTGCGCAGGGGAGGCAGTTCTTGTATAGCTTTTATCTTGTCTGAATCAACCTCGATACCTCTCTCACTGACAATGAAACCTAATAGTTTTCCCGAGGTAGCCCCAAACGTACATATGGCCGGGTTAAGCTTCAACTAGAACTTTTTTAATCTTTCAAACAGTTTTATGAGACTCCCAACATGCTCTTTTCTTCCCGAGATTTGGCAATCATATCATCGACATAAACTTCTATTTCTTTGTGCATCATATCATGGAATAACGTCACCATGGCTCTCTGATATGTTGCCCCAGCATTCTTTAATCCGAACGACATTACCTTATAGCAGAATGTCTCCCACATTGTTATGAATGTAGTTTTCTCCATATCCTCGGGAGCCATCTTTATCTGATTATAACTTGAGAAGCCATCCATGAAAGAAAACAAAGAATGCTTTGCCGTATTATCCACCAAAGTATCGATGTGTGGTAAAGAAAAGTTATCCTTGGGGCTTACTTGATTCAGATCATGGTAATCCACGTACATTCGCACCTTGCCATCCTTTTTCAGTACCGGGACTATGTTAGCTACCCACTCTGGATATTTGGAGACTTGTAGGAACCAGCGTCAAATTGTTTCTTGACTTCTTCTTTTATCTTCAACAGCATTTCGGGTCTCATCCTTCTTAGCTTCTGTTGAACAGGTTTGCATTCTGGTTTCAGTGGGAGCTTATGGACCACAATATCTGTGTTTAACCCTAGTATATCCTGATAAGTCCAGGCAAACACATCCTTGTACTCATGGAGCAAGGCGATTAAATCCCGCTTGGTGTTTTCTGAAATGGAAGTCCCAATCTTCACTTCTTGTTTCTTTTCTTCCCTCCCAGGTTCACTACCTCAACAGATTCTTAATGGGGTAGGATCTGTTTCTCTTCTTGTTGTACCATTCTCAGTAAGTCAGGAGACAAGACAAAATCTTCAACATCTTCCTATCTTCGAATTCTCCTAAACAAACAGCCTTCTCAAAATTGATTTTAGGATTCGTAACGGGATTGTCTATGCCATTAATATCTGAGCACCTGAAAGGTGAATGGAAAAATCTATAGAGGAGTATTGAGGTATTGGAATCAATAAACACAATGTCATGAAATGATATGAGATACATGCAAGAAAAAAGGATAAGAATAGAAGGAGTATTTGCGATGTTAATGGAAATGAAAAGAACATGACAATATAAAACAAAATGCATCTTCATTAATGTTCATTGAAATGATAAAGAGCAAACATAAGCTCTTACAAAAGGAACCCTACTGCTTAAGGACACACAAAATGAAGGGTTAACACTGGGCATTACTCTGAAGGGGACTTAAAAACTACAAGGCGATCCATAGCAGTTCAGTTGTTTAAAGCAAATCCAGGAGGACAAGGGCGTATTACTAAAGCATTCTCAATTGCATCGTCCTCATTGTCAATAGCATTTAGGCTGATATTTTGAAGACCCTTTTCAATCAATAATGTGACTTGCGGATTATCTTGCCCTGGGTACATCACCCTTGCAGTTGTAAATGTTCTTGACAAAGGAGGATACGCCAACGGTTCCCATTCCAAACCTCGACCTGAGGCTCTCGCGACTCTTCTTTCCCGATCTTTCTGCAACTGTTTTCTTTTTTGATGTATATCTGGCTTGAACCCCAAACCGTATCGACCCTTGTGGTGCGTTGGTTTCAAAGCTCTAACCATCCCTTGGTTATATTTTCCTAAACCTTTCCTCGCTCGAGCTCCTTTTTCCACAGTCAGCTTAATTCCCATCTTGGTATTCCTCGACAGTTTGGGAGTGGGAATCTTACTCCCTTCAGTAACAAATGTAGCATTGATAAATTCTAAGGAACGAAAAGAACATTCTACGACATCTTCGCTTATTTTGATGTAGGGTGTATCAGCAGAGATAGATGCGATGATGTCTTCTTCACTAGCGACAGTAATCAAATGGCTATCCATGATGAACTTTACTTTCTGATGGAGAGATGAAGGAACTGCCCCAGCAGAATGAATCCAAGGTCTTCCTAAGAGGCAATTGTATGAAGGCGTGATGTCCATAACCTGGAACTCGATATCATATGCACATGGCCCTACCTCTAGAGGAATTTAAATCTTTCCCATGACCTCTCGTCGTGTCCCATCAAATGCCCTTACTATAGAATGACAAGGCCTCAGATAAGACATATCAATTGGCATCCTAGAAAGCATGGCCAAAGGCATAACATTGAGTGCAGATCCATTGTCGATGAGCAGATTTGGTACTATGTAGCCTTTGCAACGGGTTGTGATGTACAATGCTTTTACAGCACCCCTACCATTCGGCGGTATTTCGTCATCACTAAAGGAGATGAAATTATCCGCATTCAGATTATTTATCCTCCTATCAAGCTTTTCTACAGATACATTGTTCGCCACATAAGCTTGATTTAACACTTTTAGCAAGACGTTTCGATGTGGCTCCGAGTTCAACAATAGAGATAGTACCGAAATTCGGGCTGACTGCTTGTTTAATTGTTCCACAACGTTATATTCATTGTGCTTAATAAACTTTAAGAACTCATGTACTTCCTCCTCATTCACAGCCTTTTTAACTTCTTACTCATGCGGTATTTCAATATCATCCTCAACCTCATATATTGGTGCTTTTCTATTTTGGCTCAGGCCAGCAACCTTCTTCTTTGGTTCAACAGTCTTGGGAGAATAACATCTTCTGCTGTGAGTAAAGTGTCCTACTCCGCTGACACTTTCACTCACAACCTTGGACTTTCCACCTTCAGGTACAACGATATTGACATCATAATTCCACGGCACTGCCTTGTTGTCCTTGTAAGAGAAAGGAGCAGGTACTTTGATTATCAAACTTGGTTTAACTTCTCGACTAACTTCTTCCTTCTTTGCCTCATAATAAATCACCAAAGTCTATCGATGCTATAAGGGAAAGCCATCGATTAATTATCAGAGGCGCATATTTCTCCTTCTTTGACCCCCTCCACCCTATCAAAGACATTGACCTCCTTGTTATCCATCATATCCTGAAGTAATTTTCTAAATTCTTTACAAGATTGGATGTCATGCCCTTCGACGCCATGGAAATCATAGAAACCTTGGTCTTTTGTACTTTCTTCTTTGAGAATTCTACTAGACAGACAGAGCAAACCATTTTCAACCATCAACTCTCATACCTTCTGCAAAGGTGTCCTTACTTCAGTAACATGACCTTTGGCTTGCCAATCGTCTTCATTTATCACCGCATTTACATTTCCACCAATATGGTTAGGAAGAGGATTTCCCGTCACATTGCTAACACCATCGAATCGTAAAATGCCAGCATCAATGAGACCTTGAACCCTCCTTTTAAAGGCCAAGCAATTTTCTGTAGAGTGTTCCTGGTTCCCAACGTGATAGACGCAACTAGCGTTAGGATCATACCACTTTGGGTATGGGGGCTTCAGGGGTGCCATATAATGTGGGGATATTAATTGTTTTTCCAACAGTTTCGGGTATAATTCTCCATATGATACAGGAATTGGTGTAAACTGAGGTCTTTCAGAATTGGGTCTTGCTGGTCTTTGCTCATTTTTGGGTTGGGTTTGTGTAGGCATGGTGTTTGGTAGGAACATGGTGAATAGTCTTTGGTTGTTCATAGCATAAACGGGGTAAGAGGGAGGTGCTTGATAGTAAGGACCTTGAGGAGGAAAGTAGAAGTTTGAAGGTGGGAGATAATGGGGTCGTGATTGGGCGGGGTACGGATTGGAGGTACAGTGGCTCTCGGTTCTAACCATATGGGCTTCTGCCTCTTTTTTTATGGAAACTGCCCTCTTCGAACTCTCGAGACCTTCTATTCTCCCACTATTGACGGTATTTTCAATAAGCTCCCTAGATATTACAATATCTGCAAAGTCCTTTGTGTCACTCCCTACCAACTTATCGTAAAATGGCGCTTTCAGAGTGTTGATGAAGAGGACCATTATCTCCGTCTTAGTTAACGGGGGTTCCACCTGAGTCGAGATATCCTTCCATCTTTGTGCATATTGCCTAAAAGTCTCTGTCGGCTTCTTTTCCATCATTTGTAAAGTTAGTTGATCAGGTACCATATCCGATACATGCTTGTATTGCTCACAAAATGCTTATGCTAAATCCTTCCATGATCGAATTCTCTCTCTGCTGAGCTGATTATACCATCGAAGGGCTGAGCCGACCAAACTATCTTAAAGTAGTGTACCAATAACTTATCATCGTTCACGTAACCAGTCATCTTTCGGCAAAACATGATAAGATGCGCCTTTGGACATCTTGTTCCATCATACTTCTCAAAATCTGGCGCCTTAAATTTTGGGGGTAGAACCAGATCAGGTACCAAACTGAGCTCTTTGGCACTCAAAGCAGAGAAAACTTCAGCACATTCTACTGCCTTGATCCTCTCTTCCAGGATTCTATACTTATCCTGAGCATTATTGTTATCAATTTTCAGCCTTGCTATTTCTACCGGATCATCTAGGTCTGGAACAATTGGATCTGAGGGATTAGCCCCAAGGTTCGATACAAACATTCATTGCCCTAGATGAGCAGATGGAGTAGGATGTTGTTCCAGGACTGTAGGTTCCCTTTGGGGATATCCTCTTTCTATTGCATGGACATGAGGTGGAGTGAATCCCGAAGGATAAAGTGGATCTTGATTAGCTCTTGACTGAGGCGGCTCTACGATATCAGGGTTCTGCATAAGTCCCTTTCTTTGACTAAGACCGTCATCATTTCCATCATTTTGGCCATTTGATCCCTTTGCTCGAGTGATTCCTGTCGAGATCTCACCATCAAATCTCTCGCCTCTTGCTGCGACTTGGCCAGTTGTTCTTGCAACTCTCTTTAAGTCATTTCTATCCTTTCCATCCTTTCCATTCTTTCATTGAATTCGGCCTCCATAGCTCTAGCTCTTAGATGCGTCCTATAAAAGTGACGTGATTCCAGACTCGTAGTGTAACAACTGTAGATTAGACAGTTTTAACCTTAGCAAATGATTAGGGTGATATGTACATGCAATGAATGAATGGATGATTACTGACTAATGAATGTTAGTTATGCAAAAAATATGCAAAAAATGGGTGTTGATTTCAAGATAGCCCCATATTTGGGCGTTTCATTAATCAAAAGAGTCTATTACAAAAAGTTTTGCCATCCCAGTTTTAATAGTTACACAAATTTCTTATCCATATCGCCTTGTTTCTTTATACGTTCCAGGAACTCCAATATGCTTGACCTTTGGCTAGGAGGGTATTGGCAACTGAGAACTTCCGCTTCATCTGATAATTGCATTACCTGTGTAGCCGCCTTACAAATTTTATTGATTAAACTACCAAGATGCATATCCTTTTCTTGGAAGACTCTTTTGTAGGCGCAAATGTCTCTGTCATGCTAACCATTTTTCTCTTCAAAAGCTCTCAGGAGGTCATACAAATGTTGCTGATGAGCTTGCAGTGTACTTTCAAGACTTCGGACTTTTTCGTTTAACTTTTGATGCTCAGACTGACTAGCCGTTAATTCTACAGACACAGTTTCGTATTCAACATTCTTCTCCCTCAACTCTATCATAGCACGTGCAGCTCTTTCCTCCTCCTTCTTCGCTTTGGCTTTCTAAAATTCCATCCCACCTTTGATATTTCTTAGTTCTTCCTTCTATTCAGCCGATTATTTACCCAATCCACTATTCCTTATAGTGCCTCTTAATTTCTTATTTTCCAAATGAAGGTCCCTTAAATCCTTTCTCGTGACCTCAACTTCTTTTTAGACTTTCTCGGTTCTGGATTTTTCAATTTGAACATCAATCTTCAACTGGTAATTTTCCTCCTGAAGAGAACTAATATCTCGTAACAGTTTAGCTTTTCACGTTCGAATTCAAGTCTTGCCAATTCCAGCTCAGACGGTATTTCCTCTGAGAACGGATTCTGGTGAACGACGTCAATCGACGGGGTTAGTTGACTATTCACTCGTCGTTGCCTCCATATGTCATAATCTACAGTGATAGTATCAGCATAGAGAGCCAACTCCATTAGGTATATTTTCCTCCAAGAATTCGTGGTATCTAGCAACCTTTTCATGTAACCCTCACCCGTAAAGGCAAATTTCAATTGAGCTAATCCATCAGTAACTGGTACGAACTGTCGCAAAACGAACTGTCTTTGAACCATCAACGGAGCATATCCAACTCCTCCCCATAATCCTAGCAAAGGCACTCAGTCCTAGTTTCCACACTTGTATAACAAGATAGAGGGACGAATCCAAGGTGCTCTCCAAGTTATATCTTCAGCACGGAGGTTCTGAAAGACCGAGACCCAATATTGTTCAGTGACATCCTTTGGCCAACCTTTTTCAAGGTGTGCTTCCGACGGAGCGAATGTTTTTGAAAACATATGGAAAGGCGTGCGTTTCACTTTCCAAAAGTGGCTAAAAATCCAATCATTCAGTAACTGAACGCATCCGATAAAACGTCTTTCCCCTTTCTTCCTACAATTATTTAGAGATCTAAAAGTCTCAGCCAAGATAGTTGGGACGGGGTTGATTCCTTGCCTTAACTTTTCGAAGAAATCCACCACTGCAACTTCAATATGCCCAAGAACTTTCGGGAAGACGATCAGTCCATAAACGGCCAAGGCAAACAGATCTACTCTTTTCAAAACATCTGGATGATTCTGAACTAACTCCCAAAGAGAAAACCAAGGAACAGAACTGACTTCATTCTTCTTCTTTATCTGTTTTTCAGTCCATGTATCAGTCATCCCCGTCAACTTCATTAACTTCTTCTTGAAGGTCATTGGTTTAGGCTCCTTCACATATATCTTGTTGAGTTGCACATTGTCAATACGAAGCAGGGCAGCATATTCTTCTATGGTCGGAGTCATATCTTCCTGATTGAAAGTGAAACACTGATAGGCTGGGTCCCAAAATCGAACCATGGATTGAATCAACTTCTCGTTCACATTGATTGCTATCATGTGAGCTATGTCCTCATTCTTTTCAGTGAAAATGCCTCTGGTATCTGAGTCCCAGTGTTTCCAAATCCTTGTCAAGTCTTCGAGATCGTTCTGACGAGCATTCGAGGTCACACGCTCGAGAAGATTGGAGATGTACCCTTCTTTTAAACTGTCCCCTCTTTCTTTCTGAGTCCTCAAAGACCAGTCTCGGACTACGGCATTCTTCTCGATTACTTGTGTAATTGACTCCTCTATTAGAAACCCGTTTTTGGCAACCAATCTCTAGTCAACATCTTCCTAATTAGATGCCTATGATGCATGATGACAAATAAAATTATGACAAATAAACTTAGTTAGCAATCACGATAAATATAAACAAAGAAAAACTATGGAAAATCTAACAAACCGACCTACGTTTTTTTTTTGTTTACCCCATCATTCTTTACAAAATAAACTTACCCCGCATGCTCATCAATTTACCCGACCCAATTTATTAAATAGACCCGATTCCAATGCAAATAAGTGTAAATGTAAAAGAAATACAAGGTAAGAAACGTTTCTCCCATGTACTTATTTTGGTGACTAGTTAACGGATAGAGGTTCGACATGGCTCTAATTGGGTAGCTCATACGGTTCACTATATGTAGTTCTGGTTCTAGAAAGGTACTCGAATTGTCTATACTGTCACCTACTAAGGTTAGTACGGAGCCTCGGTCATCACCCATCATAGACTCACGAGCTCAATTCGAGGGATTACATTTACTTATGCCTATGCGGAGGGATGAGTTAACTCATGAAAGCATAAGTCATATGTAACCCGGAAGTATTTCACTAGCCTGTGTGGAGGGACGAGTTAACTCACGAAGGCGTAGCGTTTACTTCCACTTAAACGGACAGAGCCCGGGTAGAGAACTCATGTTATGCAAGAATGCAAGTGCACAGTGTGTGGGGAGAAACTCACAAACCTTTTTTTTTTATTTTACTAAAAAAGCAAACTAAAAAAAACCATAAAACTTAAAGCTGAAAAAAAAAGAAAAATAAAGCAAGTTAGAAAAAATTATTAATTTAAAAACGAATGCAGATGCATGACTTTTCAAAAATAAAATTCGAGGATCACGATTAAAAATTAATTTGAAAAAGAAATTTTGAAAATTTTAACAACACGCGTTTAACATCAGACTCGACTCTCAAAAGGTCCCCAGCGGAGACGCCAACTGTAGCAACAAAATTTGAAAACAGTTTCTCGATTTTATTTGAAAAAGGAGTCACCACCGATCTTTTTTCCTAGGTGTGATCGGACACCTAATAAATTCTCTCTTTTTTTTAAAAGAAAATTTGTTTTCAATTTTTTTTTAAAAAAATCAATTTTAGGTCCACGTCAAAATCCAGAGAATATTAGGGTTCAGGAGTCAGTTACGCGCGAGGAAGGTATTAGCACCCTCGCGACGCCCAAAATTGGTATCTCGTTAATCGCGCGTTGTCTTCATTTTCAAAAATACGAGTTCAATTTAATATTTACTCGGGATCCGATCGAAACATGAGAATTTTCTTTTTAGAACACGAGAATTTTGAAGCAAATTTTTTTTGAAACACGGAAATTTTTGAAACACGAGAATTTTAAAAACACGAGAATTGTTGAAAACACGAAGATTTTGAAAACAAGAAAATTTTTGAAACACGAGAATTTTTTGAAAACACGAAAATTTTGTGAATCACCAAAATTTTTGAAAACACGAAAATTTTTTAAACACCGGAATTTTTGAAACATGAAAATTTTGAAAACACGAAAATAAAATTTTTAAACACGAATTTTTTGAAAAAATACAGATTTTTTTAAGAGACGTATCGTATTTAACACGAACCGGTGATATTCACTCAACATAGCGATGAAATCATCGAATTAGTGTCAAACCGATTCAACTTAATATTTAATCGTGATTTTATTAAAACACGAGAAATTTTTTAAAAAAACACGAGAATTTTTGAATATTTACAATTTTTAAAAGGGCTTATCGTGTTTAACATAAACCGGTGATATTCACCCAACATAGCGATGAAATCAACGGTTTAATATCAAATCGATTCGTTACCTTATTTATTAAAATTATTTAAAATAAAATTACATTAAATTAAATTAAAAACATAAATACAAAAATATAAAAATGCATAAAAATACCAATAATATTAAAACGAAATGGCATAAAAATACATGCATTAAATTAAAAGTGAAATAAACGAAATTACCGAAAAGGTCCAAAACACGAGCTTGGTCGAACGAGTTACGCAAATTGAACCTTTTTTTCTTTTTCTTTTTCTTTTTTTTTTTTTTTCTTCTTTTTTTTTTCCTGGCCTGCCTCTTTTGGGCCTGCTGGGACGTTGTTCAGGCCTAGCCTGCTGGGCCTGCTGGTGGGCCTGAGGGCTTGCTGGGCTGCTGCTGGACTAGGCCTAGGCTGGTGCGCAAATGGGCCTGCTAGGCTGACCAAAAAAATGGCCTGCTTTCTTCTTTTTTTCTGTTTTGCTTTTTTTTTTCTTTTTTCTGAGCTGCTCTCTGGGCCTGGGCGCTGATGGGCTGCTGGCTGTTGCGGGTCGGGCTCTCAGGTCGATCGGGTCGGGTCGGCCCGATTAAAAAATTTATTTTCTTTTTTTCTTCTTTCTTCTTCCCCTTTTCTTCTTTCTTTCTTCTTTTTTCTTCCTTTCTTTCTTTCCCGATCAGCCCCCGACGGTGCTCCTCCCAACCCGATGCGACGGTCGACGACGGTGGAGGAGCTCTCCTCTCCCCTCTTTTCTTCTTTTTCTTTTTTTTCTTTGCTTTTTTTTTTTTTTTTTTTTGTTTGCTTTTTTTTTTTTTTTGTGTGTCTTTTCTTTGCTTTTTATTTGTTGGCTCTCTTTGTCTTTGATAGGTAGGAGGACGATGACGGCCGGTGGTGAGGTACGGCGGTGGACACGGAGGTGTGGGCTTGTTTGCTGCTATTTTTGATTTTTTTTGCTCAATTTTTTTTTTTTGCATCCTCCCTTTTTTCTTTTCAATTGGGGGTTTGAAAAACCTTTTAAATTGTTGATTTCTCTTTCCTTTTGTAGGTTGCAGGGGCCTAGGGAGGGCCTAGGTCGGCCGCCGCGCGTTGCAGGTGCAACTTGCGTCAGTGGCTGCCAGAGGGACCAAAATGTAATGGCAGCAAAACTTTTAGGGCTAAAACGTAATTTTAAGAAAGTTTAGGGGTAAAATGTAATTTTAAGAAATTTTAGGGGTCAAAATGTATTTTAGAAAATTTCAATGGTTGAAATGTAATTTTGAAAAAGTTTAGGGGTCAAAATGCAATTTTAGAAAATTTTAGGGGTTAAAATGCAATTTTTTAAAAAAATTTAATTTTTTAATTTTTTAATAAAAACACGAAGTTATTCTTGGACAAAATTCAGTGATTACAACCATATCCGGGTTATGGCATCAGTGTGATATATGCTTCCGTGTAAGACCATGGCTGGGCTATGGCTTCGATATGTGATATGTGATTATATGCAAGACCATAGTTATACTATGGTATTGTGAAAACGAAGTACTTAATTCCGTAACCGTTCCCTAAATTGATTAAGAAAAGTGAGCGATAAATGGACCTAGGAGATTGAAATTGATCATTTATTGATATTGAGCTCAATCAAGTAAATTTTGTCATTGATTTTGTGATTGAAAGGGAAGAATTAGTGAAATTATATATCGTATGATTGTTATAAGATGTTCGGTAAGAATTATTTTCTATGCCTATGAACTTACTAAGCTTACTCCTGTGCGTTTAATGTTCTTTGTAGATTGATGTGAAATCGGTGGATCGAATCAACACATCAGGGCACACTATCCAGATTACTTTGGTAAATTTTATCGTGCATCTTAAGGCTTATATGGCATATATAGGGTTTAATTGAAAGAAAGTGAAGGTGTTATAAACTTAGTTATCAACATTTTTTCACTAAAACAGTTTTGGACAGCAGCAGTAGTCCGATTTTGAAAATTCACCAAAAATTGTGGAAATCGAATTAGAGATTGAATAAAATATGAAATTAAATTTTATTGAGTCTAGTTTTACATAGAAGAAAATGTGTAAGCAAAAGAATTTCATATTATGAGAGATTTGAATTTTTGTGAGATAGAGTCAGAGTGATTTCGGAATCCCCTGTTTTAATTTTGAAAAATGATTAAAAATTGTATACAAATAGTTATGGATTAGAATTTATATGTTTAAAATTATTAATGAGTGTATTTTCATTAGAAACAAACGGGAACATCATCCAAATCCCGTACAAGGAGATAATTAATTTTTAGTGAAGAAGGGTCGAAACTGTCAAACAGCAGAATAGGGATGACTTTAAAGAATAAACTGTACTTATTAGCTAAACCATAAATTTTTAAAATTTTATGGTAAGAATATATGTGAGTCTAGTTTTAGAGAAATTTAGCGGATCTTAATTCGGATTTCCGTAGCTCAAGATATAAATAATTTAATGACTATGACTCGTGTAGACAGCTTGATATGAACATAAGTAAATAGTGGAATTATGTGCAATTATTCTGTAAACTCTGGTAATGCTCCATAACCCTGTTTTGGCAAAGGATGTAGGTTAGGGGTGTTACATTTAGGTCTGTTCACTCTCCAAATTTTGGGAACAATGACCTTCCTCCCATTTAACTCAAAATTTCCCAACACAACTGATTTTTCCTCTCTAAGTTTTAGAATTTCCTCTCCAACAAATGTTTCTTTTCAATGGAACCTATCTCAAAGAATACTTTTTAAGCAAGTACTCTTTGATCCAAGCAATCCAAAGAGATCCATGTCTTGCCAAAATGTTTTCTTATATGTTGGATAATACAAGCTTTATTCCAACTCTCAAGGTCCTTCATTCCAAGTCCACCCGCTTCTTTAGGAAGACAAATCTTCTTCCAACTCACCCTTGCCCCTTTAGCTGAGCCTTCATCACCCTTCCAAAAAAGCTAGAACACATTTGGTTGATCTTTTTAAGAATTTCTTTAGGTAAAATGAAGTTCCTACACCAAAAAATTTGAATCTGAAAGATAACAGATTGAACCAATTGCATTCTCCCAACAAAACTCAATTGTTACAGTCTTAAGTAGATATCTTAGACCTGATTCTCTCTAACAAAGGCAAGCAATCTTTCTTTGGAAGTCTCCTAGTAACTAGAGGAATACCAAGATATCTCACTGGCAACTGCCCAATTCTGAAACTAGTGGAACTTTAAATAAGATTGCGTTCTTCTTGTGACACACCTGCAACAAAAATTTCATTTTTTCCAGCATTTAACTGAAGCCCAGAAAGTTGATAAAAAATTGAAAGAATGCTCCAAATACCTATCACAGAATCTGCTTTACCCTTGCAAAAGATAAGCAAATCATCTTCAAAGCACAGATGAATCAATTGAATGCGATGACATTTTGGACGAAAACTGAACACTCCTTCCTTTGCTCCCAAGTCCAATAGTTTCAAGATGATATTCATGGTAAAGAAAAATAGGTTGGGTGACAATGGATCACCCTGCCTAATTGTTGCGAGATAACCAACCATGCATTAACGAACACACATGGTGAACAGCACAAATAGCGAACAGTCCAATTAGCGAACACATATGGCAGATAGTTCTAGCTCTAAGTCACATGACGGACAGTCCGAGCATAAGAAGGCTTGCAGACTATCAATATGCAAATTGTCATGCGAAGAAATTTTTTACGACAGGCTTGGCGGATTGTCTAAGCACATTGGCGAACTGTCTAACTGCAAGCATATCTGTAGACAGTCTAAATGCGAGCTGCTCAGCGATAAAGTGAACTGAGAGATGAAGTGCTAGTTGTCTTCTTAAAGCAGAAAATCGATGTTTTAGTTTAATCTTTTGTTCAGTTCTTATGTTAAGATACTTGGTTAGGAACAAACTAAGTTGGTAATGACTTGATGTGTTTAGGTGCTGATTTCATACTCAGTTTGTGTACAAATTAAGTTTTCTTATTTCCAATATATTAGTTGGATTAGTGATATGTTTGGAAAACAAAAAGATATATGTTGTAATTTTCTGAAATGAAATATAGTGTTGAAAATCAGTTCATCTTGCTAGTTCATTGTCTCGTTTTCTTTCTTTCTTAGTCCCAAAGCACCAAGAATAAACCTCAACTCAATGAATCAAAGCCTTCTTCAAGTCAACTTTTAAGGCACATCTACCTGAAATTTTACCTTTGCCATACCCTCTAAACGCATGAGCTAAAAGAGAATTATCAGATATGCTCCTCCCTTTTCCAAAAGCACTCTGGCGTGGTGAGATTAAATTAGGCAGAAGAGGTGTCAACCTTCTCACAAGGATCTTAGTTACACACTTGTAATTAACTGAGCAGTAAGAAATAGGCTTGAAATCAGCTACTAGGTTTCTGCCCCTTAGGAATAAGCACCAAGGTTGTTGTATTGAAAGCAGGAAGCATTTCAGAGCTTTAAAAGAAGTATTGAACTGCAGCAAAAACATCCTCCCAAACTACAGACCGTGCACTCTTAAAGAAGTGAGGGGTATAACCATCAGGTCCTGGAGATTTTCCACTACCCTGCTCAAAAATTGCACTCTTAACTTCTTCCATGGTCACTGGTTTCACCAAATGCTGTTTACCTTCCTCATGCACAGAACATTGCAGAAGGTCCTTAAACAGAACACTTATTTATCCATGAATAAATTTGTTAGTCATTTAGTGGTAGTTGAGAATAGTTAAAGTTTGTTATTTTAGTCATTTTAAAATCCCTGTCATGTCTTAATGCAAAGCAACTCCAAACAGATAAAATATGGCTGCTAGCTTTACAAGAGATTACGGCACCCAAACTCCAACTACTTATGACAGATTCCAAGAACTCAAAGCCTTTGATGACTCTAAATCAGGCGTCAAAGGTCTCGTCGACGCCGGAATAACCAAAATTCCCCGGATTTCTGCCGGCCGAAGGTGGAGGACCATGATTCCGTCAAGCCAATCCCAACCCGGTTCACGATTCCAGTGATTGACCTTGAAAACATTAAAACCCGGTCCGATGAGGTGGTGGAAGGAATGCGGAAGGCGGGTGGGGAGGTTGGGTTCTTCCAGGTGGTCAATCATGGGGTGCCCCAAAGTGTGTTGGAAGAGATGTTGGCGGCGGCGCGTGGGTTTCACGAGCTTCCAACCGAAGTAAAGAAATCGTATTATACTAGGGAGAAAACCAAAAAGGTTATATATGGAAGTAACTTTGATTTATATGAGTCGAGATTTGCAAATTGGAGGGACACTTTGTTTTGTGTTATGGGACCTGAACCTCTTCATCCTCAACAACTGCCTCTTGTTTGCAGGTACTCAAATCCCTAATATTTAAGCCTAACCCATCGAATGTTGTTAATATTTTCATATTTTGCAGAGATATAACAATGGAGTACTCGAAACAGATTCATAAACTAGGAACAGCTTTATTTAAGTTACTATCTAAGGCGATTGGGCTACTCCAGACCACCTCATAGGGTTGGATTGTTCGAAATCGAAAGGGCATTGTCTTTTGAGTCATTATTACCCGGCATGTCCTGAACCTGAGCTGACTCTGGGAACTACAAAGCACTCTGATCCTGATTTCCTCACCATCTTACTTCAAGATCATATTGGTGGACTCCAAGTTTTTCATCAAAATCAGTGGTTTGATGTTCCTTTACTGCCTGGGGCTTTGGTTGTTAACATTGGATCTCTCTTACAGGTATGTTATGTTGCTTCAAAGATTGAATATACCTGTGCGGAATACATACATTTATTGAATATTCATACTCGACTCCTAGTAACATAGATGTAATGCATTTGTGATCCTCCAAATACTATTTGATCGTATGTTGTTGCAGCTCATATCAAATGACAAACTGATAAGTGTGGAACATCAGGTATTGGCAAATGAGAAAGGCCCCAGAGTGTCAGTGGCATGCTTTTTCACTCCACATTTGTACCCTTCAACCAGGATCTATGGACCAATTAAGGAATTATTGTCGAAAGAAAACCCTCCATTGTACCGTGAGACCACAGTTGAAGACTTCATTAGTTACTATGATTCCAAAGGACTTGATGAGAAATCTGCACTTGCACACTTCAAGTTGCAACCTTAGCTCTCCATCACTCTTCAGCTTCCTAAGGATCTAAACCGCTTTGCACAAGGGTTTTGTGGCACTGAATATATAAAGCCTTTGAGAGAAATGATGCAAATAACAACAGTTACCATGTATTTATATAACTTCTAATTGGATCTTTTTAGTTATCAACTTTTAAATTTTAATTAATTTGTCCTTTTTCTTTTAACTTACAAAGTGATCAGCCAAATCAAGTATTAAAATATTTGATTATTTAAACTATTCTAATTCTTCTATACTGAACTGATATAACTCATAAATCAAGAATCAGATGGTCATCATGAAATTTTGGGCATTGATTTTTTTTTTTTTTTAAATGTTCTTGACACCGATTCAAACCGAATTCTACGGCACAACCAAATATGCTTAAGTATCTGAACTGAACATTAAGGTTCAACTCGGTTTTCGGTTTGCTCGGTCTTTTTGCTGAACATTTTCATAAAAAAAATTAGCTTTATTGAGCAGGAAGTTTAGACTTAAATTTCTTTTAACTCTTGTGCTTGAGTTTGAAGATCATTATTTGGACAAGTTGTGAATCAGCTTAAGACCATTTACCACAGAAGTGAGGAAATGTTCAAATTACATGAGCTTCATTCTTAAGCTTGTCAATCAGCTCATCGACAGACGAGAGTATCACTCCGGCTTTTCTCTTGGGCGGTTCAGTGACTTGAACAACCTCTAAATCAGATTTGATTTCGACATTCAACTCTTCCGGAGCATACTTCTTTATCGGCTTTGATTTCGCCTTCATTATGTTGGGAAGCGTTGCATACCTTGGCTGGTTCAGTCTTAAATCAGTTCTGCATATCACAGAAAACTTGAAATGAGAATCCAGAAGACTGCCTATTATAAAAACTGTATTAAATTATCCAAAGCAATTCTTTATGTTGAACCGGACTCTTCATTTTTCATAAAATATCCGTGCCTGACACCTTTGTATGATACATTCAGACATGAGTATGGGCCTACGAAGGTAGGATCCTCTAATGATAAGGGAAAACTTAGAAAAAAATTATTAACATACCCGTGTCTAAAACATACCCATAATTGAGACTTGCCTCGAGTCCAGATAACATAGGTACACATACGGTACCAATGGAAGTATATATTATAGACAGAGCAATTAAAAGGTTCCCATTATTGTCTCATTAAGCTGGTGCATTGTGCACAACTTTGTTACTTGAACTCAGGTGCCAACATTAGATATGAGCATGTATTCAACACAGGCACATTCAAATTTATTATTTTTATATTTTTCATGTATTTGAACGATCTTTGGAGGGTCATATCCTCATTACCCATGTCCAAATACATATTGGACACGGGTGTAGAACACGTGTACTTCAAACAAAATGAAGAGTCCCAAGAACATAGATGCATGGTGTAAAAGATCATAAGTTTACCACAACTGAACCACGAACATTCAAGATCAGACTTACAAACTTAGCACAGACCCTCAACAGATAAGTCAATCACGAATCCATGTGTTAGACATATACCCATATCCAACACCTATTCCAATAGTATAACAGTTAACAATTAACATGCTTACTCTCACTAACTAACAAATTTTGGTATGATTTGTCACCAGAGTAGCTTTAACGTGCCAGACACAAGTAACAAACTTCGGATTAGTGATAACTTATAATAAACATGAAAAGTTGATCGGATTAGGTACTTACGTTATCACAGCAGGTAAGTCTAAACAGAGTGTTTCAAGACCACCATCCACCTCTCTATCTACAGTTGCCACCCGTTTCTCCTTGTCCAACACAACCTACTAAAAACACAGCAGTCAAGACCACAAAAACATTTGACATGCTACCATAGATGTTAGATACTTATTTTTCCCTAGCTCTTCATTTAAAAACAAAAATTTGAATAACCCCTGTTTGTCACATATTTGGACATCCTACAAGGACCCTCTGAATAGATGGAAATCCTTAAATAAATTGAGCATACCTGTGTCTAACACTCACATCCGAGTCCAAATAACATAAATACAAAAAAAGTAAAGAAAAGAACAAAACCCACAGACATTCTAATACCCCTAACAACCAATCTCAAATTTTCTTCTTATGACCTTTGGTCAGTACTAGCTCATTTTACTTAGACTCAGGTGCAAGTGTTGCATATGAATGTGTCTGACAAGTGTATGTTCACTTTTTTCCACGTATTTGAAAGGTCATTGGAGGATCATATCATCATACACGTCATACACGTGAGCTTCAAGAAAAAAAGGAAAGAAAGGCAAGGGTTTTAGTTTCTAATTAACCAAATGTGATTTTACATCCAAGAAAAAGCAATACTAGTTCTGCTAAAGCTTTATATGAACTATGAAGACATATGTTATGAACCAAAAGAACAGATAAAATGCAAAGTAGTAAATAGCAATAGAAGGGTAGTTCCCAAATAAGATGACTGTTGAACTGACCTTTGAAGCAAATGTTCCTTGAGGCCACCCGAGTAGCCCAGCTATCATTTGCCCTGTTTGATTACAGTCGTCATCGATTGCCTACATAGAATCAGGATAATAAGAAAGTCATTTTCTACATAACTTCCTCCAACAAAAGAGGTAGTAAAAGAAGAAAAAGGAAGCCAGTTCCGATTAAAAACAATAAATATACAATGAAAGATTAACATGTCAAAGATCTGGTAAATTTAACTGTGGCATACTCGTTTAA
Source organism: Gossypium turneri (assembly GCA_008044935.1). NCBI lineage: Eukaryota > Viridiplantae > Streptophyta > Magnoliopsida > Malvales > Malvaceae > Gossypium > Gossypium turneri. The sequence continues at coordinate 21,609,870 of CP032579.1, read as the reverse complement.
GGCTGAAACGTAGAGAAAAACTTCATCACAAAACTCTCTTGTCAATGAAATAGACACCTAAATGCCTCTTTTCAAGTAAGAAAACTTTGAAAATGTAAAATAGCTAAATGTGATGATCATAAGATGGAACTGGGTAATCTTTTCCGGAGAAAACTCCGATAAGATGAGAACGTTTTGAATAATTTAACTGAGATCATGACTAGACTTATCAGAAGGCAAAAGAGCAATACATTAAAACAGGAAACACCATTCTTATTCAGTTTACTCCATGTTCTCGGTAATTATCAAAAGGGAAATGTTAACCGTTAAGGCAATGATTATAGAAAGTGTAATTTAATGAATTACTTTTTGTGAACCCAGGAAAAATAATGGGAATAAAATCCTAATCCTTAACTAGTGCCTGCACTGGTTATCCGAACCCATCATTTGAAACAGGAAAAAAAACCATATAAATACTCCCAACTCTTCATTTTTTCTTAAAGTACTGTGTCTAACACATTTTTGGGACATAGGTATGAAGATAATCCACTGAAGACTTCCCAAATACATAAACAAACTTAGAAAAATTAAACATATTAGTGTTGGACATATACTAGTATCCAATACGCGCACCCAAGAATCTGAGTAACATAGTCCTATATCCTTTAAATCTGCAATAACATTCAAAATCTCTTTCATTAAAGATTAAAAAAAATCATCAGCATCCACATAATCAATCATCACTTTCAGCTCCATCTAATATAATGGACAACTACACTGTTATATAAACCATTTCAGCAAACACTTGGAAGATCAAAACTTCCCACAATTATAAAACAATCCAATGTAACCAATACCTTCAGATTATGTTGCTCTGATTCTTTATTTTTCTTGAAGTACCCATATCAGATGTTAGTAGGACATATTTTCCAAGATGTCCATGAAAATACTTTGAAAAATTTTAAGAAGCATACTCATGCAAGATAATTTACCTATATCCCATGTAACCAACACCTTTAAATTACCCTCAAAACCAAACATGTCAGATCTTTAAGCAAAAAACATCCTTAAAAAGAAAGACAACTAAGGGGAAAAACGAACTTTCACCCAAATTTAAAACAATCCCAAGTAACCACGACATTTAAGTTACTCACAGAACCAAACATTTCAGAATCTTTAAGCAAGAACATCCTTAAATAACAATGAAAAGTAAGATAAAAAACCAAACCTGCTTTCCAAGAATGAGCAACCCAGGATTCTCAACCTCAACAAGCTTCTTCAAAACCTTAGCAACACTGAGAGGAACCAAATCACGAGCAGCTTCGACATGGATCCCTCTATCAGCACCCATAGCCAGACCCGTTCGAAGCGTATCGACGCAGTTCGAAGGTCCCATGGTGACCGCAACGACCTCCTTAGCCAACCCAGATTCCTTAATTTTCAAAGCCTCTTCTAAAGCTATCTCGCAAAACGGATTCATCGACATCTTCACATTCTGGGTTTCAACCCCACTCTACCCAAAAAAAAAAAAACATTTTTGTGGAAATTGTCATAAATTGATTTAAGGTTTAAAACCATGGGTCCCCATTGTTATTTACCTTATCGGGTTTGATTCTGATCTTAACGGCATAATCCACGACTCGCTTTACGGCTACCATTATCTTCATGGTTGGCAGTTCTTTGTCTTACGTCTTACAGTCGTTTTGGTCTTTGAAATTGGAGCTTTGGTAATGGAAGTTGAGACGTAGAGAACTAAATAAATTGTTTTGGCACATGATAAAAGGGAAAGAAGAGACGAATGACAAAAAGGAAAATTAAATTAAATTTTATAAATAACAAAAAATCATTGAGATAAATAATATAGATATTCGTTTAAAAAATAAAACATAATTTTAATCTATTTTTTAAAATTTTAATATAGTATATATTTAATGTGTTATTATTATCAATTAGTTTCAACTCATATATTTCATTATTTATGATGTGTTATTTTTAAATACGTATTTATATCCTATATTTGTTATTTTCACACGCACACGTGATATGATTTTTAATATTAATAATGTAATGCATTTAGGGTGCATTTGGTTGGGGGGGAATAGGCATGCATTCCCCCCTATTCTGCGGGCCTACCACCAAACGGGCATTTGGTTGCCCGTAATGCTATTACGGCCCGATTCGGTTACGGGGCTATTACCTCCATTGGCTGTAATAGCCATTCCCCTCGTGAAGCGGCGATTAGGGATTCCGCCCTTGTTTCCTATTTTCTATTCCATTCTCTGCCCTCATCAAGCTTCCGTTCCATCGATTCTCCAACGTTTCCCTTCCAGAGGTAATTTCCCTTTCCCTTTCATCGATTTCTGCTTCTTCTTCTCATACGATTCTTTTCTTCTCGTTCGTTTCTTAAAATCAATTTTTTTCCCTTCCATCGATTGCATGCTCGATTGAACAGATGAAAACTTTTCTTGTTTGATTTCCTTGTTAACCCCTTCGCTAATAAAAAAAGATCAGATTTCTTTGTTTTTGTGTCCTGGATTAATCTATTCATTTCCACAGTCATGAAATACTGGTAATGCCCCTTATATAGTAATCGAAGCATACAAACAGATAGAGACTAAAAGAGAGTAATTACCACTCCTAACTCATCTGGATACAACCCACAGTTTGAGAGCCGGCTTTCCCTTCCAATTTTGGCACGAAAAGTAACCTAAAGATGTAAAAGGCATACCGATTGCTCACATGCTAGAAATACAACTATCAATAGAAAAGATTTGGACCAGGGATTACAAGCCTGGCGTGGCTTTTACCAAAGTACACGTCTTACACAGAGGGGATTATCACTGAATATTGGTATTATGGTTATGATGCTACCATTTTTCTTGTGTTGGTCTATTTTTTATGCCTTCCTCATGTTTGGTTGCCCCTGCATTTTATCTCTGTGCCTTGGTAATCTTGAGCCATTTCCCATGCATTTTGTCGTTGTCTTATGGTTATAATTATTTGTTCGACAGATATGTCTTCAACTGCTTTCATCCAGCCATTGCCAGATATTGAATTTGTAACAAATTTGCTAAATCGGAATGTTTCTTCTGGGCCTCTATACGACGCAGATCGTGTGAAGGTTAGATTTGCTTAGATTTCTTTTTTATTGGAATTATATTTAGTAGGCACTTTTATCATTCTTGTTATTTGTTCTTGCTTATTGATAAAATCAACTAATTTCTGACAATTATTAGGAAAATCAGCTAATTTCTGACATATACTCGGCATTTGGTGTTTTCTTCATGATTATTTGATTGGTTCTCTCTTCAGTGATAATATCAAAACTTACCCTTAATTTCTGTCATCACTTGTATTTCCAGCACAGGCATGCTAAATTTTTTTTCTATTACTTTCCTATATATTTGGAAGATCCCACCTCCATATGGCTGTGCACATAGCTGTTCACCTGTATGTTAGGTGTAGCGACCTAAAAATTTGGGCACGGGCGCTAGTCGAAGTAATTATTGCAAATTTGAAAACTGAATCTCGATTTTATTTGAAAAAGGAGTCGCCACCGATCTTTTTTCCTAGGTGTGATCGGACACCTAATAAATTCTCTTTCTTAAAAGAAAAATTATTTTTCAAAAAAGGGTCAATTTTAGGTCCACGTCAAAATCCAGAGAAAATTAGGGTTCGGGAGCCGGTTACGCGCGAGGAAGGTATTAGCACCCTCGCGACGCCCAAAATTGTTATCTCGTTAAACGCACGTTGTCTTAATTTTCAAAAATACGAGTTCAATTTAATATTTAATTGTGATCCGATTGAAACTCGAGAAAACTTCTTTTTTTTTAAAAAAACATGAGAATTTTGAAACACAAAAATAATTTTTGAAAACACGAAGATTTTTGAAACACGAAAATTTTTTGAAAACACGGAAATTTTTTTTTGAAAACACAGAAATTTTCGATACATGAGAATTTTAATAACACGAATTTTTTTTAAAACACAAAATTTTGAAAACATGAAAATTTTATTTTTTTAACACGAATTTTTTTTAAAAAAACACGAGAATTTTTTGAAAACACGAAAACATGAAAATTTTGAAAACACAAAATTTTTGAAACACGAGAATCTTTTTTTAAAACACGAAAACACGAAGATTTTTCAAACACGGGAATTTTTGAAAACACGATAACATAAAAAAATATTCACGAGAGTTTTTTTTGAAACACGAGAATTTTTTTTGAAAACACGAAAACACGAAAATTTTTAAAACACTGGAATTTTTGAAAACACGATAACATCAAAAAAATGTTCACGAGAGTTTTTTTTGAAACACGAGAATTTTTTTGAAAACACGAAAACACGAAAATTTTTTAAACACTGGAATTTTTTGAAAACATGAAAATTTTTTACTCACGAGAATTTTTGAAACACGGAAAAATTTTTTTAAAAAAGAAACACGAATATATTTTTGAAACACGGGAGATTTTATTATTATTATTTTGAAACACGAGAAATTTTGAAGACATAAAAATTTTTGAAACACGATTTTTTTAAAAAAAATACCATATTTAACACGAATCGATGATATTCACCCCGACATGGCGATGAAATCGTCGAATTAGTGTCAAAACGAATCAAATTAATATTTAATCGGGATTCTTATAAAACACGAGGATTTTTATTAAAACACGAGGAATTTTGAATATTTTCGATTTTTAGAAGGGCGTCCCGTATTTAACACGAGCCATCGATATTCACCCAACATAGCAATGAATTCGATGACTCAAAATTAAATCGGTTCGTTGCCTTATGCATTAAATATTTTTTTGTTTTTAAAAATACGAGTAAAATAAATGTAACAATATTTCTAAAAAAAACTATTTTAAAAAATGCTAATTTAATTGAAATAATACAATATTTAAATAAGTGGACTAAACTTAAAAATTTAAGAAATTACCAAAAGCCCCCTTTTCCTTTTTTCTCTTTTTCTTGGCCTGTTGGGCCGACCTGCTGGGCCTGCACTACTGCTGGCTGCTGTTGGGCTGCCTGCGCACTGGGCCTGGCTGCTGGGCTGTGCGTTGGGCTTTTGGCTTTGGGCTGCTTCTTCCCTTTTTTTTCTGCTGTTTCTTTTTTGCTTTGTTTTATTTATTTTAAAAAAAATGGGCCTGCTGCAATACGGGTCGGGTCGCGGTGGGTCGGTGCTGGACTGCTGGGTCGGGTCTGATTCCGAGTCGAGTCGGTTTGACCCGACTGTTAGCTTTTTATTTTTTTCTTTTTTCCTTTCTTTTTTCTTCTCTCTTTTTCTTCCTTCTTTTTTCTTTTTCTTTTTCTTTCCTTTTCTTCTTCTTCTTCGGGCCGAACCTAGCCGCCTTGCGTAGCCGACGGTGCTTCCTCCGCTTGGTGCAACGGCCGACGGTGGCGTGGTGGTCCTCTCCTCCTCTTCTTGTCCTCTTTTCTCCCTTCTTTTTTCTTTTCGGATGCTGTTTTTTTCTTCTTTTACTTGATGTTTTTTCCTTTTCTTTTTGTTGTTTGGCTTGCTTGGGTTGTAGGTAGTAGTGGTGGAGGTGTCACGGTGGCGGTGCGGCGGCGATGGTTGCGGTGGCGGGGTAGTGGCGCGACGGTGGCAATGACTTTTGGGCTGCTGTTGCTTGGATTTTTTTCTTTTTTCTCTGCTTTTTTTTTGTTTTTGTTGCTGAAAATTTAGAACCCCCTCCCTCTCTTTCAAATTTTCCTTTTAATCTCTTGATTTTTGTCCTCTTTCTTCTTGTCTTCAGGTGGCAGTGGAGCAATCATGGCCTAGGGAGGCTGGTGGAGTAGCTGGAGGTGGGAGGAGCATGCTTGGCTGCCGATTGGGTGATTTGACAAGTCCAAAAGGACTGAACTGTAGAGGGCGTAAAACTTATGGGGCAAAAGTGCAATTTTAGATAAATATGGGAACAAAATGTAATTTTTAAAAATTTTAGGGGTCCGAATGTAATTTATATTTTTTGTATTTTTCTGATTTATTGTTATTTATTAATATTATTAAAACATAAAAACAATGGGCCAAAGCCCAAACAAGTCCAACATATTTAAAACCCAATTAACCAACCCTACATGCCCAACCATTGGGCCAGGCCCAAAAAGATCATAATAATTTTTTTATTTTTTTAAATATATATAGAATAAAATAAAATAGAATAAATAAAAACACGAAGAAAGTACCGAACAAAATTCAGTGATTACAGCTGCCCCTCTTTGCTCGTCGCTGTGAAACAGTGATAGAGCAAAGATTTAAAAGCACTGAATTTTGTTCGATTGTCCAAAATTTTTTTTTG